>CM017570.1:5674835-5739835 GCA_007844125.1 Sinonovacula constricta | reverse complement strand
ACGACAAATAAATATCATAAAATGAAACTGCGCTGTCATTTCTTTCGCCATGTCTTAGCAACTACATTCTTGCCATGGATAAAGATGTGTAAGAGCGTATTTTCATTTGTACGTCTTTTATTACAATTCACGAATCGCTGAGTTCATGATTGAAAGCTTTCGGGTGCGGAATGTCGCGAGTTCAAACCCCGGGCGTGACTTACTACAGTCAATATACCTGGCATAGTTTAACGTGTGTCAACCCTCCACTTCTATATACGAAGGCAACACCATATCTGATCATATAGATAACAATTGGAATAAGCGAAATATCTAAAGTATCTAAAATATATTATGATATCCCAATTTTAAGTGTTTAATATCATGAAAAGTCTTTTAAATTTAATTAAATTATATTAACATTGTCTTTAAAATATACGTTTCATGAAATGTAAGACATATCAGGAAACATGTTTTAACAGTTATGCGATTACGATATTAAATATTAAGTGTATTATTGTTACGACCGGTGTCGCTATTTAAGATTAATAAAAAAAAATGGCACGTTTACTAAACGACGAAATGGTGTAACAGAAAAAAACAAGCACGCAACAAACTAGTACAATAATGTTTTATTTTAATACACAATTAAATCTATGGCGTAACAAAATAATAATAAATATATCAGACAAAATTTGAGAATGCAAATTAATGTTAGCTTACAGTTTGCCCCTTTAGGAGGTGTTCCTTTAATAGTCCAATTAATAATTCAACATCGAATAATCCTAGAGTTTTCGGTAGAATGACCTCGTAGATAAGCACAATTGAAACGTAGAACAATACACGAATGTAAATAATATAATTCCAAATTCAACACTTTTTTAATATTTATATCACTGTAGAATATAGAAAGTCCACGTAAGTTCCAACAAAGAAATATTTAATATAGAAGCTGCAAGTATTTCCAAATATGTCCAAACTCAATGTCCATCCAAACTTTCAAACTTTCTATCCAAACTTTTCCCTTAAATCGGCTAACAAGCCCTTATATAGACCCAAAGAATTTCTAGAACGCAGAAGCTCTAGAACATTCTCAAAACCCAGTTAAAAATAAACAAATGAACTTTCTAGCATGATCCTTTCCTTTTTAGCAGTTACGCGAATGCTACGTCATCCGAAATACGTCATGCGAATTACGTCATGCCTACTACGAGAAACAACCCCTTGACCTGATTTGCGTAACCTTAAAGTTACGCTGTGTACTACTGTACATTACATTAATAACACACCGAAATTCTTTTAAATTATGTTTATCAGGTATCATGATAACTGCATGTACTTTTACGTTATGAAAGAAGTGACCTAAAAGTCTCTTAATATTCAATGAGAAGGTAATATGTAGGTTACTGAAGACTGATTATTAAGCGGTGAAATACTCAATAATACATGGCATCGTTTATGAAAAGCAGTGAAATATTGGAATTTATCCGTGAAATAAAATTATATTTTAACTTTGGATTTTGCATATGTGACACTAGCATTTCGGTATTTTACTTCACTAGTATTTACATCGGTCCAGTTGATGTAGTAGATATCATTTAGACCAAGAGCAACGTTCTTGCAAACATCAGACCTCAAAAATGTCTACAGTACAGCCGACCTACAAAGTATCATAAATGAAATATGTAGCCCAATCTACCATATCAGAATTGACTGGAAGTAAATGAAAATACATCTGAAGTAAAAATTCATCAGATGAATGGAGTTTTAAAAGCTCATTTTATGAAGACCCATTTCAACTAACACTTAAGTACTGAAGTGCCACGACACTTATTCACAGATATTCAGTGAAATTCAGTACCATTGTAAAAACTAAGAACCCTAGACCGAGCATCCTTATGATTTCAGCGTGCCTTGAAGACGCCAACAACATTAGGGTGCTCAAACCGGATTTGAACTCGGACAGGTGTGGCGTTTCAACATTCCGCACATCTACAGATTGGGACATTGGGAAAAAATGAAACATCGCTCATGCTCTTCAGCAGAGTTAGCCAGCATTGGCAAAATAGGCTGCTGGTAAAGTTCGATCCGTGTGCCAAATGTCCAGGTAAAGCTTTTCGCATTTTGTCTGTGAAATTAAATAATATTAAGTCGCACACGTTGCACAGTTTGGGAAACAACTTGATTGACATTATACATGGGATCTGTGGAGAAGTGTCCATGCGTACACAGTAATTTGTTACCCGGCTTAGGTAATGGGCGTCAACACATACATGTATAACACTGTTGCCTGAACACATGTTTTACCATTTCACGTGATATACTATTTCCTGCAATAATATCCGTCGTCCAATGGACACGGTACAAAGTAGCATGGACACGTTGCTGTTGTGTTACAGTCTTTAGCTAAATAACAGATACGTTGTCGGTCATGAACTCCCAAATCAGAAATATACAGATGGCAAATAAGATCTGACGAGCAAACCTTAATTCATTAAAAAGGTAAAATTAAAATTGATTTAACTGAATGACGTTAATGTTTATTAAAATGCAAGAAAGTATCATGTTCTTGTGTGATTATTTAGTTAATTAAGGTAAAATGAATGCCAAAGTTGTTTTCACTTCAAAATTAGTTCTTATTCTTATTGTTTGTTTTCGTTACGTCTTGTAATGTCTCTTGAAGGTGTAAATAGGCTAAGTAAGTTATAGGTATAGTCTCAAAGCGTCACACTTAACACAATAAAAAGAAAAAAACAACAAAACAAAATCAAGAAAAACAACAACAACAAAACCAAAACCATGACACCTACTAATAAAATAGAGTAATATTTGCCCAAATATATTAAAACCAGTTTAATAACATCAAATATGTAAGCTTTGTAACCTTCGTTATTATTTTAATATATACTTTGTTAAAGAGAACCCGAGCCGTATTTTGCGTAAGGACTTCGCGAACCGGTACTACAGGTTCCAAAAATATCAATAAAGTCCCTAAGCTAAAGGTTTCTTAATAGGACACATACGTGTGGAGTTGGTCTCATCACGTGGCTGGGATCTTGCACAGATCTAGGCTCACGCTGGACGAACCGGAAACAAAAAAGGAAGACTCTTTCGCACTAATATTTCTGGAACCAGTGCGAATAGCTACACAATTGCAAAATAAGGACCTTACGAATATGGTGGTTGGACCTCAGCCCAGATCCAATCCCTAGCTGGAAGTACCTGGAGCGATCGCGTTGCGTGCACAAAATCGAGATGCGGTAACAAAGCGTGAAACTGGAGTAGAACATTACAATAACGAAGAAATAATAAATGTGTCATAGACAAAGTGTTTTAATTAGGGATGCTTCCGATGTCATGTTTGTTGTAATTGTATTAAAATATGCTTGTTTTTTAAGAAACAACGTTATCTTTATCAGATTAAGACATGGAAGCTTATTACTACTGGGTGGAGGTTTATGGCAGTAAAGACTGGTTTATATATGGGTTCCTTTTTAAATTTTCTTTGCCTCTCCTGTTTATTAATGTATACTTCATCACGCATGTACCATAGAAATAGAGAGTACAAGAGTGTTGTAACCAATATAAATACTCTTTTATATAATAATTCAATCTTCTTTCATCAGAGTACATACAGATCCAACACTTTTGTAGGGAAAGGTTAGGGAAGGATGGCAGCTTTATTTTGACGACAGTTACAAAGATTGTCTCTTTTTCCTTGAAGAGTAAGAGAGATAAAAATGTTCTAAATGTGTATGCGTAGTCGGCATATAATTTACGTTTTCTTAAGATATAATTTTATTTGTGAAATAGTATTGTTCTTTCGTAGTGCGGTTTATAGTTGAGATTTAGAAAGTGGAGTGGAATACGTCCCCAATTAATTGGCCACCGTCTGATGCCTTTTTGGTTCACCTTTGACGCAAACACGATCAGGAGCTGGGAAAGCCGTTATTACATCGAGACGGCTTTTCTGATCTAAAGCCTGCATAGCTGTTATTTCTGTGTACATTATATTTAACATACATATTATGTTCTAGATAGTTTGAATAGTGATAAAAAGGGAATTGAATATTGATAGGTTTAAGTTATTTACATTTGTTAGAAGTTTAGATAATGTTAGCAATATTTAGATTTCGCTGTTCTTAATTTGTTAGAGACTGTTTAATACAAGATTAATGTTATTTTATTTACTATGCATTTGTCTTGTTCAGTTCAACTTAGCTTATGTTTATGTAGTCTGGTTCCCGGACTTTACTGCAGCAGAGTAAAGGTCTGGTACAAGTAAAAAATGGCGGCCCCCATAGACTAGTCTGCACCAATAGAAGTAAGTATGATTTTTACCTTTATATGCTGATTACATTCGAGATTTTTTTGTATTCTGATTGATACCAATAAGAATAATTGTCTATCCATCGGACATGTCTCTGATCAAGTGTATATGGTGAAAGAACAGTGCTTGTCTAAGTAGCAATATTTCGGACGTTGTACGGTCCCATTCAGATTTCGGATGATAAAATGTACGCTCACCCTGCAAGACGGCCAGAAAAGAAATAAAAGATTATTGAAGATGTACAGTCCTGGCACCGTACCAGTTGTCCAAAACATCGTATATCGTGCGTATTTCTATCGTAAACGTATCGTATGGTAACGTAACGTATCGTGTAACGTAATAGGCCTATCGTGAAGTAACGTAACGAGTCCTATCGTAAATGGTACATCGTATCGTATCGTATCGTATCGGAACGTAACGCTTATGACAAGACCGTGGTATCGTAACGGAACGTATAGTATGGTAACGTAACACAAGGAGATTTGCACTGTGCCTTCTCATAATTCTTTGATACAAAGATACATATATTGTGACAATTTTCTAATGACATAATCATGTTCATGCAAATGTTCACAGGAAATTTAAATGTCATAATAAATGCTTCACAAATACAAAAAGAAGTGATGGTTCTAAACAGAAACTAAACTATATATTACATTTCCGGTACATGCATACAATCGATGATCAAATTAATATTGCACACCTTCGAACTTATTACTTGAATGACAATATGCGTAGACTGAATATGAATGTACGTTTAGGAAAATATTCGTGAAAACTAGGATTCTGGTTATTTGCCCACGCTTTTATGGAAAAAAAAGAGCAGTAAGACGTAATTGGAATAAACATACAGCTGGAAAAATACTAGCTATAACACAATCTAGCTCTATGTCAGGTTATGGAAAAGAAGTTTGTCTCAAATATGGGATTCAAATGATACGGCTCATATACAATGAACATTGTTAATAAATAATTGGACCGTGTGGAATCATCTCTGATATTCCGACAAGTTAGTTAATTGTAAAGCTAGCTTACCTATGTCATCGCCGGGCACAATCAACATTGATATAGTCTCTTCGCCAATTATTTTAAACGCGTAAATTTTACACACATTTATGCGAATTTAAATAAATAAATAAAAGCAATTCAGTGCTCGACGAAAATTCAACAAAAGTACGTTCACAAGTGAAGCAAACAAATTAATATAACTATTATTCTGCCAGTGATGTGATCAAACGTTTAAGGTGTGAATGTGTTTGTCAAAACAATGTGCTAGTATCATAAATAACAGTGAACATCTGTCATCATGCCTTCTTAATTTTCGTACATTTTCCCGCCCTGCCAATCACGTGCACGTGTGTTCATTCCAATTAATTGGTGACACTTTTATGACACCACTAATCTTAAAGGAAGTAGGATTTTTTGCCGTTCGTTATGTTGATTGGTTTGATCCTTAACGTGTTGACCGGGGGTGTTAATTGGTCTGTTCTTAAATCGATTTCCTCTTATAACGAAATGGTCCTTTGTAAGTCTTTTTAGGATGATGAAGCCATTTACATACTCTCCTAAAATAACTAGTGCACATCGGCATGCACCTTGACGTCAGTATGGATACTGAAAAAAATTACCGTTGGGGTAACAATAGAAAATGATATAATATCTAATCATTGCAAAATCAAGCAAGTCAGCAGACATATATAGTCTTTATAGTCTCCTGTCAAAAAACCTCAATGCCCTTATACAATTAGGTCGGGTACCAAGCCATGGAGAAAGAGCTATAATTAATAAAAAAAATATAATAAATAACGCACAAATTTAGATATTCGGACATGTTGGTAGGACTCTAAGTTCAATAATTACTGCCACAATATCGTTAGTTTAGAATAGTTTTTTAGTTTAAACTAGGATCAAGCTACCCTTGTAAAGAATGCAAGTTCACCAATAGGAACTGTCCTTATTATGACATAGAGAAATACTTTAACCCAGTGCTGTTTTGGTTAAGACAGCACACAATAGCTAGAGATTAGCTACAAAGACCTATATTAGTCACGCGTGTCTTTGCTTTTTGTACCAGCAGAAAAAGGCAGATTTAATAAAAATGCAACACTTTAATACCTAGAAGATATTAGATACATTAAATACATTTAATTCTCTAATACAATATATATTATATACGATATACTAAACTAACTGAATTACCAACCCATGCTTAACTACTCAGACACTTTTCCCGTACTTTTTTCACTTTAAAACATCCTCGTAACTATTGTGTTACTTGGTGTATTTTTTGTTCATAATCATCCGATTTCATGTTCAGTTTTAGTTAAAAAAGTGCCAGCTCTAATCAGGAGTAGAAAGCATTTCAATGGTGAACATTTTAAGAAACAGTTTCTTAGGCGTGTAATGCCTTTAAACAAAGAGCAGTCATAATCTTCCGCCAAATTGGGGTCCAGCCAATCAGAGAATGGGTTTATTAGGAATGTTTAGATTTTATTTTCACCCCATCACGTGTCTTGTGGGTTTTGAAACTTTAGTTATTGTTTGATTGGATATGATATCGGTTGGACATTGTATTAATTCAGTTTATGTATGTGTTATCCTATATCATTAATTAAATATTTAATGAAATGTATTTATTCTAAAAGAAGATTAAGAGCGCGTATTATTAGTTCTGCTATGTCGGGGCTGGCGGGGGGGTGGGGGGTGGGGGGGTGGTGGGGGGGTGGATGATTTACTTTCTTCACCTAGGTAGCTGGATCCGAGTTTTAAATCATAATAACTCATGCTCTTATAACATTTTTGTTTGTATCCTTGCTACCGCCGGTGTAGATGTGGATGTGGGTAGCGATATCTCAGCACTCTGTATTTGAGTTGAGTTTAACTAAGGGAATAATCTTATCAAATACGTCGATTACGTCTTCTAAATTTGTTTTAATGTTCATGGATTTTATCCCTACATGGAAAGGATTAAGTGGGGGTGTTAATTTGTCGGTTGTTAGTCCAATTTTGTCTCATAATAATATAATTATTATTTAATAGTTCTGTTTCTATCTTTTTAGTTTGTTAAGTTTTTTTCCCGATTGACCCATATTCTACTATTCCTTACCGAATTTTTATTTAAAGAGTGCTTGAAAAGGGTTGAGTATGAGACCATGGTATGTTTCTGATGTTATTTATTTTCTAGCAGCTAGTCCATTTATGTAGGTTATTCGGTACATGTACCTACAAATCACGCGAGCGATTATAAGCCCCCACACAGATTGCCACTTTTATGACACAACGTTTCTATTCAAATTAGACGGGCAGTGGTCATTTATCTGTAGTGCACAACACCTGCATCCTGTCTGAAGACATGTCATACATGTCTGAAGATCCCAGCACACATAATCTGGCTGTGAAATTTCACTTCAGTAAAACGCAGACACGGATGCGGGGAATAGGGGCAGAAAATTGAAATATACGTGTATAGAAGAGTGGTGTAAGAATGTTAGGAAATTACAGATTTAAATTAATTTGTCTTAACATGGTACATTTTTACACACTTGTTCAATGTTTAAGCAGGCTATCATATTGGCGTCACTTACTTATCATTTGCCTACACATTTTACCATTTAGATGGAAATAGTTGTATTGTCTCATTTGAATGGTGTGAAAACATTACCGCCTATATGCGCTGGAAGTGGGCCGATTGGAGCAGAACGATTTGGACTAAACCGAGTTGGTACAGTATAAATAGGCTGATTGAATCTTTACTTTAACAACATGTCGCATTTGCCATGGTATTTCGTGTAACGTGACGTAAACGGAAACAGTACAGTATGTTGTATCGAAGCGTACACCGTATCGCATCGTATCGTGTAGATTTTCTATCGTAATGCATATCGTGTATGGTATCGAACCGTAACGTGTATGGTATCGTGTAAAAACCGCACATGGTATCGTACATCGAACGCAATCGTACCGTACGTACATCGTATCGTGTGACAACTGCTACGGTTCCAGAACTGTACATTTAATCTTTCCAGTTTGTGTTTGTTATCGCAATCATGCAATTATTATTCCGGTTTTTCACCGTAGTTAGTGTAGTTGGTATATGGCAGGTAAAACTAAATGTTGATGTGTGGTATTTGTAGTTTTGTATAGTATTGAATTGTACTGACCTGTTTAACCTTATATTATTAAAGCAATACTTTTTAAAATCTGACAAATTTTGAATCATTTCTGTCTCTGTTCTTAATTTTTCAGTCAGTGTGATTGATGAACATAGTTATTACAAGAGGAAAAGGGACGACTGTACACCAACCGGGCAAACTCCAAAACAACCTGCTAAACTTCCCAATATATCAGTAAGTATAAATAGTAGTTTAATCTATTGTCTGGCATAAACTTTATTCATTATGTTACATATGTTTGTTTTGCAAACAAGTCAGTTTATGAAAAAAACTTCATTAATGTTTAAAAACTTTAAAATATTATAGAACTGAACAAGATGATGTAAGTCTTCTTCATATATAGTTATAGCTGTAGCTAGCCCTTCTAGACGGTTGATTGTCATGCCATATTATAACTGTAACTCAAGTGATCAACATTATGTCTATCAAACAAGCAAGTTATGTATACATTTCCCTGGTAAATGTTTAGTAATAAATATTCCATTATTACTATTTATTTTTTGGTTTTCAGCCTGAATTATTTATTGTAATGGTCTCAATTTGCAGAATGGTAAGAAACAGGGAGTTGGGCGAATTTTAGTTCTTTACGCCGCGTGAGGTTGAGTTCGCATCATCTTCGGCCATAGTCGTACATGGGCAGAAAAGTACCTCGAAAAAAATAAATTCCCGGCAATTGCTTCGGCCTTCTTACATCGTTTTAAAGTCATAGTAGCCCTGGGATGAGCAGAGAGGAAGGTCCATAGCAGTACAACCCATTTTATATCTGCACACCTCCTCTTCCTGAAAACAGAAAATATCCTCTTCCTGAACATCGACATTCGCTACGAATGAGGCTAAGAATAAAGCAATTATCGAAGCCAAAACTGTGTGTTTATTAGTGGCTTTTGAATGTTATAAATCCATAATTCAGGTAAGGAACTGTATCTTTATTATCGTTATTAAAGGTAGTTAGATTGCAGGTGCCAATAATATAGTTGTTTCTTTACACATCAAAAGTAATATAGTTGCTAACCTATAAGCGTATTTGATTTAGAATAGCGATATGTGTTTCAAAGTATGCACAAATACCGTGAGTTTGTTTTCCTTGTTTTAGAAATTTAAACAAAGATAGTACGGTTAATACAGGCGCTATTTAAGGGGGGTAAGTCGTGGTTGCTATAATACATTGGATAATGGAGTAATCGGACGTAGTACACTATGATACATATACCTATATACATACATACTTTGAAAAATATCATAGAGATTATAAGTCTTTTTCAAAAGGAAATCTTACTGATATTTCGTCTCCTTATCAAATACACTATCTTTAAGTTTTAACAATTTAAGGAATTGTTTTACATAGTTTCTTTAAATGCTTTAGTGAGTCACAATCACTGTATTTTTTTAGGTATTATAATGGTGTGTAACATAATGTAAGTCTTTTTTCTTCAAACGGCATTTATTTGCTGCTGATGGTGATGATGAAACGTTGATGGTAATGATGATGACAAGGAATATGACGATATAAATGATGTTAAATGATGGCAAAAAAGAAGAAGACAGAGAAGAAGAAGAAGAAGAAGAAGAAGAAGAAGAAGATGATGATGATGAAGAAGAAGAAGAAGAAGAAAAGGAAGAATATATTGCAATGTTTTTGCTACAAATTGTTAGGATGTAGTATGAGGGAGATTTATTTATACTGTTAATGGTGATGATGATGATGATGTTAATGAAGGTGATGGTGAGAAGGAGGAGGAGGAGTATAATGCAGGTGATGAGGAGAACGAGGAGGACGAGGAGTACAATGCAGGGGATGAGGAGAAGGAAGAGTATAATGAAGGTGATGATGAGGAGGACTAGGAGTGTAATGAAGGTGATGATGAATAGGACGAGGAGTATAATGACGGTGATGAGGAGGACGAGAAGTATAATGCAGGTGATGAGGAGGACGAGGAGTTTAATGAAGGTGATGAGGAGGACGAGGAGAATAATAAAGTTGATGAGGAGGACGAGGAGTATAATGCAGGTGATGAGAAGAAGGACGGGGAGTATAATGCAGGTAATGAGGAGGACGAGGAGGACGAGGAGTATTATGCAAGTGATGATGAGGAGGAGGACGGGAAGTATAATGAAGGTGATGAGGAGGAGGAGGACAAGAAGTATAATGAAGGTGATGAGGAGGAGGAGGACGAGGAGTATAATGCAAGTGATGAGGAGGACGAGGAGTATAATGCAGGTGATGATGAGGAGGAGGAAGAGAAGTATAATGAAGGTGATGAGGAGGAGAGCGAGGAGTATAATGCAAGTGATGAGGAGGACGAGGAGTATAATGCAGGTGATGATGAGGAGGAGGAAGAGAAGTATAATGAAGGTGATGAGGAGGAGGAGAACAAGAAGTATAATGAAAATGATGAGGAGGACGAGGAGTATAATGCAGGTGATGATGAGGAGGAGGGCGAGGAGTATAATGAAGGTGATGAGGAGGAGGAGGACGAGAAGTATAATGAAGGTAATGAGAAAGAGGAAGAGAATTATAATGAAAGTGAGGAGGAGGAGGAGGACGAGGCGTGTAATGCAGGTGATGATGAGGAGGAGGAAGAGAAGTATAATACAAGTGATGATGAGGGGGAGAACGAGGAGTATAATGAAGGTGATACGGAGGAGGAGGACGAGGCGTATAATGAAGGTGATGATGATGAGGAGGAGGAGGACGAGGAATATATGAAGGTGATGAGGAGGAGGAGGAGGACGAGGATTATAATGATGGTGATGATAAGGAGGAGGACGAGGGGTATAATGCAGGTGATGAGGAGGACGAGTAGGACGAGAAATAAAATACAGGTGCTGATGATGAGTAGGACAAGGAGTATAATGCAGGTGATGATGAGAAGGAGGACGAGGAGCATAATGTAGGCGATGATGTGAGGAGGACGACGAGGAGTATAATGAAGGTGATGATGATGAGGAGGAGGAGGAGGACGAGGCGTATAATGAAGGTGGTGATGAGGAGGAGGACGAGGAGCACAATGCAGGCGATGATGTGAGGAGGACGACGAGGAGTATAATGAAGGTGATGATGATAAGGAGGAGGAGGAGGACGAGGCGTATAATGAAGGTGGTGATGAGGAGGAGGACGAGGAGCACAATGCAGGCGATGATGTGAGGAGGACGACGAGGAGTATAATGAAGGTGATGATGATGAGGAGGAGGAGGAGGACGAGGCGCATAATGAAGGTGATGATGAGGCCGAGGACGAGGATTATAATGAAAGTGATGAGGGGGAGGAGGACGAGGAGTATAATAAAGGTGATGAGGAGGACGAGGGGTATAATAAAGGTGATGAGGAGGACGAGGGGTATAATAAAGGTGATGAGGACGACGAGGGGTATAATAAATGTGATGAGGAGGACGAGGGGTATAATAAAGGTGATGAGGAGGACGAGGGGTATAATAAAGGTGATGAGGAGGACGAGGGGTATAATAAAGGTGATAAGGAGGACGAGGAGGAGGAGTATAATGAAGGTGATGATAATGAGGAGGAGGAGGACGAGGAGTATAATAAAGGTGAGGAGGAGGACGAGGGGTATAATAAAGGTGATGAGGAGGACGAGGGGTATAATAAAGGTGATGAGGAGGACGAGGGGTATAATAAAGGTGATGAGGAGGACGAGTGGTATAATAAAGGTGATGAGGAGGACGAGTGGTATAATAAAAGTGATGAGGAGGACAAGGGGTATAATAAAGGTGATGAGGACGACGAGGGGTATAATAAATGTGATGAGGAGGACGAGGGGTATAATAAAGGTGATGAGGAGGACGAGGGGTATAATAAAGGTGATGAGGAGGACGAGGGGTATAATAAAGGTGATAAGGAGGACGAGGAGGAGGAGTATAATAAAGGTGATGATAATGAGGAGGAGGAGGACGAGGAGTATAATAAAGGTGAGGAGGAGGACGAGGGGTATAATAAAGGTGATGAGGGGACGAGGGTATAATAAAGGTGATGAGGAGGGCGAGGGGTATAATAAAGGTGATGAGGAGGACGAGGGGTATAATAAAGGTGATAAGGAGGACGAGGAGGAGGAGTATAATGAAGGTGATGATAATGAGGAGGAGGACGAGGAGTATAATAAAGGTAAGAAGGAGGACGAGGCTTATAATGAAGGTGATGATGAGGAGGAGGACGAGGAGTATCATGAAGGTGATAATGATGATGATAAGGAGGACGAGGAGTATAATGAAGGTTATGATGATGATGAGGAGGAGGAGGAGGACGAGGCGTATAATAAAGGTGATGATTAGGAGGAGGACGATGAGTATAATAAAGGTGACGATGATGAGGATGAGGAGGACGAGGAGTGTAATTAATGTGATAAGGAGGACGAGGAGTATAATAAAGGTGAGGGGGAGGACGAGGCGTATAATGAAGGTGATGATGAGGAGGAGGACGAGGAGTATCATGAAGGTGATAATGATGATAAGAAAGAGGACGAGGAGTATAATGAAGGTTATAATGATGATGATGATGAGGAGGAGGATGACGAGGCGTATAATAAAGGTGATTATTAGGAGGAGGACGAGGAGTATAATAAAGGTGATGATGAGGAGGAGGAGGAGGACGAGGAGTGTAATTAAGGTGATGATGATGAGAAGGAGGAGGGGGGTGATGATTGGTGTAGACACAAAGGAAGATATATTGATAAAATTTCCAAATATTGTCCAAAATAGGACAAAAGTACATTGTGAATAATGTGTAATTGTCTGTATGGCATATCAAGACGGGGGTAAAGTCTCAGGTAAACACAACAACAAACATACAGTAAACACTAAAGAAAAACAGGCTAGGTGAAATATCTGATCTCACATGATTGAGGGCAGAGAAATGGTTTTATAAGTAAATAAACACTTGACTATGTGTATTGCCTGAATTCATTAAATGCCGTTTATATAGCGGGTATTATTCAGATGTGTGTGCGTTTTGAGTAAAATAGATACACAGAGAAAGACTCACAAGGACAAAGAGAAAGACATACGGATACGCTGGCAGACAGACAGACAGACAGAGACAGACACATATAGAATTTATATAGGGTCAAAACCAATGATTATTCATATTTCAACATATTTATACACATCGAGCACAATTTAATATCAAACTGTGTAATTTCATTAGCAATTCAGTATTGTTACATTTAAAAAATATATATCTTTATGTATATTGACTGCCTAATGTAGCGTTCACGTATGTCTATATACTAGGATTGTAGTGCGTTCATACTCATCCAAGACACTAATCACATTAATAAATGGAAGCCAATCTCGCTTTAAGATTCTTACCGCCATTTTCCTTAATGTTACAAATAATACTTGAGAAAATTAAATTATTAAACTCTCACATCGTGCTATGAAACGTGGACGTGAAGCAACAAAAGCACTATTCAATAAATGGAAATGAAGATCTTATTTGGAAAAAATGTATCACCTGAATTCCTGAAAGCTGTAATATCATAATGATAATAGGTTGTAGACAGTCAAAATAAAGTTAGAGTTGTACAATTATAGAATTTAAGTATTATATCACAATGAGCATCATCAAGGTGATATTGTATATATAACACATTTTACGAGAATGCTGGTGTAATAAGTGTGTAATATATGGATACAAGCACTATTTTGTAATTGTGCATTAAAAAGCAGAACTGCTATTGTCATTTTACTATATATATTTTTCTTATAGTGTTCAATTTCCTGACCAATTCTGGTTTTATAGCGCCTCTGTCATAGCTTATTATAGAAACACAAGATCTGCATTTCATATAAATTCAAATAATTGCGTCACTATTGACCTAAAAGTGGAATTGTTTAACAATTAGAATTGTATAACAAAAGTAAAAAAAAATGCAAATTTCACCAGCTTTGACCATGTCAATTTAGTAATTTATTGCTAGTCAAAAGCTATTCTGAATGAAATACGCAACGTTTTGTATTGTTGATAAGTAAGCGAATTTCATAAAGTAAAGTAAATAATTTATTGTTGGAGACATCATTTTTAGTTTTTATTATGTTAAGCCTACGTCTGGTCACATTAACACTCAATTCTTGTTCATGTTTTGAATTTCAATATAACTTAACTTTAGTTGCAGTATTTTTTTCTTCTTTTGAATTGCTTATGCAACCCGTTTATTTAATTTTACATACATTCACAAGTTTTACAATACAATGTTATATGGTATGCATGTAAAATATTACAGACTCTTTTAGAAAATATTGAACGATCGGTCCTAAAAAATAGAATTATACAGGAAAAGAAACTGATTCTATCAATTTCATGAGTATTCTAGTCGAGATATAAATAAATTTTGTCAGTTGTACATACAATTTATTTAGTATGTTACCAATTCTATAATAAAATATTAGGTGATCCATTAAATACATAACTGAAACTGTAATGAATTACTGAAAAATCTGGCTCGAATAATATCATGGATTTATTTACAAAGACACGTTATCTAGTCTTGCTATTTCAATGACTTCTTACACCCATCGTATTAAATTGCCTTCCCTTAAAGTATGTTTATTCTATTCAAAGAGTCGGGGTGAAATCTGTTATAAATTTGTGAGTTGTTAAACACTTTCATAAATTTCTAAAATTATTTATAGTTCCAAAGGGTTACAGGACATGAGATGATTAAAAAATAAAAACAACAAAAAATAAAAACACAAACATTAAACATTGAAAAATACCGAACATGTTAAAGGTCCTTGCTTAACTTCAGTAGGTTTGCACTTCACTTGCTCTGAGTTGAAATTAACTCATTTATGAAAAGGCAAGTTTAACATACAATCAAGACAAGAATAATGGTTGCAATATGTTAACTTTTCTAAATATCTTTATATAAAATGTCTTATTTACATTCAGGATTCTGAACTTACAGACGACTTAAGATGTACACATTAGTTTCGTTTCATTGATGTAATGGTAGGTATGTTTTCACATTAGAATTGAACATTTAACTATATTAGATTTGTAAATTGCTGAAAATTAATATCCTTTCTATCGGAGACGAAGTCAATACAAAAGTGTTGTATGCATTATATGCATTTATGACTTGATATCTTGAACCAATTTAAAAATTAACCCAATATTTACCGCAAATGCTTAACTATTTGTTAATTTTGTTAAAAATGACACAAACATTACTTCACTTCATGTTTTAACATTCAACTGACAAGGGATAGTTCATATCTCAAAACTTCAAAACTATATTTAGATATAAGTATGCCAAAATCTACCCTTTTGAATTATTATTGCCAAAATCTACCCATCAAATGTGTTAAAATTTATTAATTTTAAAAAAGATTATGACACAGTAAACAAACTAAAGGGAAGCAACTACAACATGTATAAATGTTTATATAAGTGTTACACTTTTCTTTGGTTCTGCTTTTGGGGCCTGCAGAAGGCACAAAAAGGTTTTAACCAAGACAACAGAAACAAGCATGAGGCTCTAGCCAGGACAGTTTTAAATGTAGTGCTCATAAGAATATTTGACAAAAAACGAGGATATGAAAATAGACATGGAATTAGTTGCATAGAGTAAGGAATAAGGATATGTTTTAACAATTCATATTGCAACCAGTTACCTGCAGAAGGCACAAAAAAGGTCTTAGTCAAGACAACAGAAACAAACACGAGGCTCTCGCCAGGAATGTTTTAATGTAGTGCGCAGTCGCCCCGGTGCAAAGGTGAAAGGTTAATTCGGACAAAAAGGTCCAGTATACCTTTACTAAAAGTATAAGGGGTTATGGAATATGATGAGATATACGTATTAACTAATGTACTGTGATATAATGAGGTTTGACCTACATGTACTTTATATTGGCATAAGTAAAATTTAGTAATAAGAATTAGAAGATGAGATTAACAATTAGATGCTTAATAATAGTTAGAAAGAATAATGACTACTGAACGTTGAGTAAGATGATTTAATAAAATATTGAGTCTGTTACATTCTTCCCCTCTTTATACAATGTTGCCCCAACATTTCTGTCAAACACAACGTGAGGTAAAACAGTTTTATAACAGGGTACTTGACCTACTGCTAATTATGAAATTATATTATCATATTGTACACTTTATTTCTAAAGATGCACAATGAACATGCCATTCAGCAAAGGACGGCAATGAACAAGGAAGTAATTACTTAACCTGCTAAAGATGAAGCACCTTAAACAGACTAAGTTAAAAACAAAATAATTTACCAGTTTAAGCATGAAAAGTTCGCAGGCCTGGTCAGCAAGCCAATGATCACATACAAATGGTCCACAGCATTGTTCTTTTTGAAACAACATTAGTAAATTGACAGAACACACTAAACTCTGTAAATTATTGAGGCTTGGTATCCCTAAGATACTAAGGCAAAACAATAAAATGTGTCAAAATAAATTAAGACGAGTATATCCAACTTTCTACAAATTTATTTAAGACTGGCATAAATCTTATCTCACTTCAAGTATATACATTACAAACTTCACCCCAAGTCTGAAGCAAAAGAAGGTACCTATATACTGCAAAACAACAACAACAAACATTAGACTTGATGATAACAAAACACATTATCTTTCACACACATTGTTAACATAAAATCTGATCAGTAAAGCAGGTCAGGGTCCATTACCTAGAGAACATTGTGTAAAGATAACACTTTATACAGAAAACACATGCATATTAACAGACAAAGGAGGGGCATTTACATGCAAGCTGATGGCAAAGAAGTATGATAAATACAACAACGGTTTAATCAGAATTATCCGCTGGCTACAAGAACTCTGATTCTGAAGTCGAGGAGATCTTCTATCGACAAAGGTAGGAGCAAGAGGATGAAGTTTCTAAGAAACGGGAGAGGTTGAAGAAGGAGGGTAAATGCAAGGAAGTCCCACACAGGGAAGGAGAAGGTTTCGGTGAAGACCATGTTCCCCCTTCACACGAAACACCGGAATAGACAAATCGGGTTGGTATATGACGACATGCACTGTGCTGTCCCACCGATCTGCCAACTTGTGCCGCCCCTTCAGCTCTAGGTGTCTTACTAAAACCCGGTCTCCCACCTCTAATTTGACATCCCTGACCTTCTTGTCATACAAAGACTTCCCTTTTCTGGCCTGCTTCTGTGCCACAAGTGTAGCTGTCCTGTAGGCATAGTGCAACCGCTTCTTCAGCCCTTGTACATAGGTCTGGTCTTTCTTCTTTGAGGGGCTAGGTTCGATCCCCAGAAACGCATCAATTGCCAGACGAGGATGGCGACCAAACATTAGGTTATAGGGAGAGAACCCCGTACTATCATGTCTAGTACAATTGTATGCGTGTACTAATGAAGAAATATGAGAGGGCCAGTCCAGTATTCTTTCCATCCTCCAGAGTCCCAATCATATTCATTAAGGTCCTATTAAACCTTTCTGCCATTCCATTTCCTTGTGGATGGTAGGGATTTATCCGACTTTTCTCTGTGCCGGCGATAGAACAAAGCTCGAAGATAACCGCGCTTTCAATATTGCGTCCCTGGTCGCTGTGAAGTCGAGCCGGGAATCCTACCTACCTACCTACCTACCTACCTACCTACCCACCCACCCACCCACCCACCCATCCAAAAGCCACCCACCGACCCACCCACCCACCCACCCACACACCCACCCACCTACCCACCTACCTACCTACCTACCTACCTACCTACCTACCTACCTACCTACCTACCTATCTTTCTATCTATCTATCTATATCATTAAAACTGACTGATTTCAGAGAATTGACTGTTATAAATCAATCCCGTTCGTTTTATATCCAGTTTTGATCAAATGAACATTCGCGTCACCTATTTCACGTATATTTCCGACTGGGGTGATGAAAAAGAAATGTAGCAACAGATATAAACGACTGTTATCTGTGTTGTATATTTACCATGAAATCATATGGACATCAATCTTCTACCATAGAGGCTTAGATATTTGCTTCTTTAACGTTCAATTGTGCATAGCCCGATAAACACACTTTCAGGTTTTAAACTTACATTTTTATTTATATATTTCTCAATCCACTCATCTTAGTTCTACTCAACGAAAATATTACAACACCGAAAAACCGATTACAAAATTGAACAAGAACATATTATAACATATAAAATGAGTTAAGTATAAATAAAAGTCACTTACTTAGGTTATCTCCCTTACAGCGGTACTAGGAAAACATGAAATCAAGATATACTCAAATACTGTGTCCATGTTGGATTTTCTTGTAAAATACTCGTAAATGTATATGTTTGGGAACAGTATAAGAGTCCCGACTTAATCTACCATGTATGTGTCAAAACAAGAATGCTATGAATTAATTTATGGTTTCAGTAATATTGTGCTTTTGTTTAATCGTTTAATATGGTCTGCGACATGTCGACAGTAATTGTTGTTTTATTACTTGTTCATAAGCTCATGAGTATTTTTTATTTTCAAAATGTTCAAATTGTCTGTGTAATAACAAAAAAACGTATCTACTCAGTCACATGTAGAGTTAGCAATTTGTATATCCCACCTGTTTTTTTCTACACTTCCAATGCAATACAGTTTATACAAGTAGATTGCTGCTAAGGTTGTGTTATGTTATTAGGGAGATAAATCGTGGTTGCTACCATGCATTGGAAATTGGAGTGATCGGACATTATACGCCATGTTACCTTTATATACTTGGGTATCCTATCATTGACGTGAAGGATCATTAAAACAAAAACAATCTTTAAAGGTTATCTTTATAGCTTAATTAAATAAGTTTTGTTAAATTCTGGAAACTTTCTTATCTTTAAACATTCTTCTCTGCAATTTTATGTACGGCACTTAAAGAATAATCTGAAATAAAGGAAATGTTATATAAAAACAGATTTAGTGATAAACATAACAAATATTCTATTTTTGGATATGATCGAAGTTATGTATCGTTTAATTATTATATATCCAATTCTTTTAACTAATCAACGCATTCGGTTTGTACCACGTGATCATCCGGTACGTAACTGTATTGGAAAGTCGTCCATATACATGACGTTATTGTACAGTAATGTAATCGTCTCTGACACAAACACTATACGATAACGAATTCGAATCTGGATGAAATCGACTTATCGTCAAGCGCTTCAAATTACGCATTAAATTTAATAATATAGTACGATTCAAGCAGCACTAAAACAGCGAAAGCGACCGTCAGCATTCCATTGTAAACACACGCAGACACACAAAAAATCGCTCAGAATGTTGTCTGAAGAAGACATAAATGGACATTGAATAAACTAATTTTATTTATATCTCTCTAATTTATTAATCCAAACATGTTTAAGTATGTGTTGTTTATACATCTAAAATAGTAATAACGGAAGTAAAATCAAGTGATTAAGTTATAACAGAACAATGGATATAGAATAAAAAAGTCATTTTACACTAAGGTGTCTAATACTGAAATGTATTTATTTCGTCCAATATGTTTTTTAATCTAGGAACTTGTCCAAGTATGTTATCGTATTGGTAACAGCGGTGTAAAATAAATTATAACTATTATAGCGACATAATGAAGTTGCTGCTGCTGATGATAATAATGCTCCTGCTGCTGATGATGATGATGCTATGATGATGGCGGTGACGATGATCATGGTCATCATCAAAATAATGATATAAATGGTTATAAACGAAACTGTGCCAAACTTAGAAACAAAACGGCAATAATAAGCTGAACAACATTTTGACAAATAGGTAAATAAGAAAAGGTCCTATCAAAATTTCCACAGATATTTACATTTTATCTACCTGTAGACAAAGGCAAACAAGGTAAATGTAAATGTTACCAAAAAAAAACCACAGAGACGAGACATAACACACAAAAAGAAAAACCATAAGTTACCGCCTTGGAACGATCAGTCGGCAATAGGGTCGACTGGGGTGCTTAAACCTGGTTTGTGGAATGCTCCAACCTCGCACTTCCTGAAGGTTTTTCTATAAAACAGACAGTGTAAATAAAAATATCCCGTCAACTTACAGTAAACTCCTGCATCGGGAGCTAAAACAGATACAATGAACTTATGCACATACATAATAACTAGTAATAAAATAAACTATCAACATATGTACAGTAGATAAAATATCAACATATGTGCCGTATGTACAGTAGATGAAAGCCTCGGCAACCTAAAAATTACAAATGAGAAATAAGTTTCAAATAAAATAAAACAGTACAAGCGCTGATACATAATGATAGCTGATATATAATAAGAACAATACAATGACGTCATACAATGCCATGACGTAATATGCCAAAAGTGTCAACAGTGAAGTGTAAAAAATACTAAAGAAATCATCGAATTTTAAAAAACAACCCAAATCAACAAAATAAAATGTAGTATTGTTAAAGAGTTAATAACTTAATACGTATTAAAAACATATCATAAAAGCCGAGGATTTATCCGCAGTTGCCATATTATATATAATAAAGGTACCAAAAATCCCGATGTTATACCTACTGTGCAATCTCAGGTAAAGGGTTTGGAGACTGCTCAAGTTGTCACACGTATTAAGGGCATGACTGGAGAGATGAAAAAACAAGAAATCCAACAGTGACTGTCCAATTATGGCTGTAAGTCACTGTTTTCATATAGTCTCAACGACCTGTCCGGTCATCGTGTAATTTAAAAGCAATGTAAGTTCTTGACTGTAAAAGGGTCAATTGCAAGCCATGCAGTACAACGAAGGATTCCCGGGTCGTAAACGTCTGCAATACATTTTCTGATAAGTTTTGTAAAGTGGTCAGAAAAGTTATTGAGACCCTTGATTTTCTTTAACTTGTATAAAATATTTCCATAACATACAGGATGGCTTATGCCTTTCTGCATAAGTGTTTTCATACTGCTATTATACTTAGAAGCAATAAAACCATTGCAGTGAAAGCATTTTGAATAAGAATATATGACAAAGTTCAATGTACATCAAAGTAAATACACGTAACAATCCTTATAGGATGAATTAAATGACAACATAGATTAGATGCACGGGGAGATTTTTTACGACCGCCACACTGAATATATGACAAAGTCCTATGAGCATTGCAACAAATACCAAACTCCGAAAAGGCACAGAACAAATTTGTGATGAGTCATTTGACGAAAAGAGCAAACCCGGCAGTTACCGCCTTGGAACGGTCAGTCGGCAATATGGACAGACTGGGGTGCTTAAACCGGTTTTACAGAGCTCTAACCTCGCACTTCCTGACGAGTTTCTCAAATGCAAGCAATGAAAAGAAAAACGATCTATTTGAATACCAAATGTCCAAGCGCTGATAGTTTCTATAAGTTATGACGAAAGTAGTGACGTCATTGAAAAATAATGTCCACATAGTGTTTAGAAAATAATATGGTATTATTTCAATTTGAAAAACTACACAAAAATGGTTGAGTATAAATAAAAATACTTTTCTGAATCATGAACAAACATGACCAGAGACGAATAAATGGTTGTAGCATCCTGTTCATGTGAAGATGGAATTTAAGAACCAAAGTCCAATGTCCATCAAAGTAAATACACGTAACAATCCTTATAGGTTGAATTAAATGACAACATAGATTACATGCACGGGGAGATTTTTTACGACCGCCACACTGCACAAGTAACATTGTTGTGATCATGAATAAGAATATATGACAAAGTCCTATGAGCTTTGCAACATATACCAAACTCCGAAAAGGCACAGAACAAAGGTATTTCACATGCAAGCCAAGCGAAAAGTAAGAACAAATTTGCGATGAGTCATTCACCGAAAAGAGCAAACCCGACAGTTACCGCCTTGGAACGGTCAGTCGGAAAACGCCTTTCTTAATTTATGAAAACGAAAGCCTTACTGTAACAGTTTAGAAGAAATAAACCGGTTTCTAGCATTGAAACTCGTGTTTTGTTTGATTTACAAAATCCGCTTACTATTACCACAGAAAGTTAGCGGCAATTGCATAAAATAAAATATTATTGTCTTGGTTCGTACACATTTAATTTTTTACAATGTGGTAAATATAGGTGACTGTGAGAAAGACACTATGAGGTAAAACCGCCGTAGATCTGTTATAAAGCTATTTATTGTTAAAACTAGCCTGAAATAATAAGATTCTCCTTACTACCTTAATAACTCTGACCCTGCCCCTGACCTAATTGGTGCCATGTGTGTGCAATTATGCTTTTTTAAATTTAAAGCACTGTTTGCATTGGCATTTGTACACGAGTTTTGAATATGTTTTTAATTTGTTTATTAATTAAAAGAGTAATCTTTCTCGCTTAAACATTCAAATATCTGCTGATATTCGAAAACAGTAACTATGTTCTTAAACACATGTCTAAAAGTTATTAAAATTAAAATTAAGTCCATAAAATGTTTTTCGGTTTCAAATATTTAATTTTACAATACACAATGCATGTCTTATTTTAACTTGCTTGATTTTGATGAAAATTGCTCTATCTTTGCCTCAGGTAGAAACATACAAGTGAATCGACAAACTACTTAGACAAACATGAAGAGAAAATGTTACACATCAAGATGATGTTTGTTGATTGTCTTGTTTAGTACAATAATTTAAACTGTTTACAACATAAGTAACTATCACTGATGGTACTCATGGCCGATAATTTTTGTGCCTTGAATGGTAATTAAATGTAAAATAAGTAAAAAAAGGACAACTTTGACTAAAAGTTCCTTTTATAATGACCAAACAATATCATCATCAAATAAGGTACTATAACAGTAAAATAAAAAATAAAATGTGTTTGAATTCCTTAAAAATGTATATCAAGTAGATTATAAATGTACAAGAATTTTATGGAATTCCTTAAAAAAACATTTTTGTAAGCAACCCGATAATGTAAAATACGTGTTCGAATAAACAAGTTCAACTCATTGATCCGGATATCCTCATGCAAGTGAACATGTTTAATTTCGCTTTCCTATTGTTGTGATAGGTTTTATATTTTCTAAAAAAGATAGAGAGGAAAAAGAGAGTATGTTACCATTTTATACCGGTAAAAACTACTTCAAGAGTTTCTATCACGAGAACTGCGTAGTTCGATTTGTGAAATCGAATACATGTCATTATCTTTAACCTAAATCTTATTGAGGGGAACTGACGAGTCCGGTTTGAAATACATACTTGCAGCACATACTTAAACATTGACTACACCTAAAAGTGGATGCTAAGAGGGTGTCATGTGAAGGATGGACAGCACTTTTATTTGAAACCAAAATAGTATATAAAACTAAATAAAGATTATATGCTTACATTTTATGTTCCACAAACTTCACGTGTGGAAGATATTAAGCGAATCGTATATGTTTATGTTTATTAGGTTTGTCGTCCCACCATCAGTATTTCAGCTGTCCGGAGACGATGCGAATCGTAAAACTATATGTTGATAAGAATATATGTGACAAAGTCCTATGAGCATTGCAACATATACCAACATTTCAAAAGTTACAGGACAAAGGCAGTCACATGCAAGACAAATGTAAAAGTAATAACAAATCTGTGATGAGTCATTTAACAAAAAGAGCAAACCCTACAGTTACCGCCTTTGAACAGTCAGTTGGCAGTGTGGACTGGTAAGTCGTAACAACTCATACTAGCCTTTGTTTCAGTATTGTATGTAGAAGTAAAAAAGAAGTAAGTGAAAGCTAAGAGTATTATTGTTATAAACTTTGACACCATGTTACGTTAATAATTAAACAAAAATTAAACAAAAACATATTAAACAAGAATAATGTGTTCTTGAAAATTCTTGCTGCTTTTAATTTTCGCAAATTAGAAATATTAATGGTTTATTCGTAAAATGTTTCAATTGATGTAGTCAGTTAAAATTTCAGCCTTTCGCATCAACTGGACCATGTTATTTATGTCTCACTTTCATTGTGTACGTAATCAATTGCATCGCTAACTATTTAACTTTCATCCCAATATAATCATCAACAAAGAGGAAAAAAGAGGTACACTATTGGGGGTTAATATTGCAATTATGGTGATACAAGAACATTTGTATTAGGGTGAAACCTTATTTATGCTTTCAAACTAATAATTTGTAAGAATTGTGTATAGATGTTTCTCTAACCTACTATTTCCTGGGGCAAGTAACTGAAAGAAAACTGATCTATTTGAATAAAATATGCACACGCGCTGACGTTTTCTAAGATTTCGTATGACGTCGTTAAAAGAAATGAAAAATAATTTCCGCACGGGAATATGTTTAGGACCGCCACACTGCACAGGTGACATTGTTGTAGTCATGAAAAAGGAAACATGGCTTAATCCTATTACCGTTGCAACATTATACCACAATTTCAAAAGGAAGAAGACAAATTATATAATACACATTAATCTGGTTGTTAACTTATCGGTATTGATATTTCTTTATTTGACAAATATATGTATTTATTTTGCAAAAAGTACAATCCTTTAAATTGTCATATAAACACCTATATTCACCAAAGCTAAGTTCACTAAACACATCTCTAGGGTAAAGTGACCTTAGTTTATTTAGTCTAATGCTACCGGTTCATAAACACACAAAACCATTTTGCACGCCTTATCTATATGTAACAAGCAATTTAACGCACACGCATTTTGTGCATAATCTACTTGGCAATTAGGACAGATTTAGAAAAAGGGATTATGTTAAAGATGACACTAGCTCTAATTAATTCAAATCAATTAAGACGTGTTATCTTATCTGATTGTATTGCTCAAGGAGACACCTGGTGAAGGCCTGTCATATCAGGAAAATGAGCTTATGAAATCACTGTCCATGGTAAGGTGTGACTTGTCCAGTAGTCAAACTGTCGAGGATTAAGAGAGGGAAACTAATACGTTGGTTATTGGCACCAGCAAGAACAAATGTAAATATGTTGCTGCTTTGAACATAAAATGAGCATGTAATATACACATTACACAAATGGTGGATGCCTTGCCTTTTTGCACAGAAAATAGAATAATCTTTAAAAAAAAGTCCTGAGTAGTGAATTAAAACCTTGTGTAGATTTTGTATAACCCATTTACGTATGGCCTTTACTGCAGAATGCGTATTTACGGTCAATCCCATATAGCCAACATGGTGAAGAATATACCCAAGTTTCTTTTTAACAAGTCGGCCCTTTTGCCGATTGACCGTTCCAAGGCGGTAACTGATGTTTTTTCTGTGTGTGTGTTTTGTCTCGTCTCTGTGTTTTGTCACATTTACATTTAATTTGTTTGCCTTTGTCTACGGGTAGATAAAAGTTAAATATCTGTGAAAATTTTGAAAGGACCTATTCTTATTTACCTATTCTTAGCAGGCGATATATATCACAAAAGCATACACTTCCTGCTTTTTAAAGTTTTATATTAGCTTTAGAGATGACAACTTATGCTCTAATCCTATACAAGAGACATATGCATAGCAAAATCATCACCGGCACGACACTGGTATGATCTTAGACGAATGACAAATAAATCAGTTAAAATGTATGACCCGCTTCATGACGTCCGCATGCGTGTTTAGAGAATTACAGTTACACGTAATAAAATATAAGTAATGAAAACAAAACAGCAAATGAAATAACAACACGTCCCTCAAGGGCTTCGGTAGAATCGTGTTAAATATCCTTTTTAATTCAACATTTAATCATCGTCAACATTACTATCAATAATATCATCATTGAAACAGGCATTTTGTCTGTTTATATTTTCTCAAGTGAAGCTATAACAACGATTGATTGATTTGTTTGTTTATTCATTCATTTATTCATTTGTTTATTTATTTAATACTTTGATGTTCAATTAGTCGCAAATTATTTATGTATAGAGTGATAGTATATATAAAACTGTAAATTGGAGTCCTTAAAGATCACATAGTTCATCTAAGTCGGTATTTATTTCTACGAAACGTCGATGATTGAAGAGAACGCACTTCAAAAGATCCTATTGTCATCTCGATACACCACTTGTTGATATCATGTTGTGAATATTGTTTTAAGTATCATTTACTTGGAACCTCTTATAGTCATTTAAACCTATCACCCACGTCATACACCACTTAATTTGTACTGAAAAGTGGGGGCGCTTGCATTTCAAAGCAATGTATTGTCCATAGAAACCAATTGTTACCCATTCAGATCTGGCCAATCAAAAGACAGTAAACAGGAAGAAGGATCAAGTTGTTGCAATGCACATAAGTAGTTGGAATAATATGCGTTCTTATATGCCACTAGAGTGACAATTATATACTCTATGCAAGTTTATTCTATATATATATACATATTTCCGGTAAATACAAATAGATCCTTGTTTCAGTGTTTAAGTTTTAGGCAGCACACTTTAACGTAGCTGTAAGGTAAGCTATCACAATTTGTATCTGTAAAAGTTCAAGTGCTTCGAACTTGTATTTAGATAGAAAGATAAAGATTTTTCGCAATGTACCATATTATTCCCTTAAGTTGACTTTTTAGCCTTAGCTTTTTCTCCTATGAGTTCTAGGCATTTCACATTGTTGTCCCTACCGGTAGAGGGCCTTAATATAAAACGGTTTTCCAGCTGACCTATGATATGTCCGTGGTTTAAACCCGACATTTGTTTATGGGCTTTCCTCAACCAATGATGCGTCATTGAGTAGAGAACAGCAAGACTATATTAACATAATGTGTCTCTTTATGTTAAATATCTGTACACAGATCAAACCATAATAAAAGTAATGAGTATCTGCACCGAATTATCTTGGGCTAACTTCCGTTTTTTTCTATTAAAGTAAATGAGCAATATGAGACAAAACAAACGCAAGGCACATATACATTAGTCTTATTTTGAAGTGTACCAGCAAACATTGCACGTAGAAACGACGTAAATATCTGGTTTAGGTAAAGTTATGCATTGCAATTGTTTTAGTTCGTTCCTTTTGGTATAAAATATTTATTATATAGTATATTATATAAAAAGTACCATGGTCTTATGGTAAATTTAGTGCTGTTTTTACTTGTAACCATGGGGTAATTTAATTACTATATATTGCATTGATAGCTTGTGTGTATTTTTATTCAAAAATCTTATTTTCTATTGCATGGTGATATTTCGATAAAAAACAATCGACTGAAGATTTTTGTTTGATTGACAAAAATTGATATGATAGATATTACACACTCGCATTATCCTGTCACCTTCAACTATCTCTTAAACTACCCTTGTGCCTATCCCAATACAGTCTATAATTTAGGACTTGACTGTGTCAAAATTAACAAAATACGTGGATGTGATCGTTCTTCTACTTACGGTACATTTTTCGAAGATCATCATCATCGTCATCATCCTCAACAGCAGCATTAGCATCATCATTATAGTCATCATCAGCAGCAGCAGCAGCATCATATGATACCTAGTCACATTTATCGAGCCAAATACGTCATAAAATACATCAAATATCAGATTTCTATAGAAACAGGAGCATTAAATATCAATTATTGTTATCTGGCGTCGGTTCTAATTGTTTTCATGGTATGCCAAAAGCGTTAACCCTACATTATGATTAAGGAAAATACTTCCAAAAATGCAATGTTGTTATTTGCATTCCGTATACTTTATTTATTTTATAGCTCTTAAATGAAAAAAAAATCATACACAGCCTACCCAACATCTTTTCGGCAGGCACCACGAACTGTCCCTTAGCGACCTATTGTTTCTGGAAAAACAACAACAGATCGCTGTCTAAAACACCTCGGCTATTTTACTTTAAGAAACAGTCATCGAATGTAAACTGGGGAATAGCAGGCCCAGTAAAATGGCATATTAAACCCAAACTTGATTAAAAGTCCCTTGACACAGCATGTTGTCAAACAGCACATATAAAGCAATATAGTGAAATAATGAAAGAGATGAGAATGGCAGAAAAGGAGAGCGAGAAGGAGATCGACATTTTAGTAATATTTCTTCGCAGATTTTTTTACATGCTTAACCTAAGAGATGCAGACTCCCTGTGTTGACAGAGCTCCCTGTGTTGACAGAGCTCCCGGTAACTATTGTGTCTGCAGATAGCTCCCTGTGATAACAGGGCTCCCGGTAACTTTTGTGTCTGCAGACAGCTCCCTGTGATGACAGCTCCCGGTACCTATATTGTCTGCAGATAGCTCCCTGTGATAACAGAGCTCCCGGTAACTTTTGTGTCTCCAGACAGCTCCCTGTGATGACAGCTCCCGGTACCTATTGCATCTCCAGATAGCTCCCTATGATGACAGAGCTCCCGGTATTTATTGTTGTCTCCAGATAGCTCCCTGTGTTGACAGAGCTCCCGGTACCTATTGTGTCTGCAGATATCCTTACAGGTTATGCTGCCATTGCCGTGCACCATGCTTGTTCTTCATATGACGGTTTTTACTGTAGCCCTGCTAAAGCGTATTTGGCAAATTGGACAGTGCATTGTTGCAAATCTGCACGTATTATTTTAGTTACAATATTCTCTTATGATATTCGGTATTGGGATGTGGTTTTGACTGACGGGTATTGTTTCTTAATAAATCTAAAAAATAGAATATATATTACTGTATTGTTCAATGTAAAACTAAAGAAAGTGACCTTAAAATCAGCCAGTCAATGTCGGATCCAAATTGGGGATCTGTGAATCTGGTTTTACGTCGACATTTCGAAAACAATGCCTATGGCAATGAAATTACTATGTCCAGAAAATGTCTCAGAAATTCCTCCTGTAATTCCTTCCAGTATTATCATTGGCAAATACATTCTGCTCGCTCAGGCCGCTTCAATGTCCCCAATGTCCCCAAACAGCTGTGCCCAGAAAATGTTTGAGTCCATTCCTCGTGTATATGGTGCATATAACTTTGTTTTTCAATGTCTTCTACTCATAGAACTTGGCGAGGTTGATTGATACCTTTTTTCTAGACTTTATGTGCCCCGATCTTTCTGCCTAATACGAACAAGGATTATTTCGGCTTTATGCTTGACTCGGTAGACGAGTGGAATAATGAACCGAAACCGATGTCAGTGTTGTTGACATTGACGTTTGTGATAACGTCTGAAAGTGAACATATCTTTGATGTTATATATTTATTTCTTAAACATATTTTTCTTATGACTCAGGTTTGTTTACATATTTAATGAACAGACTTATAACAATTGAATGATGATCTCTATAATAGAATATGCTGATAAGTGGTTTTAGATGATACAGTTACTGTTCTTGTCATTTTCATTGTTCTTCTACCGTCTCCTCTCTCATTTGTATTGACGTCATCTTTTAATTTTATTATTTTTGTCAAGAATCTATCTAATTAAAGACTGTTTACGCTCGGGGTACAAAGAAAATGTGTTAAATCTGGCATTGAAATTAAGAATTTAAATATATTTATTCAAATCAACTTTGTTTAGATTCTTTATTTTGTCACTTACTGAACTTGCATTACAAGCATTGAAAGTAAACATAATAATTACCTATGAGGAATAATAATATATTGAAAAGGTTACTTACAACATCCCCAATTTAATGCATACTTTAATGCACATGTTAAAAAAACTTTATTGTTTTAATATTAATACATTACGATATTGTAACAAGTTAAGCAAGTATATTATGTCATTAACATTCATTATTCTTTGATGGGTCGTATTCATTTATGGGTCGTGTTCATTGATGGGTCGCGCTCATTCATGGGTCGTGTTCATTGATGGGTCGTGTTCATTGATGGGTCGTGTTCATTGATGGGTCGTGTTCATTGATGGGTTGTGCTTATTGATGGGTCGTGTTCATTGATGGGTCGTGTTCATTGATGGGTCATGCTCATTGATTGGTCGTGCTCATTGATGGGACGTGTTCATTGATGGATCGTGTTCATTGATGGGTCATGTTCATTGATGGGTCGTGTTCATTGATGGATCGTGCTCATTGGTGGGTCGTGTTTATTGATGGGTCGTGTTCATTGATTGGTCGTGTTCATTGATGGGTCGTTACTGAACAATTCGTCGCTATCATTAATGTCTTCAGTTATCATTGGTTATTAATGTAATGACAAAAGACTCTACTTACAGCAGACAATCTTTATTTTTCTACTGAAAATTCTATACACATTTTGTTTAACATCATAATCATATATAATAAAATGTAAATTGTATTCGTTTAATGGTTTTATATTATCATAATATTCTATGTTGTTAGTTTGTTTCCGTTCTGGCGGTGTAGCCCTTAACTTGTTTCCTGTTTTAAGAATATTGAAGTGGAGAGTCCTTCCGCTAATAGATAAACCGAGCCTTTTTAACATATAATGGAAGGGTTTGCTTGCTGTAATGAGTGATCTGAGTATGCACTATTTTATTAGTTTAAGGAGTTGATGTAAGGTTCACGGTAGATTGTCTATCTAACAGAACAGAACAGAAGAAATCTTTATTCCTTCTTGGTATACAATGTATACAACATGGAGAACAATATACAATAAAGAGGCAGCAGAAGTAACAAGAGGTTCCGGTGGTTGGGGTGACGTAGTACAAAATTGTGAAATGGGTGAGGGAGAGAGGGGGCGAGAAAGAGAGAAAGACATAGAGAGGAAATGAATGGGACAGGATGCAAGGGAAGACAGTGAATACATGTACATTTGATGTATATAAATGATTTCTAATTAGATGTATTTTGTTGTTTCTTGTACATGTCTCAGAGCGAACTCAAATACAAGTTACAGTGGAGCATGATAGCAATTCTAGTAAAATAGTTAACAAACAAATAAGAACCATAGTAAATAATGCAAATTTTACAAATATGCCCTTAAAATACTAGTAACAAGTGCTAGAGAAAGAAGTTTATCACATACACTAAAGATCTTGCATCTTATAGGTGAATATTTTTACAATTTTGCAGACAAAATGAAGTATATCATAGAGCTACATAAAAAAACAAGAAAGGTGAGAGAGCGAAAAAGAAATAGGTAGTGATACCAAAAAAGTATTTGTATTGAAGCAAAAGCATTTATAGTCGTCTAGAAGAAGTGAAATGAGGCATGAAAGATCCGTACGTTTCGACTGAAAATCTCAAGGATCAGTGTTCTAGAGTGTGGATTTGTGGGAGGACAGGTAGTGGTGGAGTGTGTAGGAGGGGAGTAACATGTAGCATGTAAATAATTACTGTTGGTTGAAATAATGTTTGGATAATCATTTAGACAGAAATAATTTTGGCAAGTATATGTACACAAATAGAGACAAAATGCTCATGCAAACTGCATTGATACGCATGAGTAATAATCAGTGCGCTGGTGAAAGGGGGTGTTGAATTTGACGGTCGGTTATCAGCTGCAAGTATGCACGTGGGGCACGAGATTTTACCGACGCATGTAAAGGCTACTGAGCACTGCTGTGGGACATGTGAAATTGACATTGAAATTAGGGAAACAAGAGAAAGTGTAAAGTAGTTATCTTTATCGTAGAACAGGTATTTAACGTGTTAACAATCACGTGAAACTTGTAAATGCCGTGAAAAACGCGTGATTCTCTTATAAGTAACGTTAATTGGGGTAGGTTTGGTAACCATGGCTAGACGAAAACATGCTGTCATTTCTTTAGTTGAAGCGATAATTAAAATACATATTCATTGGCCTTATTTAAAATAAATATCCTTTTGAATGTGGCGTGGCCACACGTTGTTCTGTCTCGTGACGTAAATCGTAATTCATTGCCTATGTTTGAAATTAACATACTTGTGAAAGTTGCGTTGCTTTCTAGACATTCCATAAGTGTATCCTGATAAAAACTGATTACGCGATGTCGAGTTACTATTGCGTGAAGGCGTGACGTGAATGCCGACTTCAAACTATTTATTTTTTGTTTTACCTTCAAACAGGCTTATTTAAAGTAATAGAGAAATCAAATGTATTGAGGAAAAATGGTCTGTGTAAAGTGACTAGGCTAATAAGGACACAAGTTCGCTTAAAGAAGTGTAAATTACAAGTGAGCACATGACGCTAACTACTGCAATGTTCTTTTTTTAGTATAACAGTTGATGATCTGTTTTAAATTTATAGTCATTAGTCAAATTGTTTAATGTAAAAACCGAAATGACAATTGTATTATCAAAGCAATTATACGCCGAATATACATACATGTCCACCAGAACAGAGCAGATTACCTCTGACTGTCTTAAAGATAAAGTATCCACATTCTGTACGAGCGCATTGATGGTGTCGCTTTTGACGTTTCTAAGTTACTCAAGATATCTAGTCATGTTTGTTAATTTCACCAACGCTGCTTACTGCACAACTTCACATCGAAGTCCATTGAGTCAGGTCTGGTTATAACGAGCCAGTCGTTCAAATCAAAGAATCTGCTAACAACTTTAACAGCAATCCTCTTACACATTTACAGACTTCTTTGCAGGACTTAGCGCACACGCAAAATTTCACTCTGCCCCACCCTTTTTTTGGACGTCACATTTATTTTCTGTGATACATGTTTGTTTTGTTTTGTAAATAGCTATTGTTTCGTTTACAAACGTACGATTTCGCAAAGTTTCCAGGCGGGTATCAGTGATATTATTTTTGTAAGACATTATATCAAGATGGACGGCATGCTTGGCAGTATGTTCAAAACTACAGTATGTTTTATTTACGCATGTGTTTAATTAGATTCACCTTTGTCAACGGGGTGGATCATTCTGGAATGATAACCCTATGTTCAATAATGTGAGTACAAGATCAAAACAGATAATATGATAAAGTTTGTCCGAAAGAAATAATATATTGAAAGCTGGGTTAAACGTTATTTCTCGATGTTCTTGCTGCGTGCGATATTTTGGAGAATCATATTTGAGAGTTGTTTGACAACGTATGACAGATGTTTGAAAACATATATTCTACCTGATTATCCAAAATAGTCCAATAAAACAAAAATACCAAATATATGCGATTTTACTTGAGTAATAATTAATATCCTTTTTCGGAAATAATTAATCTGCCGTCATGAAAAAATCGATCATTTTTAGATTTTGCAATAGGTTATGAAATTGATGTTAAACTGACTTTAATGCTTGTTTATAATTTTCTTGATGTATATGATGATACTACATTGTTTAATCAATAAGTCAGGTTTTGTTTGATTTCTTGGAATGAGATTTGTTCATTGTTCATAAACACGTGACTTTCAATTTTAAATTGTTTGACACTTGAAGTTGTTAATCTTCCCATACAACATGGGCGTGTGTTGTTAAGACGGAAGTATGTTTAGTAGCAGATAAGGAAGGTCAAGTTTTTGTTTCCGACTTCAGTATGTTTACAGGTCAGCCAATACATGAGGATGAAAACAAGATGACAGTTGTGTTCTATTGCATAGATATAAATTAACAAAATATGTAAGAAAGCTGATATTAACATTCTTATCATCATGTGGTTGGTCATGGATTCCAATGTCTTAAACACTAGACCATAGGTCCTCAATTATAAGATTAACACTTTAACACCCTTCAACCCATTCACATAAAGCATATCCCAACCTAATGGTGTTTCCAGCAAGTAAAGGGTTAATAAAATTATATGTTTTCTTAATTTTAAAAGGATAATGCTCATACTTTATAGCTGGCATGACCATTGCAAGGTTTCTATGATCACACAAATCTTTAATTGATGTCATGCATTAAAAACATATTAACTTGCAAGAATACCGTTTCTGATATTCAAAATGGTATTTTGTTGTTGTTTTTTTTTTTTTTACATCGCACTGTCTCAATTATGATGACGTTCAGCAAATTATTGGTGGGGGAGACTTATGCGTGGGTAGAACCTCTGGCGCACCACAGATTAGCTGGGAGACCTCGCCACATTAAATTTCTCACCCCGACCGGGACTTGAGCCTATGTGATGAGCACTGGTTATACTACGTCTTGACCTCACCAGAAAGTCTAATAGATCGGACTTTCCGATATATAATAATTATTGTAAGAGTAAATGTTCATGTAGAAAACAATCGAAAACAGATAAATCGCTATGACAAAAATAACATATTTTTCAACGGAATAAGTAAATTGACGGGTGCGAACGCAGGAGTATATTACTAACCACTGAACATCTATTTATGTTAAAAACGCTGGAAAAGTGAATGATTAAAGTCGATTTTACTGCATGTCTTCCTGATTGGGTATTTCTTCTAAAGCTTATTCAGTAGATTTAGATCGTGCTTAAATAAAAACACAATGAAAGCAGACACATCTATATTACTGGACCAATTGGTGTTTTCTACTTTCGCTAATCGGATACACCGTTTTCGGGTAAATGCCTTGACCAATTGGTGTTTTCTACTTTCGCTGATTGTATTAACCAGTTTCTGGACACTGACTTAACCAATAATAGACTATTCAGTAGATAGCAAACTGAAAACCTGCAACGATGCTCCGTTGTGCGTATTGAAAATAACAAGTATACATATTTTATGTTAATTATAACAACATGAGTTTTATTCAAACTTAATCAAGATATATTGTTATTTTAAATTCCGGACATAAACCATGAGACTTGTTTCTGCATACATAGAGAAAAACACTAGAATCAGGAAATGGTCAATCGCAAATTGGCTTGCACTGTCGTGCGTCCAGCATGTTGTAAGGGCTCCGAAACTCTCACTTCCTGGCATTATGTTTTCTCAAGAAAAACGTGCAAAATATCCTTTTAAAGACAACTAAAGGTAAGCATGTGTAACCTGTATACAAGTTGGAATATTGAAAACAAAACTACATGTATGATGAAATGAAAATTATGTTAGTCTAATTTGAACGCCACTGTATAAGCATGTCTGGCTGTTTGTCTGACTGCCTGACTGTTTGTTCGTCTGTCTGTCCGCCTACCTGCCTGTCTGTATCTCTGCCTGCCTAACTGTGTGTTTATTGTCTGCCTGACTGCCTACGTGCATGCATTCATGAAACAGGGTACATTCGAAAAGAGCATTTGTTGATAAAGCTTCACATATTTACATGGTCGCCAAGGTAGTAATTTACTACATTAACTATGTTCTTTATATGTTGGTTTATTTTACTTCTTAAATATTTTAAACACTTTGGAGGTGGTGTGCTTTCCAACTTTACTTCGTTGCTCTCTCCATGATAATATGTTTTACTTATGTACTGTTTATCTCTCTAGACAGAACGATCAACTACCCTGTCTATTTATGAACAATATATAAATAAAACCATAGGCACTCAATTGCATGACCGCAATTTTCGCTCGACAGTTCTAATCGCATGTCTTTAAACCATCAATGTACAACTCCTCTTTGTATTTAGTTGATGTAAAGATGTAAACACACACATGCGCGTGTCAAACGGGGACTTGGTATTTAACCACTATAAACGGGGTCTTATTTAAAAAAAAATAAGTCTTTTGTGTAAAATTGCAATAAAGGTGATAAAAAAAATTGTATTTGGCTGACATTATTTTTGCTTTGATATGTTTAATTTTAAACAATATTTTTTTACAGTACAATTGGGGACACACAATTACATTGATATTTCCGCTTTACATACGATACTTTTTACAAACAACTGGGGACGGACTTTGATTGTTACCCAATAAAAAAAAAAGCTTTCTTTAGTTTTGCTTGTAATGACTTATCACGGAGAGCGACAGGATTAAGTATTCGCTTAGATTGAGTGAATATAAGGCATTTATTTCCGGAATAGATTTCTTATGTCCAAAAAATAACTACATCCAGAAGTGACGGTACAAACAGCCAATAATAAGTATAGGTCCTAGTAATTTCATATTTGTATTATAACTGGGTCAAATGAAAACGCCATTGCTGCAAGTGCAATGCCTTTGTTAAATGTACATGCATAGTATAGGCTTTCCACTTATACGAGGGATGATCCAGAATTACCCGGAATTCTATAAATTTTCCCAAATTTTTTAAGACAAATATATGTATTTCATATCGTTATAATGATCTAAATCTCTACTAACAGTGTGAGTAATATTTTTCTTTTTGTATAATTATGCCACGTGTAAGACGATTTCAAATAACCATAGTAACGGCGTAGCGGCGCAGCGCAAAAACGTTAACCGTTAATATTTATTTTTATGAATATACACCATGAATAAATTAACGAAAACACCTCAAATTACGCCAAAATGTACAATTACGTTTAGATGACGTCATGTTAAATTTTTACGTCATTAACGCCTTGGATTCAAAAGAAAACATCTTTTAACCGTCAATAGCACCAACGCTCTTAACATCAGAAATGTCGTCATTAGATCGTCAAGAAATTCGTGCTGTTATAAAATTTTGTCAGGAATTAAGAAAAACACCAGCGGAAACATTTAACATGTTGAAGGAAACTTCGCACAAGGATAAAATAAGTAAAACAACGGTTTATGAATGGCATAAACGATTTTCTGAGGGTCGAACAAAACTAGAAGACAACGAAGGCAGGGGACGAAAGCGGAAAATGCGCACGTCACTTACGTCATCTGTAGAGGAGGCTCTACAGGCAGACAGGCGAGCCACCGTGCGTGGGCTCGCTGACAGATTTGGCGCTAGCTACGGGACAGTGTATCGAATTCTGACGGAAGAACTACACATGACGAAGGTAAAATATATTTTTAAATCTAGTTTAAATAAATTTATTAAATCATAGCCGTACTTCAAATAAAATTATTAACAAACACAGTTGATTGTACTTAATAAGATTTTTTACTAGAAGATAATAATAATAATAATTGTTATTTGTTTATAGATTAGTTTTCACTGTAAAACATTATTTAAGTTTTTCATTTTAAGTTTTTTTAATAAAAATATGTTGTTTTTTTTCGCTCATCGATAAGGTTTACGCGCGATGGATCCCGCGAGTCCTGAAACAAGAGGAGCGTGACCGGCGAGTTCGTGACTCTCGTGCCTTCAATCGGCGCGCGGAACGAAAGGGTGACATGTTCCTGCAGAGGATCATTACTACAGACGAGACGTGGCTCTACAACTATGATCCCGAGACCAAGGAACAGTCTGCGGTATGGAAGCGAAGCGGTTCGCCACCCCCTGTAAAGGCCCGGGTAACAAAGAGCGGCGGCAAGACGATGTTCATCATGTTTGCGGACATCCGGGGCATGATCCTCATGCATGCGGTTCCCAAGGGAGCTACGGTGAATGCTGCGTACTACAGTAAGGTAATAAAATTTAAAGGTTTAGTCTATTTTCTATAAATAATATTTAGAATAATTAATTATGAACTGAGACTGCGTATGATACAAACGCCCCATAATTTAAATAATTTAAATTTACAGAATTGCTTAATTGTTCATTAAATTTAACATAAAATTATCTTAAGTATAGAAATTTGTACATTAAAATATTTTTAAATCGTCCTTGATTTAATTTAATGAGATATATATTTTATTTTAATATCAATGTAAAAGTTTAATGCAAAAGTTGAAACTATGTAAAGCCTGTATTTCATTTTAAACCAGGTACTGCGACGTGATCTGGTGGACGCTCTGAAAAAGAAGCGCCCAGGCATTCCCTTGGAGCATTTCCTGCTGCACATGGACAACGCCTCCTCCCATACAGCAACGGCCACGCAGCTAGAGATCGGGGTCCTAGGTTTCGGATCAGTGCAGCACCCACCGTATTCCCCAGACCTGGCCCCATTTGATTTCGCGATCTTCCCATCAATTAAGCGGCAACTGAAGGGCCAGCGATTCGATTCGCTGACTGAACTGCGCAGGACAACATCAGCTATTGTAAAGCAATATGACCGTTCGTGGTATGAAGACATTTTCAGGCAGTGGGTACATAGGCATCGCCGTTGCGTAGGATGCAACGGAGCGTACTTCGAGAAACTTTAAACGTCCCGAAGTTTTAACGTCGACGACGTCGTGATTTTAAGAATAGCGTGCGCTGTAGGCGCGTTGGTGTATTTATATTTTCTGTTCATGTGCAGGTCACATTTTGTTTTAGCGTTTGATATTATATTTATTGTAAAGCAGAATGGTTCTTCTTTTTAATGGTATATGTTTCGTTTATATTAAATAAAATGTGTTGACACCGTTAACAAATTCCGGGTTATTTTGGATCATCCCTCGTACTAGATCGCAATGGCGACAGGAATATAATTTTGATTTAAAAGTTTATTAAAACTTACTTATCTTTTCAAAAGATGTAAGTTTTACAATAAAATACTTGGAGCGAATTAGTGTGTATTTTTACCAAACCGAAAAGAGGTCGCACACAACAATTCTTACATAACAATCGGGACGTTGATTGTAACCCCTTCTGCTAAGTTATTAGACCGTATAAATAACCGCAATGGAGTTTTTACATTGCCGACATGGAGTAATACGGTCAAATAAATTACCGACATGGAATTAAAAAGACGGTATTAACTACCTACATGAAGTTATGGGGTCGTATACATAGAACTGTTATGCCGTATAAATAACCGAATTTGGGATTTAGATTACCGACACAAACATGGAATAACTGGACAAAACATACCGTCATAGAGTTACCAATATTTTAGTTACTAGGCTGTATAAAGTGCCGACACATCAAATCCTATTACTACTCGATGCCGAGTTTTTCGGTCGTATAAATTATCGTAATGGATTTGTTAGGCAGCATACATTGCCGGCATGGAGTAATAAGGTCGAATAAGTTACCGACATGGAGTTATCGGGCAGTATGTACTACCCAAGTGTTATTATTATAAGTTCGTATTATTTACCGACAAAAGAACTGTTATGCTATATATTGCCACAGTAACCGGACCTGTAAGCGCAATCGGTAGAGCGTCGGCTCCATGTACGGGAGGCCCCGGGGTCGATCCCGGGCTGCAACATACCAAAGTCGTTAAAATGATACTGGTATAGTACCCTTGCTAACGCACATGACAATCAACAAACTTTAGCGATTAAGGATATGGCTGTTTGAATTTGAACTCCGAGCACTTCGGCCATTGCTACAAATACAAAGCCTACATTGCTGCTACCATTTTGTCTTTGATTTCGGGATAATTAGATCCGTGTGTGTGTGTGTGTGTGTGTGTGTGTGTGTGTGTGTGTGTGTGTGTGTGTGTGTGTGTGTGTGTGTGTGTGTGTGTGTGTGCGGGTGTGTGTGTGTGCGGGTGTGTGTGAGTTGTGTGTGCGTGTGTGAAGGCGTTAGAGGGTGTGTGTGTGTGGTACGTGTGGTTCTTTATGATTATTCTTATTGTTAGACTAGAAACTGTGTAAGTTTATGTCTAATAAACCTTTATGTCTGTCTGTCTGTCTGTTTGTCAATTTTATTAACAGCCGATTATGAGAAAAAGAAAATAAATGAATGGCTGTCTTCTTCTGTTAGTTAGACCACATTATTAAGCCACGGATCTTTACTAACGAAAACAAGTAAACAATGTACAAACCTATCCTCGCTTCTTATCGGAAATGACGAAATTACGAGGAAGTTAAAAAAGTACTTGAAAGTAATTGTTCATCTATTTCTGCTATGAATAGCTCGTCAGTATACTTTCATGTACATTGTTACTCGCAAACAATGCAGTGAACACTTGTGTATCTGGCCTATTGGACCTAAAAGGCTATCATGTGAATTTCCTCATTGACAGTTTAACAATACATATGCTTTGACTAATAACGGCATGACAAATCACAATGTTAATGCATAAGACTATTCGTTTTGTACATTTAATTGAATTACTTTTAAAGAAAAACTTACAAAGTTAAGATTTTGCTGCAGTCTGGAAGCAAAATGCTTACAGATAATAGTCTCATTTATATGTTTCTAAACCCGAAAGCTTCTAATAATAGTAGTTTTGCACCTTTTGCAGACTGAAACAATAGAAAACAATTGCACATGGAGATAATTTGTATTTGGCAGCATCACTCCTAGCGATGTGGAAGTATTCCTAACAGAAAATATAAATGCAAAGATAAATGTTAAATGTTAAACCCCTGTATGTCTGACGGAACATGAAGAGTAAAATAGTAATCGACGAACGAACAGTCCTAATTCTGTATATATCCCTCTACCAGATAATAGTAAGGTATGATCGTCCTGAGCACGGAATTATTTGAAAAATTCTTACATAAGAGTAAACAAATTGTCCCTTCTGAAAGTTTATTGATTTAGCAGTGGTGCAAGTTGACCACAATAAATATACACGTTACGCTACTAGGGTAAGATACTAACTGCAAATTTTATCTTTTTTTTTGTTTTCATTTAAGGAGACAATGTGTACGCAGCTGCATATTCTGCGTACAGTCTGCTACGCGCTTTATTCCTGGTAGGTTTTGTTGTTGTTATCTACTTGCTACAATAATAATTCAAGATATTAGGAAAGTATAATTGATATTCCTGTATCCAAAAAAGTAAAATGGTCCCTTCATACAGATTTCCTGAATTGTTTTAATACGCCAATCTAGAAGACATTGACAGCAGAACTATTTTTTTAAAAAAATCAGGTAAATACAACTGCTTAGATAAGGTTGACTGTATGCACAGTATAGGTTTCAAATATTTACACGCTCGCAAGTAGCACTATATTACATAAAACAAATATATACCTGGTCATGCAGTGAGCCATAATCAAAGAGCAATAAGAAGCACCATTACAATAGTCAGTTATATAGTTTTCCGTCAAAAAATCTGTGACAAGCCATTATAAATATGCAATAAAAAGTACTAAATAAATGATCAAACATTTCTTCACAGCGTTTCAATTATGCTTCAGGGAAATTAAAAACATATTGTGTATTAGCATTTAAATGTTCAGGTAAATTAAGTTTATGGTAAATCCTTAACACTTTTGTGATTATAGTTCTGAGTTTCATAACTGTACAGCAGTCAGCAAAAAGGTAACATATCCATCGTGCTGCACTGGAAATTAGCTTGTTATCATGTTTTAAAATAATTGTTCTGAGAAAATACTGCAATAAAGGGGAAATACCTTTCTTAAGCGTTAATATTTCACGCTATGATTTAACAATACAATTCCAAGTTTATCGCATATTTATGAAATAAGTTAAAGTGACGATGGCACGAATTGGCGATAATGTAGTCTTGCATTTAACTCACCGAAAATAAGAGTACGTTACGTTGTCTTGATTTAGGCTTGTATATTCCTCTAAATAAATAAGTTCAAATGGGCATTGGTTGAAATTTAACTATAGCAGTATCATGATCAAACTTGTTTTTACTATCAGAATAAGACAAATACATTGTATAACAAATTATGAAATTCACTTTTGTAACATTTATGACACAGGCGAGAATTTAAATTCCCTGGCTTAAGACACTAGGAACAGTCTGAACTAATAAATGTAAGTGTAAGTAAAGAGTTCAATATAGTAGAAGGATGCAGCAAATTTAATCATTTAATCTTCCATTCTTCTTCCAACTGTATAAAACGATGATATGTACATTGGTCATGTTTAATTATAAGGGACGGGCTTTTATTTCATAATCTGCCTAAATTGGCAAACGAATTGTGCATATACTGCAATTTTCGTCAATCATTTTTCAACAATTTTAGCATTTAACTTACGACTATGTTCTGCTTCTAGTGTTGTTTTTATGATTGCGATGTAAAAGAATAAAAACAAAAAACAAGAACAAACATATGCATTTCTGTTTATAAAGGGCGTGCACTGTGTGTGTCTACTTTAAACATAAATGTTCGTGGACTATGAGCGGGTAAAGATTGATGGCGTATACATAATTGAAACTGTGCAGATATGATAATTTATATAACATTTATTTACAATTTATTTTATAATGCTAGTAGATTTATAGTATAATGCTAGTACATCACAGCATCCTTTTTTCAGATAAACATATACACAGATTATATTTCAATAAGCAATATATCCTGTATTGTATGATTATCAAACATCTTATCATGATTCAAAACAAAAATTTCGGCGCTGAATGCTTTTTCACACGCGAACAGCGCACTGCATATTGTTAGATAATAAACGTCATGAATAAAATATGCTATAACTATAAAAACTGATGCTAATAAACATAAACAATGAATTGATACATAAGATAACATTAGTGATATAATAATCGCACTATTTTCAAATTGTAAAAAGGAACAGAGAGGAAGTTAAACTTTTGCTAATAATACATTCTTATACATTGTCATGTAAATAGATTTTACTCTTTGATTACAGCAGGACCCTTGTCATCGAGTAGTACCTGACTAATGCATTACATGTGAGCATGCTATTTTTCAAAAGACTTTTGCTGTCTCGACGCGTTTTAACTAGATTTAAACGTTACTCTTCAGATGTAATTTCGTAGCAAAAGTACTTGTTATGAGGTTTTAAACATTCTTCAAAACCTCAAAGAACTGTATGAGGACACTTTATCAAGTACATATATGTGCTTATAAAAGAACAACCTTCTTCAAAATCCTCATATTTTTCCATTTCTGAACTGGTCTGTTCTGTAGTGCAATTTACTTAACTTTCTGCATACCTTGCTTTTTAAAAGACATTTATACAAATGACACGTTTCGCGTAAGTTAATTTAAAAATTAAAATATAAATTTAAAATACCGTTTTAAAAGTCTTCAGAAATCTGAAGTTTAAACAACATTCAGTGACTTTACCATTATATTATACTTTGAAACATGAAAACACTTACCATGTTGTAAGACGAAAGCAAAATGAAATAGACTGATTCTATTACGCCGATAAAGGGCCGCTGAGTTACCTGCTTCAGGCTTAAAGTGGGTGATTTGTACACAATCTAGTTAAAAATATTCCATTGCCAACAACATATGTTATACATAAGGAAACTACTAAAGAACAATAAAACAGAATGGTTGAGCCAATAGTTCCACAACTCAGATTCGGCTCTCCAAACTGAAGCCCTATAACGAAGCATCTCCACATTTAGCATTTGCCGTAACCAGACAGCAATTAACACCTACTTGTAACATTTAGGGTTCTGACACGGTTAAATATTAACCTGTCACAACAATGCAGCTGACTTTGGATTGGTTACGAATTGTTGCAACAGTCCAGAGGGTATTGAATGCTGATACAGTTACAATGGCTGCTGTTGCTGATACTACTACAACTACTACTACTCTTCCTCCTACTACTACTACTACTGCTGCTGCTAAGCATGGTTTGTCATCAGAGGAATTAGCCTTCTAGTCATTTTAAAATAAATTTGCTGCCACAGTCAAAATGATATTGATATAATTACTGCTGCTGCTACTAATACTACTTTTACTGCTTCTACTACTACTACTGCTACTACTACTAAGGGTGATATTACTGAGTACAGATATTTCTAAGGCATTTTAAAATTAATTAATATATATGTCACATGTCACGTTGGTCACTTGATTTGGTCACTTAATTATTGTAAGTGAAAACATTAATAAATAAGTATGGCTCTTAAAACATGCTGTCTGTAAATATCATTTGTTAACTGGATTTTTATACTTCTCAAATGCATGTTCTACAATGAAAAATGTGAGCGGTTAATTACTCTAAGGTTAACCTCAATATTCTATATACAAGTCATACTGTGCATGTATTGACACAAGTGAAAAGAAGATTTACCAGCAAATTATCTTACATATGCTTCACAAAATTAAAGTTAGCACTTAAGGGGGAATTGTTCCTTTTTAAAAAATGATAGCGTTATAATTGATTTACAAAGTACAGGTATACGTGATGTTCCATAACGTGTTCAACAACTGAGATTAGTAACTGAAATCAGTATCTGATATCGCCCTGATGGTGTCACATCTACATTTCGGTGTATGATGCATTCATGCATTCACCATATTTTAGTTTATCTAATATACTGACTGTCTGTCCAAGCATATCACAGTGGCCACCAGATATGTTTCCAAGACATAAAACCCTCTGATGATTTCCATAAAGTACGCGAGTTTTAAATGTCAAGCAAAAGTTTTGTCTAGTCGTGTAAGGGTGAGCATTCCGAGGACGTAATGGCTGGGGGGTTTAAGTCCAATGTTGGATAGGAAGTCAATATTGCTATAAATTAGCAACGAAACTGCCAGACAACCACTGGTTATAACTCCGTTATTCATCATTCAAAGGTTTAAACTGAGATATAAGATTTAATTTATGTTTTAAACTTTGTCATATATTCTTATTCATGATCACAACAATGTTACTTGTGCAGTGTGGCGGTCGTAAAAAATCTCCCCGTGCATATAATCTATGTTGTCATTTAATTTATCCTATAAGGCTTGTTACGTGTATTTCCTTTGATGGACATTGAACTTTGGTTCTTCAATTCCATCTTTACGTGAACAGGATGCTACAACCATTTATTCGTCTCTGGTCATGTTTGTTCATGATCTAGAAAGTTAATTTTAATTGTGGTTAGCCATTTTTGTGTTATTTTTCAAATCGAAATAATACCATATTCCTTTTCTGAACACTATGTGGACATTATTTTTCGATGACGTCACTACTTTCGTCATAACGTATAGTAAATATCAGCGCATGGACATTTTGTTTTCAAATAGATCGTTTTCTTTTCGTTGCTTGCATTTGAGAAACTCGTCAGGAAGTGCGAGGTTAGAGCTCTGTAAAACCGGTTAAAGCACCCCATTCGATCCATATTGCCGACTGACCGTTCCAAGGGGGTTACTGTCAGGTTTGCTCTTTTCCTTAAATGATTCATCACAGATTTGTTCTTACCTTTCGCTTGGCTTGCATGTGAAATACCTTTGTTCTGTGCCTTTTCGGAGTTTGGTTTATGTTGCAATACTCATAGGATTTTGTCATATATTCTTATTCATGATCACAACAATGTTACTTGTGCAGTGTGGCGGTCGTAAAAAATCTCCCCGTGCATGTAATCTATGTTGTCATTTAATTCATCCTGTAAGGCTTGTTACGTGTATTTCCTTTGTTGGACATTGATCTTTGGTTCTTCAATTCCATCTTTACGTGAACAGGATGCTACAACCATTTATTCGTCTCTGGTCATCTTTGTTCATGATTCAGAAAGTTAATTTTAATTGTGGTTAAACATTTTTGTGTTATTTTTCAAATCGAAATAATACCATATTCCTTTTCTGAACACTATGTGGACATTATTTTTCGATGACGTCACTACTTTCGTCATAACGTATAGTAAATATCAGCGCATGGACATTTTGTTTTCAAATAGATCGTTTTCTTTTCGTAGCTTGCATTTGAGAAACTCGTCAGGAAGTGCGAGGTTAGAGCTCTGTAAAACCGGTTAAAGCACCCTAGTCGGTCCATATTGCCGACTGACCGTTCTAAGGCGGTTACTGTCAGGTTTGCTCTTTTCCTTAAATGACTCATCACAGATTTGTTCTTACCTTTCGCTTGGCTTGCATGTGAAATACCTTTGTTCTGTGCCTTTTCGGAGTTTGGTTTATGTTGCAATACTCATAGGATTTTGTCATATATTCTTATTCATGATCACAACAATGTTACTTGTGCAGTGTGGCGGTCGTAAAAAATCTCCCCGTGCATGTAATCTATGTTGTCATTTAATTCATCCTGTAAGGCTTGTTACGTGTATTTCCTTTGTTGGACATTGATCTTTGGTTCTTCAATTCCATCTTTACGTGAACAGGATGCTACAACCATTTATTCGTCTCTGGTCATCTTTGTTCATGATTCAGAAAGTTAATTTTAATTGTGGTTAAACATTTTTGTGTTATTTTTCAAATCGAAATAATACCATATTCCTTTTCTGAACACTATGTGGACATTATTTTTCGATGACGTCACTACTTTCGTCATAACGTATAGTAAATATCAGCGCATGGACATTTTGTTTTCAAATAGATCGTTTTCTTTTCGTAGCTTGCATTTGAGAAACTCGTCAGGAAGTGCGAGGTTAGAGCTCTGTAAAACCGGTTAAAGCACCCCATTCGATCCATATTGCCGACTGACCGTTCCAAGGGGGTTACTGTCAGGTTTGCTCTTTTCCTTAAATGACTCATCACAGATTTGTTCTTACTTTTCGCTTGGCTTGCATGTGAAATACCTTTGTTCTGTGCCTTTTCGGAGTTTGGTATATGTTGCAATACTCATAGGACTTTGTCATATATTCTTATTCATGATCACAACAATGTTACTTGTGCAGTGTGGCGGTCGTAAAAAATCTCCCCGTGCATGTAATCTATGTTGTCATTTAATTCATCCTGTAAGGATTGTTACATGTATTTCCTTTGATGGACATTGAACTTTGGTTCTTCAATTCCATCTTTACGTGAACAGGATGCTACAACTATTTATTCGTCTCTGGTCATGTTTGTTCATGATCTAGAAAGTTAATTTTAATTGTGGTTAGCCATTTTTGTGTTATTTTTCAAATCGAAATAATACCATATTCCTTTTCTGAACACTATGTGGACATTATTTTTCGATGACGTCACTACTTTCGTCATAACGTATAGTAAATATCAGCGCATGGACATTTTGTTTTCAAATAGATCGTTTTCTTTTCGTTGCTTGCATTTGAGAAACTCGTCAGGAAGTGCGAGGTTAGAGCTCTGTAAAACCGGTTAAAGCACCCCAGTCGGTCCATATTGCCGACTGACCGTTCCAAGGCGGTTACTGTCAGGTTTGCTCTTTTCCTTAAATGACTCATCACAGATTTGTTCTTACCTTTCGCTTGGCTTGCATGTGAAATACCTTTGTTCTGTGCCTTTTCGGAGTTTGGTTTATGTTGCAATACTCATAGGACTTTGTCATATATTCTTATTCATGATCACAATAATGTTACTTGTGCAGTGTGGCGGTCGTAAAAAATCTCCCCGTGCATGTAATCTATGTTGTCATTTAATTCATCCTATAAGGCTTGTTACGTGTATTTCCTTTGTTGGACATTGATCTTTGGTTCTTCAATTCCATCTTTACGTGAACAGGATGCTACAACCATTTATTCGTCTCTGGTCATCTTTGTTCATGATTCAGAAAGTTAATTTTAATTGTGGTTAAACATTTTTGTGTTATTTTTCAAATCGAAATAATACCATATTCCTTTTCTGAACACTATGTGGACATTATTTTTCGATGACGTCACTACTTTCGTCATAACGTATAGTAAATATCAGCGCATGGACATTTTGTTTTCAAATAGATCGTTTTCCTTTCGTTGCTTGCATTTGAGAAACTCGTCAGGAAGTGCGAGGTTAGAGCTCTGTAAAACCGGTTAAAGCACCCCATTCGATCCATATTGCCGACTGACCGTTCCAAGGCGGTTACTGTCAGGTTTGCTCTTTTCCTTAAATGACTCATCACAGATTTGTTCTTACTTTTCGCTTGGCTTGCATGTGAAATACCTTTGTTCTGTGCCTTTTCGGAGTTTGGTTTATGTTGCAATACTCATAGGACTTTGTCATATATTCTTATTCATGATCACAACAATGTTACTTGTGCAGTGTGGCGGTCGTAAAAAATCTCCCCGTGCATGTAATCTATGTTGTCATTTAATTCATCCTGTAAGGCTTGTTACGTGTATTTCCTTTGATGGACATTGAACTTTGGTTCTTCAATTCCATCTTTACATGAACAGGATGCTACAACCATTTATTCGTCTCTGGTCATGTTTGTTCATGATTCAGAAAGTTAATTTTAATTGTGGTTAACCGTTTTTGTGTTATTTTTCAAATCGAAATAATACCATATTCCTTTTCTGAACACTATGTGGACATTATTTTTCGATGACGTCACTACTTTCGTCATAACGTATAGTAAATATCAGCGCATGGACATTTTGTTTTCAAATAAATCGTTTTCTTTTCGTTGCTTGCATTTGAGAAACTCGTCAGGAAGTGCGAGGTTAGAGCTCTGTAAAACCGGTTAAAGCACCCTAGTCGGTCCATATTGCCGACTGACCGTTCTAAGGCGGTTACTGTCAGGTTTGCTCTTTTCCTTAAATGACTCATCACAGATTTGTTCTTACTTTTCGCTTGGCTTGCATGTTAAATACCTTTGTTCTGTGCCTTTTCGGAGTTTGGTATATGTTGCAATACTCATAGGATTTTGTCATATATTCTTATTCTAGATGTGGGTGACTGGACAGCTGGACGGGTCATGAGGCTCATTTTGGTGAAACCTTAATAAATAAGTCGCAAAATCACAGAAAATCAAAAGAATCGTTTTAATCGACGAAAGGAGAGAGAATCAGTTAACTTATCATAAAACCATAGTTTGCACATGACCCCAAAAACCTACCCTCTAGGAAAAATTAGAAGTCAAAATCATCATCTAGGCTTTCTCCCATTTACTCTAGATTCAAATAGGTCAAGAATCAGAGCACAATTCTGTGTAGGAAACAAAGCTGGTTGGATTTATTTGGTGGATTTATTTAAGTCAAAGATAATTTATTTGTTTGAATTTTGTCATAAGAACTCTGTAATGTATTGTGCATGATAAGAGATGTTTTATTGATGTTGTTTAAACAGTATAGCTCTATTTGTTGAATGCACTGATCTGAATATTTACTTTAAACAAAGAATTGTAAATCATTAGATTTAGTTAGGTATTCGTTGATATGAAGTTGTGTGAAGAAATTGTATTAAGAATTTCACGATTTTATAGTAACTCAATTGTCGAAACATTTTCATAAAGCAACGAGTTACTGAACTGCAATAGCGTCAACTTAGAAATTGATATTAATATTAGATTCATATTATATATTTGAATATGCTACCTCTGTATTATTTGTCAACACTATAAGCATAACATTGTTAATAATAATCTTGTATTTTAAACGTTCCTGATCTTGTTGCTTTATTTCTGTCCGCATCATAAACAGATTGTTACAGCTAATTAATCACTAAAGTTTCGAACCCGTAGATAGATAACAAAGTCGCGAAAGAAACAAAACACATGTAAATAAAGATATAAGATAACATTATAACCACTATACGATGATAAGCCAAGGATGCTGATGTAGCCGATGGTAGTTGAACCTCATATCTAACTAAAACTTAACTTAATTAATTAACATTAATTAAAATAAAATAAAGACTTATAAGTCAAAAGCCGTCGGGCTGCATTTTTTGTACAGACGGAATTTAGTTATCATAGTCAGTTGTCCTTCAAATGAAAATACATGTAGAAATCAATACAGGAGAATGAATTAATTACATGCCGGGGGACAATTTTTTTTATGACCGCCACACTGCATAGGTAACATTGTTGCAATAACTAATAGATGGGACCGAATAGGTTGCTTAACCCGGTTTTACAGAGCTCTAACAAAATTGTTCAAGTTTCAAATTGATTGACGTGTACTATGTACGTTTATGTTTGTTGAAAGAATGAATCGATGCATTTTAAAACTGTAAACAAGGCGTAGACTATTATCAATGAATGTACAACAGTAAACCAAATAAAGTCAACAAGGACCTATTAACGTAGTTTCTTTACATGCATTTAACACGTTATAGTTTTGAATCGATGAGACAACGTTTCCCGCTCCACCAATGGCAAGCCATTTTCTTTTCTTCCTGTTTGTGCATTTCAAATACATCGGTACTTTTGTTTGTCGTTGTACATTATTATATCACATTATAAAGCGAGTGGACATGGACTCGTTATGGCAGGTAGGATTTATAAAATACTTAGAGACTATTTCTTGTAGGCTTCCACAGATATGAGAGAACGTTGCGACCAGGCGGGGCTTAACAGTACAAGATAACAACTCTAAACGGCCATTGCTTGCGTGTTTGTCTAATTTTTTTTCAAATGTCGCCAGAACCTAATGTTCAATTAAAGAATTAGCAACTATGTCACCAAGAACTCAAAGTCGTGGAGCGCGGGGACGTTCTAAAATACTGGCATCTGAATGGGCAATAAACTAGGATAATTTTAAAATATTTAAAAATCGCACTCGTTTATTTGACGTTTGAGTTGAAATTATGAATGTTTTTATTGATACTGTAATCGACAGCTGTACAGTTAAAATGTCTAACATTATACAAATTAACTTTTACCTTAATTCAAACTCCACGTAAGCCATAATACAAATATGAACAATTTAACCCTCTTCACAATTCATATATTCTTTTACAATGTAAATATAATAATAATTGAAGCACCTTTATTGTAAGTAACATTGTATTTGAAAGATGGGGATACTTAAGATATGTGATACGTAGAAATATTGTAGTAATATGTACGTTTCATTTATAGATGGTTACAACCATTGCTGTCTTGGCGAGTATAGGTAAGCAGATATATATTTACAGTGCACGATATGAGATAGCTTAATCTATTTAAGATTACATTTTTGAATATTTAATTATTACAGTTTAGTTAAAGGTAATGCGACTTATCAAACATCAATACTATGGTCATATTGTTTCATTTGTTAAACAACTCCTTTAATACTTAAAACTTCCTTGCGTATGTTGAGCCTCAGTAAGGTCAACACATTTTAGTATGCTTTTGTACCCGAGCTACTCTGCGCCGGTCATTTCACCCCAAAATATGTCAGTGGCCTGCGTTACTAATAGGTTGTTAATTAAATGACCGTAACATAGCTGAATCTAAGCTAATCCTTTTCGTATGATTGTTAATTTTTATTCTGCCTCTGAAATTTTGTAACTTGCTATAACATATGTCAAACTAACTTAAAGCAGGCAGTATACGTAACAGTACCTCAATTTATATCAGGACATGTTGAATGCCAAAGCGTCAGTAAAGTAGATTCATCATGTTTTAAACTGCCCATGTTGCTCTGTACCACGTCTTTTGGACGGCATGTAATGAAAAAGAAAACCGATCTATTTAAATAAAATAAATATTCAATCGCTGACGCTTTCTTAGTTGCTTTATGACGCCGTTTACAGCAAGGAGTGACGTAATTGAAAACAAAATTGTTCTTATGGTATTTAGAAGAGAGAGAGGCATTTTTTTCTATAAGAACAACTACACAAAATGGTTGATTGTAAATGGAATGAAACTGATAAATCAATAAAAAAAGTTAAAAAACAGGTGTAAATGTTTGTAGCATTCATGTGCAGATAGAATTTAGCAACCAAAGTTCAATGTCCATCAAAGGAGAAAAAAAATGTAACAATCCTTATAGGATGATTGAATGACAACATAGACTACATACACGGGGAGATTTTTACGCCCGCCAGATTACACAGGTAGCATTGCTGTAATTATAAATAAGGATTAATGGAAACATTGCAACATATATACACATACAACTCAAATGAAATAGTAAAAACAAATCTGTGATGAGTCATTAAACAAAAAGAGCAAACAGTTAACGCCTTGAAACAGTCAGTCGGCAAAAGAGACCGCCTGGGCTGCTGAATCAAGCTTTACAAAGCACCAACCTCGCACTTTCTGTGTTTTTTAATGCAAGCAATAAAAAGAAAATTGATCTGTTTGAATGAAAAAACATTTCTAAGAGCAGTCGTTTTCTTAGATAAGAGGTTATGACGTTTAAAGCAAGGAGTGACGTAATAGAAACGACAAAGTATTATTTCTATTAGAGGAACTGCAATAAATGGTTGATCGAATACGTTATTTACTTACTTATTGACTTTAAAATCAGGAAGTAATTCTGAGCGATGATATAGCTTTAAATATGTTATATGTAGGTGAATTTGACAGTAATAAAGGCGGCAGTTGTTATTCTATCGATAAGTTATTAAGGTGAACGTTTTGTGTTAAACGGACAAGACGTCTCTGTATTTCCATAATAACTAGCGTTATATACGTTTTAATAAATGAACATAAACAGTGAAAACGTCTTCACAAAAGAGTTTAATGCTAGAGAGAATTTGCCCAATGGCCGACAATTAAAGAAAAGTTAAAAATTCATTTTATGCATATTTTTCATTAGATATTGAAAGGTGGCCTTCTCAGTCATAATACTAATCTGCCAGCATGTTTCAGTTACATTAAGGACGTTATTATCCGTGCGACGGCATGAACCAATTTATTTACATACATTTCCTTGCAACATACCAGACTCGTGAATGACTGCATCACCTCGTGTTTTTGCTACTTTTTCAGCAGACATTAAGGAAAACACTTTGAACATACGATTTGTAAATTTGCCGTTCATGATTTAATGAAGATATTAGTCTACGAATATCGACATAATCTCGTTCAAAACAACAACAACAACAAACAAAAAACACACACAAAAACAAAACAAAGACAAAATAAATAAATAAATGAAATAAAATAAAGAAAAGATAAAAACACGCGTTCTCTTACAAGATACTATTTAGATTTTATATAGATCTTCTCAGCAGTTTTAGAATTTTATTGATTTACTTTCTAAAACAATAAACTAACTTTAAACACATTACAACCAGTTTAAGTTGTATACTTCAGGTCTTGTTCATTGTCAATCTATAAGTAACATAGCGCCAGAATGCGTCAACATAACAACATGTCCCTGCTGCTCTGTACCATGTCCATCGAACGGCTCTGGACAATGTGGTGGCAAGTGCAAAGATGGATACCACGCCGGAAAATGCTATAATAAGTGTCCAGGAAATTGTATCCGATGTGTGGATGCCCAACAAGGAGGCGGTGTGTCCAACTGTACCCATTGTAAGGACGGATATTACTCCACGGCGTCCCTCTACCAATGCCAGTCAGCTTGCCCCAGTAACTGTAAGACGTGTGAATCAATCTCTCGCTGTATATCGTGTCATGAGGGTTTCTATTTAACTGGATTATACCTGTGTGCTGAGTGTAATAAAACATGCTCGGCATGTAATACATTTTCAAGCTGTACATCATGTCATATTGGACATTATCTCGATTCAACCGATGGCACATGTCACACATGTAACCCGGTTTGCTCGCATTGTAACTCGTCACAAACTTGCTTATGTTCCAATGGGTGTCTCTATACCAGGTGTAATACTGACACAAACGGATGTACCCTTGGCTGCAAGAGAAATTTCATCTCCTCCGACGGACGTGGTACGTGCGACATATGTTCGCATGGTATGTACGGTATTAACTGCGATTTACAATGCAATTTGAATTGTGCTACATCTAACTGTAGAAGACTTGATGGCCATTGTTATGAATGCATTGACGGCTTCTTTGGCGATAACTGTGATATGCAATGCCCTAGGAACTGTCGTTCTGGATGTAACAAAAATTCCGGGAAATGCATATTTTGCAAAGATGGCTTCTTCGACAGTAAATGTTCACTTGACTGTGGGAAAAACTGCATCAGATGTACAATGACCAATGGGACTTGTATAACGTGTATTGATGGTTACTTTGGTAACACCTGCACGGACATTTGTCCAGATAATTGTCTGAATAGGATATGTGACATAGCCAACGGCAGCTGTGTATGTGTGCCAGGATATACGGGGCCACAATGTGAAGTCAGAATCCCCACCAACAATACAGAAGGTACTGGTCCGCCTCTTGTTGTGCCAGCAGCCCCACAAAACTATGTTGGAGCAAGTGTAGGCCTAACACTGGCTGCTGTAGTTATCTTTGCTGGTCTTGTTGGCCTTGGTGTCTGGTTCCTCAGGAGAAGGTATTTATATTTTCATTTTAACAGTTTAATGTATTTTTCAAAATTGTTTAAGTGTTTTTAGGTCAACAAAATGTTTATTCTGAGAGGAGTTTTATTTCATTGTATAATTGTCTACATATTAACGGCATTTCAATATTGTGTTTGATGTAAACTGTACTGTTTAAGACTAACATTATTGTCAAAATGAACATAATAGTTCAACCAGTAGGGATTTAAAAACAAAACACGATAGTTAATAGTTTCTGCCCATGTAGGTTTTTAATTACTTTACCCAGTCTTAATTTCCTTGAAATAAATCTGGTTAGATACATTCAAAAGCTAATCCGATGAAGCAATATTTCATGCAATTATTATCTTTTAACTTGCAGGTGTAACGGAACCAATACTAGTAAGTTAATAAAGTTAATAGTTTTATAAGTGATTTATCGACATGTATGACTTCCTTATGGATATGAAACATAAATAAAAGTTTTAGCGTTGTACGTTTATATAGAAAGATCATCTAATAGTATGCTCCATATTTATTTGGACACTTCAACAAACTGATTGTAATTAAAATTGTTAATATTGTTGTTTGATTTAAATTAACCAGCAATTATCAATAAATTTTAAGACACGTTTCTAAAGTTAAGGAAACATATTAACTTCCTTTTAGAGCTTGATACGCTCTGTTGTACCAATTTCATTTAAACATGTAATGTGAACACAATATCATTCATTATACTTGTTTTGAGATCAACTTAGTGACGTCAGATATCTTGTTATTGTCCTCGACACAGGTTTGTGTTATTATTTATGTGGGAAAGGCTTATTCCTGACAGCTAGTTTTGTTATTGGTAATTAAGTGCATAAAATGTTCAATGGCTTATTTCTTTTTGTTTTAAGGTACCAATGTAAAAAATCAAAGGGATCACTTTGCATCTTACAGGAAATCCTTTTGTGTTTGGCATTGCAACAACACTGTCGGACATTGAAAAACTTGAAAAAGAACGTTCAAGAATTGACACAAGGCTAAGCAAGTGGTCTGCCCGTAGGTCGGAGATAAATGCCAAGATAGAGGCACTAAAAGTTGACATACCCTACCATAATTCAGGTAATCGCTACTAAGTCCTACTATGATTTATCTATTAACCCTTTTCAGTTATTGAGTCCCTGGGCGGAACGGTGAGCTGAGGATAATAAATACAACCTTTATTATAAACTAAGTAAAAGGTAAAGAGACAGTATTAATTTCTATTGGTTTGGCACATAATGTGTTTTGCAGATGTAGAAGGGCCGTGGAATGGGCAAAGATTGACAATTATCGATGTATTTTTTATCGTTTAGCTCTGCATGGATGTAAATTTCTTTTTTGATCCATGTAAATTTTTTAAATCAGGTTTGTTTAAAGTCAATCAAAAATGCAATTGCAATTTCACCTATCTTTTTACAAATATTGTTACAACTTAGACGATATTACATATAATATTTTGATATTATGAACCATTCTGCAATTTTACCTAACGTCTCCTTCTTGTTATTTTTGAACTGGCCACAGAGTGGTCACAAAAATGTTTTTTAATTAAGTAGCCACACCATTCACCACGTGGTTTACTCTTACAGTGATTGTTTAAGTTGTTTATGCTTCACCGAGCCTATTGGAACGGTCCATTGTTTATGGCAGTGCTATATGTCTAACGATTCATATGAATCATTATCATAATTTACTGCCAATATAAAACTATACAAATGTTCATGATCACAAATTCTGTTGTACCGAGTGGCATGCTGCTGTCAGCAAAGAGTAAATTGTAACGATGATTCACTGACATTTTATGCATTAGTTCGTTCCCCTTTAATAACCTACATTTTCTTAATTACATTATCCCTGTTAACGAATGGTCGCAACAGCTTAATTGGTAGAGCGTTTGGTCAAACCAAATACTTTAAAGTTGGTAGAAGTGGCTTCCCTCCTAACGCTCGGGGCTAAGAGGACAGCATCACGCCTGACTCGTCAGTGTCAGTATAATGGACCGGCCGGGTTCAGTCCCTGGGCACCTCATAAGTGCCCCTGTGCTAAAATGATAGAACTGTCGCTGCACAGTATCGGTAAAATTGCCGGCAAATACTATCCCATACCTGTTAATGATATAAATTAATGATAATTTGCTGCAATAACACTAAACTACAAGGCGTTCAGCGAAAGGTTTATAAAAAAGTGCGTTTAGACAAATAGAAAAATATAAAGCTCAAAGCTGTCTTAAGGGCAAATTATATTAAGTTAAATTAGATCAGCTTTTGTTAAATTGTGTACACATACTCATGATTACGAACGTCCGATTTTAATAAGCATATGTTTTTAAAAAAAGTATATGACCTACCCAAAACTGAGCTATTTTTACATCAACATGAAAATACATACAGCTTTTTCTGATGCAATTTTCTTCTTCGAACGTTTGAATTAAGGAATGAATCAAATATATTTTTGATGGAATAAAGCTAAATACGGTTGACTTCATTGCGTTTTGGACACTATTTTGGTGACACATGTTTTTCTTTATTAATTTCCAAGCTTACCTGGTTGAGGCGTGTAATAAAAGAATTTGTTGCTCGATAATTTTTTTGAAGATTTTTATATCTATTTTGTAACATATTTACTAGGAACGTCTATCAATAGCATATTTACCGGAATGCTATTTGCTGACCTGCCGTAGTCTTGATAAGTCTAACAACTCATAACGAAAGCAAAAACATTCATCTTGAAACATTTTCTAGTTAACCTGCAGTCGAAATCTAAATTAATATCAAGCCTTTGTATCGTGAGTATTGAAGCAATTTATTTTATTATATTAAAATATATGAATAGTATCTTCTTTAACGGGGGATGTTTAAGTAAAGTATTCATCAATAGGTGTAAAATGAATAACAATATAAACAGTTAACATTTGAATTTAATTCTATTATTTTCCAGATAGGGCTGACAAAGTCGAAGACATGTCGTATGAGATGTTACAGAAAGAGAATAACGAGGCACCATATTCTACTATCAAGTGATGAACAATTTCGAATTACACTGTCTAAGTTTTCTTGTTTGTATACATGTATGAACATACGCGTTTTATATGTTATCTTCATTTTATGTAAGGACCAAAATGTTCATGTACTTTTATCATTTTTATTTTATTCTTCAACATAATGTTATGTTATTGTTGTAGTCTTGTATGTTCCTAGTAACAAAAATGTGGATGAAGCCATAATGTTTAAACAACTGAGGAGTAAGCAACTTTACATTTGCATTGTTATTTGAAAAGTTTTAGCAATATTCATTATAAACGAAGGATAATTGGTTTTGACATGTATCGTGAATATTCTTTTTGCGAAAAATTCACAGAATGTTGTAAGGACTTGGGTTTAGGTGCATTTATGAGGGCGTATACAATTTTGATTTAGTGTCAATCGCCTTTCAGCTAAAATTACTGCAGATGACACCTTTCTCTGCTGAAGACATTGCTTTTATGTCTATGTATGCAAACTCTTATATCGCATGCTGTCAACGTTTGAGCTAATTTAATATTTACCAATTTAACACGAACGCATTTTATGTACGTTGTCAAAAAAATTATAGTACGAAAATGATGCGCAAGAAGGGTTGTTACCTTAATTATATGCATATACATTATATGCTGTTATTAAATGTATCTTTTGATGGTTCTTTAAGCTGTCAGTGTAATTGTTCTTGGTTTCCTTTGTTTCTTGCCTGAAAAATATTGTTTCGTCTGCTTTAAACGAAATATGTGAAGATAGGATATAAGGTAAAAGGAAATAACTGACGTGCTTTAGCACACATATAAGCCTATTTGGGATTATAAGTCAATATTAAGAACGTAAAAAATATGTCTTTATACGATATTTTATGTTTATATCTTAAACAGTTACTTCCTATAAAATGGGTTCTTACCTAGACTTAATGAAAGGTTTACTTATCTAAGCATATTAAATGCTGCGGTCATAACGTTATGATAATTGTATTAATCCGTAACAGTTTTAATTAGATTGTGCTTTTATACATGAAGAAGTTTTAAACGAGGAAGTATACAGCGACTGAGATTAGATTTTCGTTTTACGGTGTCGAAGAGTACTTAAGATTAAATTCAGCTGTTTAAGTATTCTTTCTATTGTGTGCTCTGTTAGACACCAATTATTTCTTTGCTCAAAAACTTACTGCGCGAATTTTGGAGTCTTTTGGAAATAGACATCTCAACACACAACCGATTGTGTCATTTTCTATTCGGCTTCAAGATACTGAAAGCAAAGGGAGATTATCGACTGTGCATGGTTCTAAGTGTCGTAAAAACAATAGACAAGAGGACAAATAATAAATTATAAAATGGTATTTCTGATTTTTGAGACGAATTTTGAGAACGTTTTAGCAGCACAAAGTATCGGTCAGTTGTCAAAGTTGTCATTACTATCATGGTAAAAGTTCTAATGCATTTTCGTGGTAAGCTGGTTATCTGTATGCAATCATTTTTCATGTTCTTGCTGATTCGTATAGTATCAATTCTGCAGTATATTCTTACAGAAATATATGTGTTTGTAAGCTTTAAGTTATCCGGAGATGGTCGTACCTTAAACAGAAATAGCGAGTCCCAACCTTCGCTGAGAGTAACACGTTACTAACACAAAAACACCTCACAGGATCCCAGACCCAGTGTTATTATCCTGACACAAGGTCGACCAGTCATAAAACTACTCTTGCTTCATCCTTACCAGTACCATTTTAACAAACTTGGTCTGGGTCCGGGTTTGAACCTCGGAAAAATATGTTATGTATGATATATGCCTATATTTATTCACCATGTTCAATAATGTATAATAAAGCTCCATTTAATATGCACGAAGAATCAGGGCAAAGCACCTTAACACTTGACGCACCGGTTTTGAAATATACAAATGCCAATCACATGTTTCATTATTTATCCATTTATAGCGCGTTTCTTCATTTCTTTACTAACTAGTATATTTACAGTTACTACCTGTATCGACAAATACGTTTGGTATTATGTTAATCTACAATAATTTAATGATCAACAGTCTGCCTGAGTGATTGAGGTTTAGCGTATACACCTAGCACACTGCTGTACGATGTTTTTTGCGCTTAGTCAGTTTTTTTTTCTAATGCTTTTGTTATTCATTAAACTTAATTTGTTACTTGTGTTGCATGTCATGCTTTTTATGCTGTTAATTCTGATACTTTAAAGATGTCTTTGTTTATAACCTAAGAAGTATTTGGGAAATAAAACTTTCTGAGGATAATAGACTTGTTCTTTCTATCTATTCATTTGAAGATTCCTAAAGTTATATTGTGATGGCCATAAGAAAACACTGAAACATGAGAACTTCGTCATATATTAAAATGTCAACCACAACTTGACAAAGTAACATTAAAGTTAATATATGAAAAAAACTGACGAGACATTACACAGATAGAGAAAAAACAGCAGCAACCGTTTTTGGAACAGTAAGGGTGCATTTCAACAGACAGGGGTGCTTAAAACTTGGAGTAAGTGTAAAGGACAAGATTAAAAACAGAAGTTTCGTTTTTATTAGTAAAATAACATTTCGAGAAACTGATAATCAATTCAATCTCTACATTTTAAAGTTTTTTTTCTAAAACTGTAGCTGCGATTTCATTACCAAGGTAGTATTCAGCTTTCCTAATCAGGTTTAGAAAGAATATCTTAAAGTTGGAATATTAAACACGACAGTGTACACCTAATGACGGACAGTCATTTTCTTTATATTTAGGAATGACATGTAACGATTGGGACCGTCTTGATTTTAGTTTCAAGGCGGCTTAGCAAGTTTGGGTCGTTAGAAATTGTAATTTGTTTTAAAAAAACGCAGGTTGTTCTTTTTATTCAAGTTGTGTAACCATTTTTGTTAAAACCTATTTTGTAAAGTATATTACTTTTATTGACCTGTTGCAAGATCATAGATCATATAAATACATATTCTGCGGCGTGCTGTGAAGAAAATGCTTACTTGCTTAATATGAGTAGTTAGTATTATACAATACTACATACATTTATATATACAATAACAATTGATATAGAAATGCTTACAGACAATCAAATTAAAAACAATACAATAACACATACAGTTATACAGACAATAACAATTTATATCAAATTGCTTACAGATAATCAAATAAAAACAATCCAATACAACAAACAATTTTATATACAATTACATTTTTAAAGACATACTTACAGACAATCAAATGAAAACAATACAAAACAATATGCAATTATATATACAATAGCAATTTATATCTAAATGCCTACAGACAATCAAATGAAAACAATACAATGCCACATACATTTATATATACAATAACAATTTATCGAAATGCTTACAAAAAATAAAATGTAAACTTATCATTAAGCATAAACAAACATAAGTAAGTCAGAAAAAAGATATTGAGTCAGTTTTCAAAAGATATAGGATGGGTTTATTGGAGACGAACGTTACACTTCATATGGAAATCTCTTCCCACGCTTATCAAAAATGTCCAAAATCAGGTTTGGGCATAAATGAGGAACAATAGGCTGTCTGTATCTATTTTAATCAACATGTCACTACTAACATATTGACAGACTGATTAATTGCTAAAGTACAAGTAGTAACCTTCATTTTTATTATAGTTTGTAATTAGGTATCTTAATTTTAAAATGTTCAAATGACTGAACTTTGCGTTATCGGTTTGATGTAAATTAAGCAGTCATTAGGAGGTTGTCCCTATGTGTAGAATAGTGAGATAATATAACGTCGTTAGTAAAGAAAATAATGTTTATACAATACCACATACATTTATATATATAATAACAATTTATATCGAAATGCTTACAGATAAATCAAATGTAAACTTATCATTAAGCAAACACAAACACAAGTAAGTCAGAAAAAAGATATAAAAGATACACAACAAACCGCTTTCCAAATTTAGACAAACTGAACTTGTTTATAACAAGGCCCATGGAAAGATATGTTCAAGCAGTAACAATAGAAACACATTTTTTGGAACCTTAGATTGTTTAACACATATTTTTTTATTAAAAGAAAGGATTAATTGTTTAACGATCTAAATTCAAAGTGTCCTGACTGTGTCGGGAAATAAATTTGCTAATACAAGCTAACTAATGGAGAAAACCCCAACTTAAACGTATATGACGCAGAAGACCAAAAAACATTGATAAACATCAACAGACCGGGAATGATATGCAGGAAGGCCACAAGGTCACAATTAAAAATGATCTTTGACAAGCTTCTACTGAGAAATAAAGAATGAGTATTCTGTCAAAAATTACAATGGACATTACCTCCAGAACGAATAAATAATTACGTTATTACAACTTTACGCTAAATATTTTACACAAGTTAAAATGAATGAATAATAAATTTACAATAAACAATAGATATCTGAGTAGTCTCTCATTAAAGGATGAGACACCTATGCTAATCATTCATGGATGTTGAAAGAATTCCCATTAACACAGGAGGATATGTAAGCATAAAAATTTGCTCAAAAGTAGAAAAACACACTCTAAAACAATGTCGTCTCACCTGTATGCACATTTACCCATCAATAGGTATCATGTATGCAAATACAAGTATGAAAGAACTATAAAAAAAAAATAGAAAAATCCGCACAAGAACTGGTAAGGGACAGATGGAAGCGGACGAATAGTTGACGGATAGACAGAACGTCAATGCTGGTCATACATTAATTCTTGCATTTCAATTTGCTAAATGTTCACCCCCATGCTTACACGTGCTTAAATAGCATGGGCAAGTTTTCGACGCTGTGTGTTAGACACGTGGTTGATTTAACACTCTAATACTTTCGGTTAAGCATAATTGTTTGATCATTGTGTCATTAATATATTGTTTTATTATTATTTATATTTATGTTTTGGTAAGTTATATGTCTCTGGTCAAATAATACAATGCAGTAGCCGATAAGACATTTTACACATTTACTAATTCATGTGTTAGTACGAATAATAGCTGAAGTTCACTAAAATGTTGTTGTTGTTTTTTTTTGCCCCAAAAAGTCAATAAAACGTATATCATATAATTAAGCTTTAACAAACTATAACGGTTTAACACACTTCCTCCACATAAATCGTATTGTAAATTGCAAAATTATCCCATATAAACAAGTCATCACACGGAGGGGCGCTGGCGGCTAGTATTGCTTTTATTCAATAAACTAAATTTTAAGTTAACAGTTTCCGATTATGTACACAAAGCAATAAAATGCTTATTTATAGAGATAAAAGAAAATGATTTAAAAATTGTTATACGTTACGTTATACGTCTGGCGTTTGCATGTGTGTGTGTGTATGTATGTGTGTGTGTGTGTGTATGTGTGTGTGTGTGTGTGTGTGTGTGTGTGTGTGTGTGTGTGTGTGTGTGTGTGTGTGTGTGTGTGTGTGTGTGTGTGTGAATTACGATTATAGATTATGGCTATTGTACGTGTCATAATTACATTCCAGTGTTTTTGACATTGTTTTTGCATATTTCTGTTTGTTTAAAGAATGAAACAATATACTTTAAAATTTAACACCTGGCGTATTCCTATTGAAGGCGAGAAGGGCCATTAACTAGCTTTCTATGTATGCTTTTATAACTTCATACGTTAAATCGATGAGATAAGCTATCCTGCTCCACCAATGGCAAGCGATTTTTATTTCTTCCTGCTTGAGTATTTCATTTTTGTAGATAGATTTGCTTGTACCTCATACCATATCATACTGCACGCGGACATTGACTCTTTATGGCAGGTAGGATTTGTGTAATATGTAGGGGCCGGTTCTTGTAAAACTTAAGGGCTATTTCTTCAAAGAGTATATTTTATGTAATAATAAGATGCTATATCTTTTAACAGCTAAAGACACGTTCTTGTATTATTACCGTACTATTTTTGTAATATTTATGTTTTACTTGTAAATAGTCCGAGGTCACTTTTATAACACAAGGAGTGTATTTCTTGTAGTTGCAAGAGATTTTTTCTTGATTAAGCAAGTTATTGTATTATTTGAAAGCTATTTTTGTGTATCTATTGGCAGCCTCTAGTTAAAGTTACATCTAATTTCCAGTATTCATATGGAGCAATGTCTAATAATGATAATAATAAAAACTGATTCTTCTATTATTCTTGACATTTAGAGAAATATAAGAGTGCGTTGGCAGGCTTGCTTTTTTGTAAAACAGCATTAGCGAAATAGACTTCTTGCTGCTTCAGTAATAGACTCTTTAACCTACATCCTTTGCACAATGAGAGACCACTCTTTCATTACTACTCGAACAGTTAGATTATTTGTCACCAAAAGCAAATATTTAATCATTACGAAATGGACAGCGGTACCGTGATAAAATGAGGCTTAATAGTCATAAAACCTTTGAGTTGAAAGTATAAATGTTGTTGTTTACGATATTAATGTCAGATCGGGAGTAAACATGATTTACATGATACAAATAAATGATATTTTCTAATTAAACGTCAGTTATTTTCCAATTGATAAATATTGCGCATTTCACAATTCATATATTGTAAACTGTACAGTGCTATACACAACATTTTATTCACAACACGGATTTTGTAATTGGAAAGATGATAATAAACTAACTTTTTACGTAAAACATGGAACGAAATGTGTACGTTTTATTTGTAGATGATTGCAACCATTGCTGTCTTGGCGAATTTAGGTAAGAATGTATTAAACATACATGCAATTTGTCAGGTTGGCTATTATATGACAGAAAATAATCAGTGTGCTGCATGTAATGAAACATGTACAACATGCAATGCGTCATCTTATTGTACGTCGTGTCGTATCGGACATTATCTGGATTCAACGGATGGCACATGCCACAAATGTAACCCACTTTGTTTGCATTGCGATTCGCCGCAAACTTGCATCTGTTTCAACGGGTGTGCAATTGGAACTTCAATCGCTGAGGAGAGCTGTTATTCTGACACAAACGAATGTTCCTATGGTTGTAAGCAAAACTTTACCTCATTCAAAGAACGTTACACGTGCGACGAATGCGTGGATGGTAATTACGGTATCAACTGCGATTTACAATGCCGACAGAATTGTGATGGGACTGGCTGTGAAAGACTTGATGGCTCTTGTTATGTGTGCAATGTCGGCTTTTTTGGTGATAGCTGTAATACGCCATGCTCTAAGAACTGTGAATCAGGTTGTGACAAAACCTCCGGTCAATGCAAATTCTGTGAAGATGGTTTCTTCGACAGCGACTGTTCGCGTAAGTGTGGGAGACACTGTATCAGATGTACAATGACCAATGGGTCTTGTGTAGCGTGTGCTGATGGTTATTTTGGTAACATCTGTACGGAAATTTGTCCAGAAAACTGTCTGAATGGCATCTGCGATACAGCCAACGGCAGCTGTGTATGTGTGCCAGGATATATAGGATCCAAATGTGAAGTCAGAATCCCCACCAACAGTACAGAAGGTATTGGCCCGCCTCTTGTTGTGCCAGCAGCACCACAGAACTATGTTGGAGCAAGTGTAGGCCTAACACTGGCTGCTGTGGTTATCGTTACTGGTCTTCTTGGCCTTGGTGTCTGGTTCTACAGGAAAAGGTATTTTTCCTTTTTCTTTTATAACATCGGAACAGGTATACCAATATGTATTTTTCGTCTAATCATTATCTAATTATTTAAGAAATGTTCGTTTAAATACAGTGTATGTATGTGAAAATGTTTAAGACAGAAAATTTTATCCAAAATCATCATGATAGTATGACCAATAGGGGCCGTTTTGTATATATTTTCTATGTAACCTTTCACTTCACACATTTTTAATTGTAATTATATAGATTATATACCTTCAAAAGATAATCCAATGAAGAAATATTTCATACACACGAATGATATATGCATATTATTTTTCCTGCAGGAAA
>CM017570.1:5665281-5667385 GCA_007844125.1 Sinonovacula constricta | reverse complement strand
GAATCGATAAAACCATTGCGGTGAAAGAATTTTCAAAACGACTTTCTTAATTTATGAAAACGAAAGCCTTGTTGTAGCAGTTTAGAAGAAATAAACCGGTTTCTAGAATTGAAATCTTCTACTTTAGTGCAAATGTCCGGTTTCCTAGTGAGTAAACGGCGAAAAGAATAAAAATGGTCAATTTTACGAAATAATAGTACACCTTAATGAACAGACGGGATCAATGTATTATCTTTATTTCCTCCTTTAACAGAAAATTGCATTACAATAATATATATAAACATATACAAATAGAATTACAACATGAGCTACTATAAATCAAACACATGTCGCATCTATGATGAGGAATAGGCGTACAAAAACATCAACAACTAGAGAATGAATAACACGTGAGCAATTGAAAGGATCAAAACACAACATTCATGCGCACATACACACACCCAGATATAAACAGACACGCACACGCGCTCGCACACACGCGCCTATTTGCACGTGCACCCGCACGCACACGCATACACATGCACAAGACACGCCCACATGTGTGTCAGAAAGAAAAACAAAAGACGGAAAAAAGCATCAGCTTGATTTTTTATATCAGCCATGACCACTATGCGGCCTGACTCGATGATAACACTGCATTTAAAAAATAAAACAGATACAATATGAAAAAAGTCCTTAAAGATTTACTACATATATTTTATTCTGAAATTCTTCTAGACAAATGCATAAAGAACATATGTAAAACTGACAACAAGAGAGAGAGACGAGACATTACGCACAAAAAGCCAACAAACAGTGACCGCCTTCAATATCTTATTATGTGTCATCAACAACGATTTGGTTTTGTTTACCCTCGACATCATCATCACCACAGTCATCAAATTCGTCCTCATTGTCGTTGTACTAATCAATATCGTCGTCATGACCGCATGCTACAACAATAACTAAACTACTACTACTACTACTATTGCTACTACTGCTTCTACTGTTACAATAACTAATCCTTCTACTACTGCTTTTAATAAAGACACCATTACTACAAATACAACAACAACAACAACTACTACTACTACTACTACTACTACTACTACTACTACTACTACTACTACTACTACTACTATACTACTACTACTACTACTACTACTACTACTACTACTACTACTACTACTACTACTACTACTACTACTACTATTAATACTACTACTACTACTGTACAACAACTACTACTACTACTACTACTACTCTACTACTACTACTACTACTACTACTACTACTACTACTAGTACTACTACTTCTACTACTACTACTTCTACTACTACTACTACTATTACTACTCTACTACTACCAACACTACTATTACTACTCTACTACTACCAACACTACTATTACTACTACTACTACTACTCAACTACTACCACTACTACTAATACTACTACTAATACCACCACTACTACTACTACTACTACCACTACTACTTTTACTTCCACGACTGTTTATTTTATAACTATCTACTCATCTCTTCAACAAGGTATTCGGCACGTAATTCATCATGCCTTTACCATGCGGAAGTAGACTTACTTCCTGTCAAAATCAACCAATGAAATGATAATAAACATGATACAATATATAAGCACGGCTTAACCCTTGGAGCGTTGTGAGGGGCAACATGTTTATGTACTTAAGTCATACTTTGGCGATTTTTGACAGTATCTAAAATTTGGGTCAGTAAAACTATTTAATCAACACTTAAAATGTGATTTCTTTTAGAAAATTAAAAACGACTATGATGTTAAAAAAAGACCTCGACGTCACAGCTATTTCTACAAAAACTATCACTACTACTACTACTCCTACAACTATTAATACTACTACTACTCCTACAACTATTAATACTACTATTACTCCTACAACTATTAATACTACTACTACTCCTACTACTGCCACTACTGCTGCTACTACTACTACTACTACTTCGACTACTTCCACCACTACTACTGTTACTACTACTACTAATTCAACTACTATTACTGCTATAACAACAACAACAACACCACCAACAACAACATCTACTACTACTACAACTACTTCAACTGCTACTGCTACA
>CM017570.1:5560281-5662781 GCA_007844125.1 Sinonovacula constricta | reverse complement strand
ACCTTTAATAAAAATGTATTTGTATAGTTACATGTTGAAAGAATCAAAACTGCATAATGTTAAATGAACATTTAAACTAAGATTACATTTACGTGGAATATTTGCGACCATCATACTGCACCGGTAACACTGTTGTAATTAAAACATCCTCTAATTCAATATTTGTTCGACTCGCTTTAAATGAGCGAGTAATTGCATAAATTGTAGATCAGTTACAGAGTTAGATTGATGCACAACGTTTGAATAAGTAGTCTGTCAAGAACCATTGGTGTTATAAGATACGAATTCGAAAACAGCTGCAATGTATAGAATTTTACGAGTGAAATGTGGTTTGATCAGGATGGGAGTGATATTTACGTCAATTATTTTCTGGATTTTTGGTAGGTAAAATTACGAAATTAGTTTTGTGCGATCTAACTACAATAAGTGTCCTGTACATGTATTTTTGCATTTTAAAATAAACGCAAAACATTATTGAAATTGCATTTATTTTGTTATTAAAATATTACCTGGCTAATTGCTTTTCTCTTCTTCAACGTATATTTAACCAATTTCAATTCACCCAGGACATGCAGAACTATTAATTGTATTTGGTTTTCTACCACTTACAACACGTCAATTTATATAAATTTCAAACTGACTTATTATTGGTCAGAAAAATCTCACAATTCAACAGGTTTTGACAACTTTAAGATTGACGGGGGTTGCAGTCATGCTGAAAAGTCGAGCTGTTTAGTCTGGTCACTATTGAGGACGTTCTGAAGTCATGGCCCCTAAACGGTTCGAAAAACACATTTAAAGCTTAAATGCAAAAATAGAATAATCGAAAAATAAAATAGAAATTCGGGAAAAATCAACCATTTCAGAAAACTACAGGAAATACAATAAGGATATAACTTAGCAGATTACAAATATTTAAAAATTGCTAGTGAATCGGCACTGTTACCATTGGCGGCGTTAGACAATTTAAACCGTGTTTTACCGTATAGTTCTGAATGTGAAAATGGCCTAAATTCCCATGAGTAGAAATACACGTTTAACGAAGCTTCAGAGAGGCCACAACATAAATTGCGTTGCCGAAAACGGCGACCCTATATTTTCCATTGGTTTTAGAAATGCCTATGAGGTGACATCACACCTTTAAGAATCAATCGTGTGTAAACTGAAATTATTATTATATTTAGGCAGTTTTGGTGTGTGTTTTAACTATGGGTGTGTGTTTTGGTGGCGAATCGCGCAATAACAGCTCGTTGAATGTTACAACAAATGATTTGGTTTAGATTTGGACAGACTGTATTAATTATAAAGCACTTTTGCTTGAACTCTTAGATAGAAATATGTGTAATATTTGCTCGGTAATTAACGTTTTTTAAAAAAATTAAACTTCAGGGGTTTAATTTTGTAATCAGAAAATTAGTCTTGGAGACATAATTCGAAGAAGAATTTTTTTCCTGGCTCGGCTCTGCATTAAATTTTCTTTTTTTTTATATTGTATTTTGCAAATGGGCAGAGTACTGAATGTTGTACTGCGTTTTACGTCGAAAAGTGCAATGGGAAATTATTCCAAAATAACATATATATCCACAAATGTTAGTGGCTTTGATTTAACTGTTATCCCAATTTATAATCTATATTTTAGAAGAGGTGTTCATTTTCCGCTAAATAACTGCCTGCTTTTTTCGATTTCCTAAACGTTGTACATAATATATACTACGGAATGATTTTGGCCATTGTTTGCCCACCTGTGATATCTCACAGGGCAACACTGACTCTGCCGAAACAGCGCTTGTTTAATGACTCATTACAGATTTGTTCTCGCGTTTACATTTGGCTTGCAGAAAGTATTCAGCTGCAAAAACACCCCTTCTAAAATAGGGTGTCAAAACCGGTTTAAGCAACCTAGTCGGTCCATATTGCCGACTGACCGTTCCAAGGCGGTAACTGTCGGGTTTGCTCTTTTCGTTAAATGACTCATCACAAATGTGTTCTTACTTTTCGCTTTGCTTGCATGTGAAATACCATTGTTCTGTGCCTTTTCGGAGTTTGGTATATGTTGCAATGCTCATAGGACTTTGTCATATATATTCTTATTAAGGTATTTTGGTCGCATCCGGTAGCTTTTTTATGTATTTATTTAAATGTAATTTAAGTAAAACACAGTCATAAAGACAACAGTGTCTGATTAATCAACACAGTTCTATTAGTTAATGTTACTGACAAGGTTGTAACTGTTGTCCCGATATATCCTCGGTATTTTAGAAATGGTGTTTTTGCAGCTGAATACTTGTTTGCTTTCCAATGCGTTGCACATGTGATTTACCAAGGACTAATGTTTACCATTATTTGCAAAGCTTTAACTGTGTACAGGTCTAAACTTACATCGCCCGAACAGCGCATTTCAGCCCTTTAAATATGTATGTACCTTGCATTATTTCCCGATTTATATGCATATGACATAAAGTAAAATGTTATCAACTCTGGCAATAAGAAGTTAACAATATTGCTCCATTTAATTGTAAAATCATTACGTTCGCAATAATGTCCGCTTATAGCTAAACGAAATAAGCATTTATGTTCTTCGTTAACATGCATATGGAAGTTATATGTTTTTAATGTTTAACAAACAAAACAAACATAAACTTGAAGAAAAAAAAGAAAATGAGGTATCTGTTATAGAATAGGTAAATAAGAAAAGTTTCTATCAAAATTTTCACAGATATTTAAATTTTATCTACCTGTAGACAAAGGCAAACAAGGTAAATGCAAATGTGACAAAACACAGAGACGAGACATAACACACATAAAGAAAAAAACATCAGTTACCGCCTTGGAACGGTCAATCGGCAAAAGAGCCAACTGGGGTGCTTAAACCTGGTTTGTGGAGCGCTCCAACCTCGCACTTCCTGAAGGTTTTTCTAGGAAACAAACAGTGTAAATAACAACATCCCGTCAAAGTGAAACAACCAACAGTAAGCACCTGCATCGGGAGTTAAAACAGGAAGTCATGGTCTATTTGATGTAAGCTTGGTCGAACTGCTCTTTGTTCAATAGCTAATGTTCGTTATATACGAGGCAGCTCTTGAAGTATAAAGCTCAGTACAACGTTGACGTTTTGTTTAAATCAATGTGTAAAAGCGGTTGAACACCAGTAAATTTAAAGTTCTAGAAAGTAGCCAGCGAGAGAGAACAAGTCCTAGCCGATGATAAAAATACATGTGAAGATATATTTAGCTAATGTACGTAAGCGGTTCAACCAAGATTTATATATACGGTTTTTTATATCATCGCCAATGAAAACAAAAGTCAGTACATTACTCATAATAATGGCTTAATATACACTTAAGAGTGCAATACGGAAATACATTTGGACAAGTGCCCAGATTGGGAACGCGTTCAAATATAACTCCCTATAATTAGTATCAGTGTAAAATGAACTAACCTATTCTATTTCCATGGATTTTATGTTAAGGACGTTGTATTATACACATGATTATACTTCCGCTGTTTATACTTTGGATTTATTATAATTCGTTGTTTTGAGACGCTTTAATAGTACCCTCTTATAAAATTTATACGTAATGTAAAACGCGTGCATGCATCCATTGCCAGATGCTAATTCGTTAACAATATAAAAGTAGTAGACAAAAAACACAATCAGTCATTATTTTGTTTGTGTAAATCGTGAAATGATATCGTATATTTGCAAAAAGATTCTTTGTGTCAAAAATTGTCAACATCCAAAATATAATATAGGAACTAATATTTACAACGGCTTTTCTAAACAAATTGATATTTTGACATATTAAACTATGTGGCTATTATCTTGTACACTCTACATCACGAAACGTCATAATTGTCTGAATTGCCCCTTTGTTATTATTAAAACATAATATGTACATATTTTTCACATAAATTCCTGTCCAGTCTAATGCCTTGCCTCATTGTTGACCATTCCAGTGCTTATGGGCCACAGTATGTTTGAAAAGCAACATACATACAACAAAAACACCAATCCACGGGTCCGGCTGAACAAACCAGTGGAGAACGTCATTTGTCGCCTGAGTGTCAGCACGCCACTTATAACTTCAGACACACTTACAGATCTCTCAACCTGGGATTTTAAAAGAACTGTGAAATGCCCATACATTGACGTCAAGAACATTTCACAAACTCGTCAGAAAGCCATATTAGACTGTTCTTCCATTCCATCGATTAATCTCGTGACAACTAACATTCAATCTGATGTCTTTCAAGTCGAATTCGGCGATAACTGCTTGAAGAAAGTCATTGATCAATGTTGCACAGATACTAAACCTGTCCCGAACGTGATTCATTATGTTAACTACGGGAAACACACACTGGGCTTTTTCCAGTTCCTGAGCTACATTAGTGTTCTTCGTTTCATGAAGCCATGTTTGTTTCTGATTCACGGAGACTTTATGCCAAGCGGTGAGCTGTGGGACTATTTTTTGTCCATATACCCAAATGTTATCCACGTCAGGAGGGAAATGGTCACTTCCATATATGGACATACATTGGCCTACAAGGAACATGGATCAGATATAATGAGGATTGAAGCAATTCAAGGTAAGAACTTGTGCATGTCTTGAATGCATTTCACCAATCGGAATCTGGGAAGAAAAAAATGCATTTGCATCACGCATCTTAATTTGGGCAATTTAAATAGATGATCAAATTTTCTCTCTTAAACATTTAGCAGGCAAGTATTTTGCTAAGGTTTGAAATAAATAGAAGAAAATCGTACATTATTCTTGTGACTGATCGGTTACACGTTTATCCACTCAGTTTATTCTCGATAGCATATGTTCAAGTCCCAGTCGAGACATCCTCGGCTCAAAATGTCTTAAAGTTGACATGCAGTGAGAAATGATATGTACAAACACGTAGCGTAACCACAAACCTACGCAGTTCGGTGTCCCACCCCATAGTACCTTCAACCTAACTCAGTTTGGCGTTCTACCCTAAAGTACCTTCGGGCTAACGCGATTTGGTGACCAACCCCAAAGTACCTTTGGTCTAACGCAATTTGGTAACCAACCCCAAAGTACCTTCGGTCTAACGCAATTTGGTGACCAACCCCAAAGTACCTTCGGTCTAACGCTATTTGGTGACCAGCCCTAAAGTACCTTCGGGCTAACGCGATTTGGTGACCAACCCCAAAGTACCTTTGGTCTAACGCAATTTGGTAACCAACCCCAAAGTACCTTCGGTCTAACGCATTTTGGTGACCAACCCCAAAGTACCTTCGGTCTAACGCTATTTGGCGACCAGCCCTAAAGTACCTTTGGGCTAACGCGATTTGGTGACCAACCCCAAAGTACCTTTGGTCTAACGCAATTTGGTAACCAACCCCAAAGTACCTTCGGTCTAACGCAATTTGGTGACCAACCCCAAAGTACCTTCAGTCTAACGCGATTTGGTGACCAGCCCCAAAGTACCTTCGGTCTAACGCTATTTGGTGACCAGCCCAAAAGTACCTTCGGTCTAACGCTATTTGGTGACCAGCACTAAAGTACCTTCGGTCTAACGCGATTTGGTGACCAACCCCAAAGTACCTTCGGTCTGACGCAATTTGGTGACCAGCCCCAAAGTACCTTCGGTCTAACGCTATTTGGTGACCAACCCCAAAGTACCTTCGGTCTAACGCAATTTGGTGACCAGCCCCATAGTACCTTCGGTCTAACGCGATTTGGTGACCAACCCCAAAGTACCTTCGGTCAAACGCAATTTGGTGACCAGCCCCAAAGTACCTTCGGTCTAACGCTATTTGGTGACCAACCCCAAAGTATCTTTGTTCCTGTGCAGTTTGGCGTCCTACCTCAAAGTACCTTTGGTCCTACGCATTTTTTGTGTCCCACCTAAAAATACATTTGGTCTTACGCAATTTGATGTCCCACCCGAAAGTACCTTCGTTGTAACACAATTTAGTGTCCTACCCCAAAGTAACTTCAGTGTAAGACAATTTATTGTCCTACCCAAATGTACCTTCAGTCTGACGTAATCTGGGTTACACTTCGATAATGTACTAACTCCCTGTAGTGCTTTTGATCCATGAAACTATTGTTATTATACCCCCTGTCTTTGGAAGAATCAAGACAGTTTTTTTTCTTCCAAATTCTGATTTTGATATATTTAGCACTGTAACAGCTAAAAATAGAACACTTATGGTAAATAAGAAAAGGTCCTATCAAAATTTTCACAGATATTTAATTTTTTTATCTACCTGTAGACAAGGGAATCAAAACTTACCCAAATAGCAAGTATCTTTCTACTTGTGTGTAACCTTATTAACTACAGGCCGCAATAGCTCAGGCGGTAGAGCGTCGGCTTGCGGATCGTGAGGTCGTGGGTTCGAACCCCGGCCGGGTCAAACCAAAGACTTTAAAGTTAGTAGAAGTGGCTTCCCCCCCCTTCACGCTCGGGGCTAAGGGGACAGCATTACGCCTGATTCGTCGGTGTCAGTATAATGGACCGGCCGGGTTCAGTCATAAGTCATAAGTTCACTCATAAGTGCCCCTGTGCTATAATGATAGAAATGTCGCTGCGCAGTATCGGCAAAAATGCCGGCTTATCCCATCCCATCCCATCCTTTAATAACTGCCATATTACTTAGCATGTTAGAAAGATACGATTTATAAAATATTATTTTTTTTCCAAGGTTGAAGAAATCCGGATAATGCCTTGGCAAGTATTTTTAATCCGTGACAATACATTTTTATCACCCTGTTGCATGAAAAGATATATCGTCTTAGACAGTAAAAATGTTAATTAAGATTTGACGATACAGGAATATGTTTATAATTATTTATTTTAGTGCAAACTATATAACTACAAGTGTATTTACATTAACACCGCTTTTAAAACTTCAAAGTATATGTATGTAATAGGTGTCATAATATTTCAAAATTAAGAAGCGCTTGTCAACAGGACAGCCTTACTTAGATCATTATACTTTTCTTCACGCTGTATCCGCAGTTGATGGTTAATGGGTAAGGGTAAGGAAACGGGGTGGAAGGGTTTATTTCGATCATTTTTATTGCTTTCAATCAATAAATATATGCGAATTATTAATTATCTGTGCATTTAAAAAAATACTGTACATAATAGTAACAAGAAGCTTTCAATCATTTTGATCAGTTATTTAAAAGCTAAATAATAATATGTAAGTGTAACGACTAACTGTCCTTAATTTTCATTTGTAACTATGAGTTAATTTAATTAGTATATGTGCTTAATTTTCATTGGAAAATATAGGTTAATTTAAGGAGTATATTTACTTAATTTTCATTAGTGACTATACGTTATTTTGATGAGTAACTGAGCTTAATTGTCGTTAGTAAGAATAAGTTAATTCAAAAAAGTATCTGTGCTTAATTGTCATTGGAAAATATACGTTATTTTAATGACTTACCATAAAGAATAAATAAATATAAAATAAATGTAAATAAGTAATCTCAAGAAAGACATTCATGAGAAACAATCAGTAAATCTGTTCAGTAATTATCAAGTAAAAGTTATGAGATACTGAAAACGTTACTTCAACACTGCATGAACCTGTCCGCTGAGGTGTAGCTGTCCATCGTCACCGAGAGGACCAGGGTACGATTGTCGGCTGCTTCGATCCTGTTATATATTGATTTTCGATATTCACTATAGTTTATCATTAAAAGAATACAAATTATTAAAGCATTTATCCTTTTCAGTCTACGGTGGTGCTTATATTGACTGGGATCAAGTCTTCTTGCGACCAGTAGAGCCTCTGAGACAATACGACTTCGTGCAATCCCTAGAGGAGGCTGACCACTTTACAACCGGTGTCCTTTTTGGCAAGAGAAACGCAACATTTCTTAACCTGTGGCACCAGGGTTACAAAAACTACACCAAGTCTTGGGGAGGAAACGCGCTCTTTTATCCCTTCCATTTAGCTAAGAAATACCCAAAGCTTATACATGTTGAAGGATATAACTTCACTCGCCCACATTTTGGCCAATTAGATCTAATTTTCAATAAGAATTACGACTGGTCAACGAATTATGCAATGCATCTGTTCATAAGGATGTATAAACGAAAGACAGATATGGAAATAATACGGAAATTAAACACAACCATAGGGTCGGTCAGTCGCCACGTGCTCTTTGGAAACAAAGAATTGTGTGGTGAATAAAGGTGATAACCGGTAGTTTGTATGCAACAATATCTAATATCTGACCAATGAAATGGCGATTGTGGCGTTCTGATACACTTTTCAGACATGTGTAGGACACCAACAAACGACATTTTATGAGATCTGTTCAGGTAATAATATAGTTTATGAAGATATGTAATAAATATTTGTTCCATAACTGACCGATACCACCTTTTAGGGTCGGTTCATTGGCACATAAATTTTTATTTGAGAAGTCTAAATAGTTTAATATGAATAATAATATTCGAGGTTTCTATGTGATTTATGGTCTTCAACTAGTTTTACCTACGACGTCACTGTTAGGACGTTATCAACGTATAGCGTTAATTTTTAATCTGACATTTCGAAGAAAAGAACTATTGCGTTTTCCCGATACGTCGCAAACGGCGAAAGTCAACTAATGAAACAGGCGAGACAGCTTTCCAGAGACGTCTTGTTATCGTTTTGTATTTCTCTTGTATCGCTATGCAAATAATTGTCGCGATTAATTTCGAAAATAGCTTTGTCAAGTTCCGTGGTGTTTCTAAATGTATAGACATAATACAATAACTGATCTTTAACAATCGAAAATGTCAACACCTTTCGTCGGAAATCTTTTTTTGTAAACAAAATTCACGTGTAAATGTGTATAAATTAATCAAAACTTATAGAAAATATCACCGCTTGGACATTTTGTATTCAAATAGATCCTTTGTCTTTTCATTGCTTGCATTTGAGAAACTCGTCAGGAAGTGCAAGGTTTGAGCTCTGTAAAAAAGGTTTAAGCACCCAAGTCGGTCCATATTGCCGACTGACCGTTCCAAGGCGGTAACTGTCGGGTTTGCTCTTTTTGTTAAATGACTCATCACAAATTTGTTCTTACTTTTCGCTTGGCTTGCATGTAAAATACCTTTGTCCAGTACCTTTTCGGAGTTTGGTATATGTTTGGTATATGTTGCAATGCTCATCGGACTTTGTCATATATTCTTATTGTCATTAATGCGGAATGTTTTCTTCTTTCATGAAAGAAAAGGTAGAGATAGTTTGTATGCGTGTGCGTGTATATGTGCGTTAGCGCGTCTGTGTATGTGTATGTGTGTGTATGTTCCTGAAGGAAAAAAGACAGAGCTCCAATGTATTCACTTAAGTTTAATATGACGAAAATTTACTAAACCTTGCAGCCCATTATAAGTGTTGTTATTGTAAAAGTATACATTTGGGTAATTAAAACTTGGTGTTTTTATATTATACTGTGAAAGTATTTAAAATGAATTTATGGACTTAGTATGATGACAAAAATACTAGTTTAATTTTAAGATGCACACGCATGTCAAAATTTAAACAAAATATATCCATTTTGATTTATGTGTTGTTGTTGTTGTTTTGTTTCCGAAGCATTACCAAGGAAATTGATATTCCACTTAGAATTTTTTAAATATTTAATAATCTGTGACCATACGTAATCAAGTCTAAAGGCTGATTTTACCTTATCATGGTTATGGTTCCTGATTTAAACATCACTGACCTCTTTCTTATTACGAAATGCAAAATATACATATTATCAGCAGTGTAAACAAAAAACGTGCACACATTACTGGTTTCCTAAGCTACCTTCCACAAATGCGAAACTTGTAGTGCACATAAAGATGACTTTATGTTTTTTTTTCTTGAATCCCCATTGTATAAGTGGAAACATTCAACATAGAAATTGTACGAAGTTACTGAATTCATGTGAAACTGTACTCATTAAAACGTTTTGTCTTTGGAAGAATGTAATCAATCAATGTTTAAATTTGTGAGGAGTGTAATTATTTGTATTGGTTATGTTATTTATCCTTTTCTTTGAATTATAATCAGAAATCAAATGAACAATTTGATTCCATAGCAAATGGGAATAATATGTATATGTGCATTACATTTGTATGCTTATTGTAGTGCCTCATAGTGTATGGTATTGAATGCATATATTTTAAATCGTTATTGGTAATGGTGGAACATAAATATTTCAAAACATGTGCATGTTGTTTATTAACTATGTGTAAATATATGTTACTATGTATGTATACTGGATGGGACCTTGGCCTTATATATCAATAAAATATATCTATATATCTATCTGAAACATGTGTTGCTTACATAAATCAATATCATAAAATAAATCAAGTGTCTTTGTCTACTAGTGGACCCAGTACCGCTGTGTAATTATCGGACAGCGAAATAAAAATACACCAAAGATGATACCAAAGCAAAGAAATACATGCCAGGAGGCGCCATTTCTTATCCGGATCTTCTAAAAATGACAACAGTTGCAATGTAAGACAAAACAGATGTTGGTCACCCGAACCCGAGGTGTAGAGTTTCAACCTTGAAACTGCCTTGTTCGCCTCTCACCAATTCCCAGTCGGAGGCGAATGATTGAATATGAGGTATTCTTCCAGTTGACCTGTACTAAAACAACTGTACCGACTGTGATAATAAATACGCGATTATGGACTCTTTAAAATAGAAAACAACTATGTTACATTTTGCGAACATTTTTATTCATTATTCATTTTTAGATTATGATACTATGCAAGAGTCGGCCAATGTTCCACAATCAAGCATTGATATGCCACAAGTTGTGTTCCCACATACTTTAATGTAAACAAACGTAAGAAATGACTTACAATACGAAAATATATACTTACTTGGATAATCTTTATCACGATTTCGCCGCTTTTTTGCATTTAAGTCCCTGAAATATAACCAGCTTAACAAATAATTGGTCTCAAATGGTGCCTTATATTAATCGATTTTTAAAGTATTATGTATAAACCAAAAGCAAAAATAGCATAGGGAAGTTATTGAACATGTGTCAGGTATCTTCTTAATTTGCCAATTCACAAGAAGTATTCGTAATCTTGGTTGCACACGAAAAAAGTTATTTAAAACTTTCAAAACGAAAAGGAAAACTATAGGAAAAAGTGAAGGGCAAAACGTTTTGCTAGTTTTCTGGGCAAAATGTACTTATAGACTCAACAGAAATACCGAATCACCTATGTTTAATTAAAAAGTATTAATAACAAAAATGATTCTTTCCCAGGGGAGACTGACCGTCTTAAAAATCGGACATTTTCAATACGATGTTATCAATGAGTTACATATAGAAATAATTGCTGAGAGACTGAAAGGCGTGCTTAGAAAAATAAGAAAAACAATGATTAATTATGTACAGTTGTTACTGTTTAAAGTGGCATGTTAAATAGCGCATACGTAAGGTCGCATGTTAAAAAGCGCATATCTAAGGTTGTATGTTAAATAGCGAATATCTAAGGTTGCATGTTAAATAGCGCATACCTAAGGTCGCATGATAAATAGTGCATATCTAAGGACGCATGTTAAATAGCGCATATATATGGTCGCATATTAAATAGCACATATCTAAGGGTGCATGTTAAATAGTGCATATCTAAGGGCGCATGTTAAATAGCGCATTTCTGAGGGCGCATGAAAAAAAGGGCATATCTAAGGTCGCATGTTAAATAGCGCACATCTAAGGTCGCATGTTAAATGGCGAATATCTAAGGTTGCATGTTAAATAACGCATATCTAAGGTCGCATGTTAAATAGCGCATATCTAAGGTCGCATGTTAAATAGCGCATATCTAAGGTCGCATGTTAAATAGCGAATATCTGAGGCCGCATGTTAAATGGCGCATATCTAAGGTCGCATGGTAAATAATCACATGTTAAATAGCGCATATCTAAGGTCGCATGCTTTATACCGCATATCTAAGGTCGCATGTTAAATGTCGCATGAATAAGGTCTCATGTCAAATAGCGCATATATAATGTCACATGTAAAATAGCGCCTACCTATGGTCACATGTTAAATAGCGCGTATCTAAGGTCGCATGCTTTATAGCGCATATCTGAGGTCGCATGTTAAATGTCGCATGCCTAAGGTCGCATGGTAAATGGCCCCTACCTAAGGTCGCATGATAAATAGCGCATATCTAAGGTCGCATGATAAATAATCACATGTTAAATAGCTCATATCTAAGGTCGCATGATAAATACCGAATAGCAAGGGGCGCATGCTAAATAGTGAATATATTAGGTTGCATGTTCAATAGCGCATATCTAAGATCGCATGATAGATACCGCATAGCTAAGGGCGCGTGTTAAATAGTGAATATCTAAGGTCGCATGTTAAGTAGCGCATATCTAAGGTCGCATGGTTAATAGCGCATATCTGAGGTCGCATGATAAATAGTGCATATCTAAGGTCGCATGTTACATGGCGAATACATAGGGTCGCATGTTAAATAGCGCATATCTAAGGTCGCATGTCAAATAGCGCATATCTAAAGTTGCATGTTAAATAGCGCATACCTAAGGTCGCATGTTAAATGTCGCATGCCTAAGGTCGCATGTTAAATGGCGCCTACCTAAGATCACATGTTAAAAAGCGCATATCTAAGGTCGCATGTAAAATGTCGCATGCCTAAGTTCGCATGTTAAATAGCGCCTACCTAAGGTGGCATGTTAAATAGCGCATATCTAAGTTCGTATGATAAATACCGCATAGCTAAGGGCGCTTGTTAAATAGTGAATATGGAAGGTCGCATGTTAAATAGTGAATACCTAAGGTCGCATGTTAAATAGCGCATATCTAAGGTCGCATGTTAAATAGGGCATATCTAAGGTCGCATGTTAAATAGGGCATATCTAAGGTCGCATGTCAAATAGCGCATATCTAAGGTCGCATGTTACATAGCGCATATCTAATGTCACATGTTAAATAGCGCATATCTAAGGTCGCATGTTATATATCGCATTTATGGTCGCATGTTAAATGACGCCTTCCTAAGGTCGCTTGTTAAATGGTGCATTTCTAAGGTCGAATGAAAAATACCGCATAGCTAAGGGCGCATGTGAAATAGTGAATATCTAAGGTCGCATGTTAAATAGTGAATACCTAAGGTCGCATGTTAAATGGCGCATATCTAAGGTCGCATGTTAAATAGGGCATATCTAAGGTCGCATGTTAAATAGGGCATATCTAAGGTCGCATGTCAAATAGCGCATATCTAAGGTCGCATGTTAAATAGCGCATATCTAAGGTCGCATGTTAAATAGTGAATATCTAATGTCCCATGTCAAATAGGGCATATCTAAGGTCGCATGTTAAATGGCGTATACCTAAGGTCGCAAATTAATTAGCACATATCTAAGGTCGCATGTTAAATAGCGTATATCTAAGTTCCCGTTTTGAATAGTGAACATTTAAGGTCTTCAAACTGACCGACTGGGTCGCTTAAACATGGTTTGTGGAGAGCTCCAACCTCGCATACCTGAAGGGTTTTCTACCAAACAAACAGTGTAAAAAATATTCCATCAAAGTGAGACAGCTAGCAATAAGCACCTGCATCGGGAGTTAAAACTGATATATGATCTAATATAATATAAAATAACTAGTAATGTAAAAACAATTAACATAAGTGAAAAATGTACAACAGATAAAGCCTCGAATAAAAATATATGAAAACCGAGTTGATTAAACAGACATTGCTGTCTATATGACTGTGTTTAACTTAAATTACATATAAATCATAAAAAAGCTACCGGATGCACCAAAATACCTTAATAAGAATATATGACAAAGTCCTATGAGCATTGCAACATATACCAAACTCCGGAAAGGCACAGGACAAAGGTTTTTCACACGCAAGCTTCTCAGGTATATTCTCTTAATTTGTTGGTGTATAAAGAACAACCAGTAGGGTTCGTTGATTCACCTTATAGATTATTTATTGTGTCACTTTAAAAAGACAAAACAATGTAACTTGAAATTCAAATTGTAAAGACATTAAATAACAAGTTGATACAATAATAATTAATATATGTAATAGGTTATGGAAGTACAGTCTAATGGCCGACTTGCATAAAAGATTCATATAATAAACATGAGAAATATACACATGTAGTTTAAATATGAATGACTTCATTAAATAGTGTTTAATACATTATCAAAACATTGCAGATACATTTTAATTTACAACAATTACAAAATACACATTTTTCTTTAGCACTCACCAGCATAAGGTACTGTCACTCATTTATTGTGATGTTATGGCAGACAACTGCAACAGATGACATCTGAAAGTTTCAAATGTAACTGTGCAATAAAGATGAGGACGTGATTAGAAAATGCACCAAATCATAATCGGCATTTAAAATCCAATTTAAACATTCAGAATGAGCAATGTATAATTAGCATTGAACCAATTCGACATCAAAATCAATTGACAATGATCAATTCATGACCGCGATTTGAACAGTGTAAGAATTTATAATGATAAAACCGTGCATACCACATTTTACAATAATCAGCCAGTATTTTTTCCCTCTCACATGAACAGTTCTAATGTACTTTGAATTTACTTTAAAACATCCAAAGAATATATATTCACCACATCAAATCAAATAGTTGCATCATAAAATGCTAAGCTGGTTCTTAAACAAACATACCAATTACCATACATGTATGTACTAGAACATACAGGAAGAAAATGAAATACTACTACATCACATTTAGCCATAGAAAGCTAAAAATAACAAACTATTCTCACTAGAATCACACAGCAATTATCTCTACAGGTGAACTCTACCAAATTGTATGTTAAAATCAATAGATTATAAAAACAATTAAATTCAACCCTGTTCTGACCACAAAGGCTTGACGGCGAGATGAAATTAAAGGAATCTCTTGCAATAGCCAGTATTTGAATCTTGAGTTGGCGGGATGAGACCAGAGGTTGACATGTTTGAACAAAGTAACAACAAAAAAAAAACAACAATATATATAAATTATACATTATCCCAGTAACTCCTACAATATCGACAACAAAATTCTGTCTATACGTGTCCTTGCATTCCCAACTGACTAGTGTTCACCTTCGCATATACACATGTATACTCTATACGCTTGATCGACAAGTGAATTCAAGCTATAGTAAAATATACAAGATTATAATTGGGCAAATAATCGCTGACGTACTGTGTCCACAAGAGTGATTCAAACGGACGTTTGCGATGTGGACGCCAAGAAATTATTCAGTCAACAACTGCTTAGGATTAGGAATGAACGAACCGCCAGCCAGTCCAGCCGCATGCATGGCGATGCCAATGAAGAGGTGGAGGATGGCTATAGAGTTGTCTCAAGCTCCACTTCCCAAGACATTCTTCCATGATCTGGATAACGCTCTTGCAGGACGTGCCAGAGATGATAACGTTTATGATCTTATACGTCTGTGCGACCATGTTAGAATATATGAGTATCGACTTCAGCTCGTCGAGCGCGCCCGAGCACTGCCGGACTGCCTGCGAACTAGACTAGTGAATCGCTGGAATTCGTCACATGCAAGCAAGGAGAAGAAATAGCCACTGATTGCTGCATTTTCAATGCGTATCAAATGGAGAGCAGACAAATGAGCTGAATAGCATATTTGTCGGTGTCAGTAGCGCTCATGATATTACTAATATCGATGAAAGTCCGATTGGGGACACGATTGTAATACTACTAGCAATGTTGGCAAATGTAAATGCAGAGTTGATACAAATATCACAGGCAAAAGACTCAGAAAAAAATCGCAGCACTGCAGTCAGACATGACAACCGTGGACAGCAACTACCGGACACTTCATGACACGATCAGGAGCATACTAGCTAGATTACCGGAAACAACTTATGAGGTCAGTAAAAGACAAACGGATGTAGAACGCTTCGGATCGTCTATAGCAACAATAAACCAGAAAGTAATAGACATAACGAGACCAAGTGGGTCTTATCCGCACCTCTCTTCAACAGCAACAACCACCAAAATACAGCAAACTGATACTAGTGAACTAGGAAAACATACGCAGCTTTAACATCCCCGGCAACACCTAAAACCTACAAGCGAATGGAAGGGTTCGGACAAAATGTACAGCCCCTCCAAACCCCAGCATAATAAAACATACCACGTGGACCTACAAACTTCATTAACCTTCATTAACAGTACAAATAAGTGGACCACAAACAGAAACAACCGAGACGGAACACCATCCACAACCCGAGAGAAGTCACAAAGACAGCGGAAAGGAAATAAAAAAAATAGAAACTTGAGTGAAACCGACATATACGAGTACATGTACTTTAAACAAAATAACGATCATATCACACATTTGCGACTATTTGTCGGCCGAAATGACTCATCAGCAAATGTAAACGTGCCCAAAAGATCAATAACACCTAATTATTGGTGAAAGGTTTTGGCGCAAGTGAGTAACAAGGAAAAAGTGGCAGCTCACAAGAGCACCGACGCGCGAACATAGATTCGACGACACTCGCGGAAAAAGCAACACCTGGGTCACAGCTGAACGGAGAGACCTTCATAAACGGAGGACGTACTATAATTTAATTGTTGTTTAATTGTCGTGACAACAATGACTTCGACAGGGAGCGCCAATTTGGGGATACGTATGGAGCCGGACCCTCCACGATAGAGTCAAAGTACAGGTCGTGGAAAGATATGGGTGACAAGGATAGGTAATTACTACAGACAAAATAAAGAACACAATATTAAATATATGTCATTACGATTGTTCTTGTAAATAATGCTTTACTTATTTTGGTAAAACGGTCGCGGTGTAATGTCGTCTGCATTCTCAATATCGGGATACCTAGATAATAATGACATCGACATTTCGCTAATTTCTGAGTATATGCTCTTTCCAAAGTCAGTCATATTTCTTGAAAGTATTAACCGACGATTTTCAGCATACGCAACCTTTGATCATAGACGAGATGAGTTTGGCCACTTAAAATGTGGTAGACCAGGCACTGCCGTACTTTCTAGGAAGACGCTGAATGGACGAATCAGTAGACTACCTATTGAGACTGAGTATAACAACACTGTGCATATATACATATTCTGATCTTACTTCTCAGTATTGTCAGACTACAGCATTGTAGAAATCAGTTTAAGCGACATGGAATCGCTTATAGATCACTATAGCCAATTGCCGGGGGTGACTTTAACGGACAATACTTGCTAGACGGATAAACGGGGAATGCACAATCAAAACTATTGACTAGTATGAAAAATCCAAAACAATTAAAATCGGTATACTTTTGGAGCAGGTGGCGAGTTCACGTAGGTACACAATCAAACCACGTTCGGTCACGTGAACACAGCGCGTGGCACATCGCGTAAGCTTAGATTATTTCACGTAGTGGATAGTACAGAAGTATTTTTGTCCAAACCATTCACCGGTTATAGTGAACTATGAAGCCGAATATAGTTACAATTTAATCGGACCGCCCAAGTACACACTTTCATGGGAAAAAGGAACTACTGCTCGCATACAAAATTACTTAAGAAAAAGAATTAAATTGATTTTTGCTGTGTGAAAGTGACAACTGCCATCCAGACTGCTTAAACAATGTAAAGTTGAATGCGCTTAAAGAAACTTACCTCGCAGTAAATATAACAAACGCGCCAAACTGTATTGGAAATCGGATGTTAAGAATGCGCAAGCCCGAATGAAGCAAACTCTTCGTGATTGGATAAATGAAAACTAACCTCTAGGAACCGATTATCAATCCTATGTTAGATATAAACAGGCCAAGGCTAATTTCAGAAAAAAAGCGGCATTTTTTCTGAAAACGAAGCAGAAATGATTGATGATTTGAACAAAACAGCAGAACTCGATTATAAACGATTTTGGAGAGCCTTAAAAAGCATACGGGGAAACCCAATAAGGCTGTTAGGGACATAGTGATTGCAAAAGAACGCTTTTGTGAAATAGAACCGTACATGGGTTCAGAAAGTACTTTGAAGACGTATTCAGTACTGAACACACCGTTACAGACGACGACAGTGATATTTTAGAGAGCCTCCAGAGATTCCTCAAAGCTGAATGCAATGACTCAGTCCTAAGTGTCCCTGTCAAAACTATGGAGGTAAAAAAGAGCAATAAAGACACTTAGTAAACGCAAGACACCCTGTGTCAACAATATTCTAAATGAGCACGAAATACATGGAGGGGAATGCTTAATTCGCTCCTTGTACACTCTGTTTACATCTATAATAACCCATAAACGGTCACCTATTGTATGGAAAACGAGCGTCATAATCACGATATTCACAGCAAATGACAAATACAAAAAATGATCCAAATAACTATTGTCCGATGTCCTTTCTCCTTTCTCCCTTGTCTGTGCAAATTGTTCGTATTCTTTTATTGCAAAAGTACAGGTGTACCTTATGTCATCTGGGGTATCTTTTCCGAATACACAACAACAAGGGTTTCAGGACTGTGTTAACTGCATTACTATATGTTCTAAATTCCAAGAAACGATTTAGCAACAAATCGAAAATGTCAGCAAGGCATATGTTGCTTGTCTTGATCAAAAGCTGCCCTCGACTCTGTATTGCACGCAGGATTGCTTCATTGACTAGGACAACTAGGATTTACTGGGAAAATTCTTAGAACCATAGGGGATATGTATAATGATCTCAAATGCGTAATTAGGATAAATGGTATAACCTCGGACGAGATACGCGTAGTGAGATCCGCCCGTCAAGGTGGAGTATTATCTTCATTTATCTTATTCGTTTTTATCGAACAATTACTAGATGATATAGAAAACAGAAATAACTTGTACAGTACATTCAGTCAAGGCAAGTAACCCGTCATTCGCAGACGACATCTCCCTTATGGCAAATACTCAGCTCCGCTTACAAAGGCTAGTAGACACAATGTACAGATATTGTCGCGCATGGACAATAGATATGGGTGTAGACAAATCGAATACAATTTTGTTCACACAGCGAGACACCGCACCAGTCCATAGGTATACATCAATCAGGCTGATCACGTGGTCCATCTGGGTATTCGACGTGATTTTAACTTAAAACTAAACTGTCACATAGATAAAATATTGCAAAAGGCCAGAAATTCTTTCTATGCCATGGCCTCCCTAGGTGTTACACCCGATGGAGTTAACCCATTAACATCAGTTGACCTGTATTGTAAAATAGTTAAACCTATTGCCTTATACGGGAGCGAGTTGTGCTGCAATTTATTACCCTCGTGTATTAAAGTAATCAATCGATTTGAACATTTTGTATTGAAACCTATACAAGGGTTTTCAGCATGCACAAAACCTGGCGTGTGCGAGGCAATGGCCTGATTGAATCAGCTTACTTGTGACATGACTTTTAGGACATTTATGTTTCTATATAACATATTATCCTTAAACACTATCAGGACCTCCAGAAATTTATTTTTGCGAAGATACTCCGTATTCCTGTAAAAATATCATGTTGCATATGTTTTTATATCGGATGTATGTAATCTTTTGCGCAAGCACAACATACACTCATTCATTAACACTGCGTAAATTAATCCCGCAAGTATCCCGACAAAAATATGAGTGGAAACGACATTAAAGATTCGTGTATGCTGCAGAAGATTGAGAGTGGCGCAAACGAATGTCGTCCTGTGAAGATTGCTTACTGTTAGGTATTTCAATTTGTTGGGATATTTGTATTTAAACTATTTGATAGAAAAACCTTCAAGGAGTGCGAGGCTGGAGCGTTCCACAAACCAGGTTTAACACCCCAGTCGGTCCTTTTGCCGACTGACCGTTCCAAGGCGGTACTGACTTTTTTTGGTGTTTTTTGTGTGTTATGCCTCGTCTCTGTCTTTTGTCACATTTACAATAACCCTGTTTGCTTTTGTCTACAGGTAGGTAACATTGAAATAACTGTGTGAATTTTGATAGCACCTTTTACATATTCTTTCGAATTCTTTGTCCTTATGTTCGCAGTGCTGTGATACATGACATTTGAAATTACAGCTTGCTAGATAATTGTTCATAAAGGAAATACTGAATGAGGCGAATATTTGTTTTGCCAGTTGTTAACACTAGATAATGTTACCCAGCGAGTCTTAGGTGCACCGACTCGTCCTACCTTAGGAGATACAGACAATTAGCACAGTTCTTTTTCAGGTCATTTCGCTTTATCCGTGCACGTTTGCTAAATTAACGAAACATAGAAACATACAATGTAACTTATGACATCTACTAGTCTAGTGTTTAGCTAGTCTCTATGACAATTATTTCTTCTTCTGTTTGTCAAATTATTGATGTATATGGGATGTTCGTACGGCTTACATCATAATCAAACAATATTATGCGCTACTTGACATAAACATTATACTTAAAAATTATCTAACGATGGTCAGAAAAAATAATTGCATACCTATGTGTTTTGAATTTACCTATATGGATTGTACTACTACTACTACTACTACTACCACTACTACCACCACTACTACTACCACTACTACTACTACTGTTGCTGCTACTACTACTACTACTACTACTACTACTACTACTACTACTACTACTACTACTACTATTACTACTACTGCTAATACTACTACTACCACAACTACTACTACCACTACTACTACTTCTGCTGCTGCTACTACTACTACTACTACTACTACTACTACTACTACTACTACTGCTACTACTACTACTACTACTACTACAACTACAACTACTACTACTACTACTACTACTACTACTACTACTACTACTACCACCACCACTACTTCTACTACTACTACTACTTCTACTACTACAACAACTACTACTACTACTACTACTACCACCACTACTTCTACTACAACTACTACTACTACTACTACTACTACTACTACTACTACTACCACCACTACTTCTACTACTACTACTACTACTACTACTACTACTACTACTACTACTACTACTACTACTACTACTGCTACTACTACTACTACTACCACTACCACCACTACTTCTACTACTACTACTACAACTACTACTACTACTACTACTACTACTACTACCACCACCACTACTTCTACTACTACTACTACTACTTCTACTACTACCACAACTACTACTACAACTACTACTACCACCACTACTTCTACTACAACTACTACTACTACTACTACTACTACTACTACTACTACTACTACTACTACTACCACCACTACTTCTACTACTACTACTACTACTACTACTTCTACTACTACTACTACTACTACTACTACTACTACTACTACTACTGCTACTACTACTACTACTACTACCACCACTACTACTACTACTACTACTACTACTACTACTACTACCACCACCACCACCACTACTTCTACTACTACTACTACTACTACTAATAATTCTACTACTACTACTACTACTACTACTACTACTACTGCTACTACTACTACTACTACTACTACTTCTACTACCACCACTACTTCTACTACTACTACTACTACTACTACTACTACCACTACTACAACTGCTACTACCACTACTCCTTGTCTTGTTATTTCTTCCACTAACATTGCTACTGCTGCTACTTCTACTAATATATTTACGACTTCACCTTCGTATACAGCAACAGATACATATTCTAATACAACAACACATAATACTACCGCTATTGCTATAACCTCCACTCCTTCTTCCTCTACTGACAAAGTGCTGCATTATTCTTTTATGCAGCTAACATCCTTCATTTATTGACCGGAATAATTATTAAATTTAATGAATTTACGTCTTCTTTCAGTCCGCATTATAACGTAGGATATAGGAATATCTATATTGATTTACGTAATATTTGCACAAGGATTTAACGATACGGTTTCTGTTCACTTCTGTAAGGGAATATGACTTAATGCATCCGACGGGTTACGGTAATACATCAGACGTTTGGTGAAACTTAATCCGGCTATCTATTGTGCTTCAAAAGTTGATATAAAAATGTTGACTTTTAGCAAATGTTAATAGGTTTATCGTCTCAACTTTCACATCTCAGTCTATTATATAAAGAGAAATAAAACCATATTACGTCTTACATTATTCCTTACAAAAAACATTTATACAACAATGACGGCATGGAATTTTAATTGCCGTCATTAAATGATTCATGCTGTAGGTCATCGCTTGAGCTGTTTTAATTTAAACGACTCCCTCGTTTTGGACTTTACGGTTAAAAAGCCATTTGTCTACTGTACATTTTGTACATATGTTGATATTTTTTTTATAATACCAGATATGCTGCCTATATATAAGATCATTTCATCAGTTTTAACTCCCGGTGCATGTGCTTACTGTAAGTTGTCTCACTTTGATGGAATATATTTATTTACAGATTGTTTATTTAATAGAAAAACGTTCAGGAAGTGCGAAGTTGATGCGCTCCGCAAACCATGTTAAAGCACAACAGTCGGTCTTTTTGCCGACTGACCGTTACAAGGCGGTAACTGCTGGTTGTTCTTTTTGTGTGTTATATCCCGTATCTGTGTTCTTGTCACTTATACATTTACCTTGTTTGCTTTTGTCTTGAAATTGTGTAGATTTAAATACCTGTGGTTATTCTTATAGGACATTTCTTATTTTCTTATCGGTTATGACTTAAATCAAAAGTAAAGTGTGGGTAAACGGGGTCGCTTTGGCCAAAAGTCTGATCGTGTGTGCATCATGTCTGCAGTTGTTGCTCTAAATTACCACGTATGTAACTATAATATTTGCTTTCATAATTAAACAATAAAAGCATCGAATAGATGTTTTATGTCAGGGTCAAGATGTAGACATATCAGTAGTTTAGATTTGTTTTGTATTCTTATTGACTCTAAGTGACTTTTACACACATACGCAAGCAAGCAACCGCACTCGTGCCTCCACATACCCACCGGACCCACACAAAATCAACCACCCACACATATACTCATGCGCACACCTCCTGTGCACATCCGCACATACATTCACCCAACCACACACACAAGCACACACACACACGCACGCACGCACGCACGCATGCACACACACACATATTCACACTACCATAAATATACAATCTAACAAGCACAAGCACACACACACATATTCACACTACCATACAACATACAATCTAACACACACACCCGCCTAAGATTAGATTACAACTACGAGGAGATAGTTGCCCTCGTCACACTGCACCGGTTACACTGGTGTAATTATGTAACTGAGCTAAATGAGTAGACGCATTAATTGCGTATTATGCAGTAAAGCGAAATATCAGTTACAGTGTTAGACTGTTAAGAACCATTGGTCTTATAAGATACGAATTCGAAAACAGCTGCAATGTATAGAATTTTACGAGTGAAATGTGGTTTGATCAGGATGGGATTGATGTTTTCGTCCATTATTTTCTGGATTTTTGGTAGGTAATTTACTGCAATTCATTGTGTGATAAAACATTAGCTGGCTACATGCTTTTCTGTTCTTCAACGTATATTTAACAAATTTTAACTCAGCGAGGACATGCAAAATTTTTAATTGTATCTGTTTTTCTACCACTTACATCACGTTCATTTATATAAATTACGAACTGGCTTATTATTGGTGAGAAAAATGTCAAAATTCAGCCGGTTTTGACAACTTCATGATTGATGAAAAGTCGCGCTGTTTAGTCTTGTCACTATTAAGGACGATCTGCAATCAGGGCCCCAGACCTCCCTGGACTGTTCAAAAAACACATTTAAAGGTTAAAGGCAAAATTGAATAATGGAAAATAAAGTTTTTGTCGATTGTTAGATTTTGGGACATTTGAAGCTTAAGCGTGATACATCCTACAGACAAACTTCCGTAAACAAATTGAAAATTTAATAATACATACAGTCAAAGCAACAATTCTAACTTGATCCACGAAATATAGTAAAACAGCTTTTGTGCGTATGTGGTGCCGCTTGCAACACTGTCCATATTTATATAAGGAAGCTGAATTTCGGAAGCACTAAGGACTGAAGGAGACTAGACGCGTCAGCTGAATTACAGACATGTTTCAAATGTTGACATCACTACTGTGATTTGTTTAAATTAGAAGTTCAAGTTGTTATATTGTGCATTGCAGATATTTATAAAATGCAGATTTATAAATAGAAAATGCCGAAAAAGAAGAAAACCGAGAGAGAGAGAGAGAGAGAGAGAGAGAGAGAGAGAGAGAGAGAGAGAGAGAGAGAGAGAAAGAGAGAGAGAGAGAGAGAGAGAGAGAGAGAGAGAGAGAGAGAGAAAGAGAGAGAGAAATGAACGAAATGAAAGAAATGAAAGAGTCGAAACGGGGAGTGAACTGTTATTGAAACAATATTCCACTAACTATGCATGATATCCTAGGTCGATATATTTGCGATGTCCCCGGGTGGACCTCATGAACAGCTACGGCTCTATACTTGCTAGGAGATATATATAACATATTATGGTTATTTGTACCATTTTATCTATTCGTATTATCTTTTGCCCTTTCGTATACGTTTGGAAATAGTATTATTTTGACTACACCGAGGTTCTTTGGTGTTCCTACATTGTAAGTATCTCAAGCATAGTTACAAAAGGTAAGGTTGTTGATTAGTAATAATATATTCAAATGATTAAAATCGATTAGTAAAACAATGCTTTGAATATGCACGTCATACTTACCAAGTAAACGCAATTTTTCGTCAAAAATCATGGCTACAATAAACAAATCGGTACTGTAAATACACAAAGTTTCTGAAAATGGCTTGTGTATTTTTATAAATGTAATTTAAGTAATACACAGTCATATAGACAGTTGTGTCTGTTTAAACAACTCGGTTCTATTGTTTGATGTTAGTGACACGTAAACAACTCGGTTCTATTGTTTGATTGTATGACACGGCTGTAATTGTTGTCACGATATACTAGTCTGCTTTCCAATGCGTTGTACATATGATTTACCATGAACTACTGATTGCTATTATTTGCACAGCTTTAATCGTGAACAGGTCTAAACTTACAGCGCATTTTAAGGAATGTACCTTGCATTATTTCCCGATTTATATGCCTATGACCTATAGTAAAATATATATAAAATATTATCATCTCTGACATCAAGAAGCTAGCAATATTGCTCGATTTCTTTAATTGTAATACCATTATGTTCGCAATAACGTCCGCTTATTGCTATTCCAAAATAAGCATTTTTATTCTTCCTTAACATGTATACGGAAGTTGTATGTTTTTAATGTGTCACAAACAAAACGAAAATAAACTTGTAGACAGAAAAGAGACAAGTAAAAGCGTCTGCCTCTCATAGGTAAACAAATTGTATAATCGTTAGGCCATCTTAGTGCAAAGTACTCAGGCAACGAATACAATCAATCAGGAAATATGACAGTCCTATGAGCATTGCAACATATGCCAAATTTGAAAAGGCATATGACTCGAACCCACGCGGTGAGAGGCTTAGCCGCCGACAGAAGTGTATAAACAAATTGATATAAAATGACAATTTTAAATATCTCTTAAAGCAAACCTGCATACATATGTTTATTTCATAAAGTTCACCATTTAAATATTTCAATACGAATGCTTTCATAATAATGGCGATATCTTAAAACTTTTGCTTACTTGGCCCATAACGACTTATCTTAATTTAGCATACGTAGTTTATCTTTTTATCCCGAAAACATACTATTTCTTACAAATCCTACGGTCTGTGACACTCGACCTTGCGTGACTGCGTATCTTTACCAAACATGCCTTTATGACGCGTTTTCGTCTTTTTTTGGTATCCGGCAGTTTGGACCAAACGTATGTTGCTAAAAAAATGATTACCGAAAAAGAAATGCAGTTTATAGTGCCCTACATATATGTGAAATTCGAATCATAAAACCCAAACCATCATTACAAACATCCCCCATTTGAGCCGCACAGTTAGCTATTTAAAACGGGGGAAACTACGTAGTCAATATCTGTCTACATCACATAATATCATTATCCAGATTGTCCGTTCTGATGTCGACGTCTAGTTTTTAACAGATATATCTATCGTGCTTTTAAAAGATTTAAAATAATTAACATTAAGATCAAATTTTTTCACGAGTTGTACTGACAATTGAGGAAGTGGTAAGATTCGTGTTTACTCAGCCTAACATACGTATACGTAAATAGAAAAATGTCCAATAAGAAGGACCAGAGATATTTACATCAAAACTACCTGTAGGCAAAAGCCACAGAGACGAGACATAACACACACAAAGAAAAATACCGGCAGCTACCGCCTTATACGAGTTTATGAAGATGTTTTTTTTTCCCCACATTCTTCCAAACAGGGGTAAAATATTGTTTCATTGTTATAGGCACAAAGGTAGATACCACCATAAAAGGAACGTAATTTTATCATTTTTGTTAGCTATTGACATTTGTTATGTATTTTCCATGGTTATATTGTGCTTGTTTATGTTTGTGCAATGTGCACGTTTTGTAGACTGCTAATTTATGTTCTTTGAGTTTTAAGTTTGTATATAGAAAATGCATTTCGTTTGATAAAACCATACGCCACAAGATTTACGACATCAAAAGCGTCGAGTAAAATATGACATAACACAATACTTTGTAATGTGAGCTTTGTTTACGGAGTTGTAACAAAAACATCAAAAAGCCCGACAGAAGATCGTTTGAATAAATCTAGAATTCACCATTGTTTATTGTACAATTGGGCCAACACCATCAATATACCTTTTCTGTTTTACAAAATACATGCAAATTGAACAAGAATAAAAACAAAAAAATGACACAGAAGTCAAAACATAAAAACACAATGAGACAATGTAACAATCTTCATTAAGTGCGTTGATTTGTAAACATCACAAACTATGACACAATCTTCCAGAGCACCTTATGACGTAACGTCAAGATTGTCCGAAGGGCACTTTTTCATAATGTGGGCCGCATGAATGGCCTCTGTCTTTACATGATTCGGTTCAGAGCAGCAGAAGGCAGCCAAGCCCAGCCCTGGATACAGTCAATATATATTGGCCTAGTAGATAATGCTGCATCAATTGGACACTCGTTATTATAGTAGTTCGCTGCCCATTTTGAGCTTTTCTTCTAATCAATGATTGATATTCTTACGCGGCATTGCTTATTCATACTTATACTTTTATGTTTATTAAAATTGTGCAATAAAATAAATTTAAAGTTTAAGCAGATAACAATATTGATATTAACATTTGAAGCATGCCTGGACACTATTGACGCGACATCGTTAGACATAAATATTTATGCTATGCAAGCACTACATTTTCAAGGCGAATAGTCAAGGTCATGCAATGTCAATCCTGTATACTTCCGAAATCTAGCTTCTTCGTAATTCTGGACGGTGCCAAATACTTACGTTTTCCGCTAAATCTTGGTAGGATGAAACTATAAGGGATCTTATGAAATAAGGTTGTCAACAAGTCTGGTAAAATGAGTTATCTGTTATAGGAGTCATTGTCGATTTTAAGCTTGGTTGAACTGCTCTTTATTCAATAGCTAATCTCCGTTACAGACGAGCCAGCTCTTGAAGTATAATGCTCAGTACAACGTTGACGTTTTGTTTAAATCAATATGTAAAAGCGGTTGAACACCAGTAAAGTTAAAGTTCTAGAAAGTAGCTAACGAGAGGGAACAAGTCCTAGCCAATGATAAAAAATATAAGCAAAGATATATTTAACTAATGTAAGTACGTAAGCGGTTCAACCGAAATTTATATATACGTTTTTTTCTATATCAACGCCAATGAGGACAAAAATCACTATAAAACTCATAATTATGGCTTAATTTACACTGAAGAGTGCAAAACGGAAATACATTTGGACAAGTGCTCAGATTGGGAACGCGTTCAAATATAACCCCCTATAATTAACTTCAGTGTAAAATGACCCAACCTATTCTATATCCATGGGTTTTATGTTAAGGACGTTTTATTATACACATGATTTTACTTCCACTGTTTCTTCTTTGGATTTATTATTATTCGTTTTTTTCGAGACACTTGGATCGTACTATCTTAAACATACGTAATATAAAACGCGTGCATGAATCGATGATTGATTTCGTTGATATTATAAATGCAGTAGACAAACACACAATCAGACAATATTTTGTTTGTGTAAACCGGTAAATGATATCGTTTTGCAAAAAAAATATTAGTGTCAAAATTGTCAACATCCTTTATGTAATATGCGAACTAATATTTAAAACAGCTTTTCTAAACAAATTGATGTTTAGACATATTAAACTATGTGGCTAAAATCTCGCAAACATCACATCACAAAACGTCACCATTTTCTAAACTGCCATTTTGTTATATTTTAACTATAAACATTTTTTATCACATGAATTCCTGTCCAGTCTAATGCCTTGCCTCATTGCTGTCCATTTCAGTGTTCATGTGGTACAGTATGTTTGAAAAGCAACATGCATACAACAAAAACACCAATTCACGGGTCCGGCTGAACAAACAAGTGGAGAATGTTATTTGTCGCCTGAGTGTCAGCACGCCACTTATAACTTCAGACACACTTACAGATCTCTCTACGTGGGGTTTTACAAGAACTGTGAAATGCCAATACATTGACGTCCAGAACATTTCACAAACTCGTCAGAAAGCCATTTTAGACTGTTCTTCCATTCCATCGATTAATCTCGTGACAACTAACATTCGCTCTGATGTCTTTCAAGTCGAATTCGGCGATAACTGCTTGAAAAAAGTCATTGATCAATGTTGCACAGATACTAAACCTGTCCCGAACGTGATTCATTATATTAACTACGGGAAACACACACTGGGCTTCTTCCAGTTCCTGAGCTACATGAGTGTTCTTCGTTTCATGAAGCCATGTTTGTTTCTGATTCACGGAGACTTTATGCCAAGCGGTGAGCTGTGGGACTATTTTTTGTCCATATACCCCAATGTTATCCACGTTAGGAGAGAATTGATCACTTCCATATATGGACATAAATTGGCCTACAAGGAACATGGATCAGATGTTATGAGGATTGAAGCAATTCAAAGTAAGAACACGTGCATGTCTTGAATGCATTTCACCAATTGGAATCGGGAAAGAAAACAAAAATACCTTTGTTTAACGCATCTTAATTTGGGGAATTTAAACAGATGATTAAATGTTCTCTCGTAAACAATTTAGCAGGCGAATCTTTTGCAAAGGTATGAATTAAATAGGAGAAAACCGAACATTATTCTTGTGACTGATCAGTTACATGTTTATCCACTCAGTTTATTCTCGACAGCATATGCTCAAGTCCCTGTCAAGACATCTTCATTTGAAAATATCTTTATGTCGATATGCAGTGATCAATGATATACACAGATACGTAGCATAATTTAATACCTTCGCAATTTGGTGACGCACCTCAACGCACATTCGGTGGTCTAACGCAATTTGGTGAACTACCTCAAAGTACATTCGGTCTAACGCAATTTGGTGTCTGATCCAAAAGTACCTTCGGTCTAACGCAATTTGGTGTCTGACCCCAACGTATCTTCGGTCTAACGCAATTTGGTGATCTACCAAATGTACCTTCGGTCGAACGCAATATAGTGATCTTCCCCAAAGTACATTCGGGCTAACGCACTTCGATGACCTACTTCAAAGTGCCTTCGGTCTAACGCAATTTAATGTACCACCCCAACGGACCTTCTGTCTAACGCAAAATGTTGATCTACCCCAAAGTCCCTTCGGTCTAATTCAGTTTGGTGACCTAACCCAAAGTACCTTCGGTCTAATGCAATTTAGTGTCCGAGTCAAAAGTACATTCGGTCTAACACTATTTGATGTCCGACCCCAAATTACCTTTGGTCTAACGCAATTTGGTGTTCTACCTCAAAGTACCTTCGGTCTAACACTATTTGGTGTCCGACCCCAAATTATCTTTGGTCTAACGCAATCTGGTGTTCTATCCCAAAGTACATTTGGTCTAATGCAATTTAGTGTCCTGCCCCAAGTACCCTCGGTCTATCGCAATTTAGTGTCCTACCTCAAAGTACCCTCGGTCCTACGCAATTTGGTGTCCCACCTCAATGTACCTTCGGTCTATCGCAATTTGGTGTCTTACCCCAAAGTACCTTAGATCCTTCGCAATTTGGTGTCCCTCCCTAAAGTACCTTCAGTCTAACGCAATTTGGTGTCCCACCCCAATGTACCTTCGGTCTAACGCAATTTAGTATCCTACCCCAAAGTACCTTTGGTCCTACGCATTTTTGGTGTCTCACCTTAAAAACATTTGGTCTTACGCAATAGACCATTTCAAACATCCAGTGCGCATGCGCCGATTTATATCTTGCGCTACGAGACTTGACCCGTTTTCTCGAGATTTTCAAAACTGGTGGCTCTTGCGCAAAGGATTTAATCATTTGTGTCCGTACCAAAATATTTTATTGTGATTTAGTAGGACGTCTCGTTGATAAGACGCTTGCATGTTTTGTTTGACGTCATACGACGTAAACCAATCGAACAGTTCGTTACAGAAACTGGCGGATGTACTTTAACCTTAAAAGGTGATGGTAAACGAGGCCGTTCGTTTGACATTGATGATAGCAACAACCACCCATTTCTATAAATGACAAAATATGATCAAAACTATACATTTTCTGAAAGTGCTACTCATGCCAATTAAAAAAATATATAGGTTTCCCATGTAGATGTATAACATAATTGTTCTGATGGACCAGAAAATACAAAAAATCAACCTTCGAAAAAAAAGTCAATTTTTAATTTCAAGGAAATTCTGACCTCATATATTATCTAACCAAAAGAAGATACAAGAAACACAAACTACTGTTCTGTTAACTAGTCTGCTATATACACATCAATTTTAACTGTACCTGAACATTTTCAAAGAGATATTCTTGTCTGACAGTAACGTGTTATATCCAAGAATTATAGGAAAGTATTACTCACTACAGTCACATGTCATCCTTAAAATGATTATCTCATATAAACATGAACACATGCTGTTTTGCCGAAAACAGGCACATACATAAAGTCGCATAAAACAAACAACTTTCTTAGAAAACAAGTGTGTTTTGTTTTTCGGTTTGCACATATTAGCGCCAATTAACGGCTGTTAACAACATTGTTCATGCACTTATAACATAGAGTCGCTAATTACATCACTGTGATTTTAATTTCTTCAAGGTTTGTAAAAAAAATAAATGCGGTGTTATTTCTTTCTGGCGCGGAGGGCTCTCTGGCTAACACTGCAACATCAAAGAAAATTCTGGGAAACAATCGACGGTCACTATCATTTGAAGTCGCCGAAAATAAATATTTTTGTTTCAAATTGACCGACCCACTTTTTCTCTAATACTGTGTAACATGATATCGATCGATAATTGTCTTCAAGCTGCCATTTAGAAGATAGAGAGGGTATGAACGTTGGGTACTGTTGAGAGATTAAAAATGATAAGTACACGTGAATGGCGTGTGCTATGAAAAAAATGCAACGTTATTGACGATTTACCTTCGCGGCATAAATATAAGTTCTAAAGGAGTGAGAGTGGAGGGGGGAAACTGTACTATGTAGTAATATTTCAGACTGCGCATGTTTTTACTTATATAAATATCCTTACAAACTTTTTTAGTCCATTGAATGATCATAAACATTTTTATAAAGGAATTATTTATATTTAAGGTATGGATTAACTACAAAAGAATAGACGAGCTATTGAAATAGCATTTCAATACATTTGCAAGAAACACGAGATGAAAATATACATAAGATTGTGTTCCTTGAGATCCCCACATCCACGTTTCCTCTTCCTTAACGAAAAAATAGTGGGGTTGGGAAAGGGTGCACCATTGTGGGTACTGCTAAATATAGCGTTAGGTCCTTTTATGATCCAAAAACGATATTGTAGACCTTAGTGTTTTGTCCTTTTTGTTGTCCTCGCGTAAGTCAATGCATATTGCTCTTTAAATGGTGAAGGTCATAAACATAACATAACATAAACCACACGACTGCCATATGGTGACAGTTTCAAACACAGCTGCATAGCGGATGCATGTGTTCTTGCGAAGGGGAAAAGACGCCAAATGACACTAGACAAACAGGTGTCATAAAACTGCCAACTAGCTTAATTAGTTGGGGTGTCTGCTCATGTCTTAAAATTAGGGATTCAATTAGAGTAGAACTTTATGATAGTATGAAAAGGACCCACGCGCATAGAGAAACATAATATGAATTTACAAAACGATATATTTTAAATTAATACATTTCTATCTTTAAATGGGAACAAAAGTTAAGTACCCGGTAGGGCCCACTTTAGACCACATTTTGGCATAGAACATTCAAGCCATGAATGGGAAAATAAGCCGTAGGCAGGCGTGTAGACCCTCATTCAAATAGTTGCAAATCAAGTAAAGTCAAAAGTTGTATGCAGATTTTTAATCGCGGTCCACGAATTCCTATTAATCATATGTAATACGTAATAGCGCATTATGAGACCGATGCATTAAGAAATATGGATTTTGACACCATTGTCCACATTTACAACATTGTTCATTATAAGATATGTAACAATTAAGATTAGAAGCATAAGAAAATTTGCTTGACAAAGATCCATACCCCTGTAACTAAAGTAATGATGATGCAAATGACGGTGATGCTGCTGCTGCTTCTGCTTATAAAGATGATGGTGATACCGATGCTGTTTATGATTATTATGTAAAAGGTAAAAACGGTTACGGTGATGCCCATGACGATTATGATGTAGATCGTGATGGTGGTGATGCTGCTGCTGATGATGATGATAATGATGGTGATAATACAGGTAATATGGTATCATGATGATGATCATGTGTGGCCAGTTAAATTAAATGGCGGTAATGATTATAATTTCTTTAATATTTACCATGTAAATGGACTGATATAAGTTCGTTTTTATTACGGTTGTTTTATTTAACTGTCAATTGATGATTGTATACGTGCACTATTTCGTTCAATTAGATAATACAAAATCCGGAAGTGAAGAGCCCCCAGTTTTGCAAAACACGTCGAGTCTCGCGAGATTTTCTCACAAAGCGTCTACTTGATCAGCGGAATAGGATTTGCCAGACGCTTGGTTTTAAATGGTCTATTTGATGTCCCACCCGAAAGTACCCTCGTTGTAACACAATTTAGTGTCCTTCCCCAAAGTACCTTCGGTGTAAGACAATTTAGTGTCCTACCCCAAAGTACCTTCGGTCTGACGCAATCTTTATTACGCTTCGTCAATGTACTCAATCACTTTAAGGACTATGATCCATGACATTATTGACATTGTAATGTTTTTGAAATCATCATCATCATCATCATCATCATCATCATCATCATCATCATCATCCATCATCCATCATCATCATCATCATCATCATCATCATCATCATCATCATCCATCATCATTATCCATCATCATAATAATCATCATCATCCATCATCATCAGCATCAGCATCAGCATCAGCATCAGCATCATCAGTATCGTCATCATCCATGTACTAAGCGTATCTTTATTTACAGACAATCACCATCACTCAAGTCAGTGTTATTCGCTGTTATCTCTTCCTGTATTCCATCGATTGCATTTACTTGTTATTTAAACGCATCTTCCTAAATAGATGTTGTACTACAACGACAGTTTTTTTCTTCCAAATTCTGATTTTGATATGTATCATCTTATCATATTTCGCACTGTAACAGCTAACAATGCAACTTCTTTAGGCAACCAAAACTTACCCAAATAACAAGTATCTTTCTACTTGTGTGTAACCTTAATAACTGCCAAATTACTTAGCATGTTGGAAAGATATGATTTGTAAAATATTAAGTTATATTTTTTTCCAAGGTTGAAGTAATCCGTAGTATGCCTTGGCAACTACTTTTAATCCGTTACAATACATTTTTTATCATCCTGTTGCATGAAAAGATTTATCGTCTTAGATAGTATCAATATTTATTAAGATTTGACGATACAGCAGTATGTTTATAATGATTTATTTTGGTGCAAACATACCTACATGTGTACTTACATTAACACCGCTTATAAAACTTTAAATATATGTATGTAATAGGTGTCATAATATTTTAAAATTAACAAGGCCATTGTCAACAGGACAGCCTTACTTAGGTCATTGTACTTTTTTCACGCTGTATCCGCACTGGACGATTAATGGATAAGAGGAAGAAAATGGGGAAGAAGGGTTCATTCGATCATTTGTAATGCTTTTAATCATTAAATATATAACATAAGTGATTGAGTTATCAGTAACTTTAATGAATAATTATCGTAATGTAGCCCGACTGCTTTTGACTAAGAAGTCTTCAGTTTAATTTTATTATAGTTAATTAATTATGTTAATAAATTATGTTATGAAGTTCATCTACCATCGCCTACATCAGCGTCGTTTGCTCATCATCGTATAGTGGTTATAATTTTATCTTAAATCTGTATTTACATGCGTTGTGTTTCTTTCGCGACTTTGTTATCTATCTACAGGTTCGTAACTTTAGTGATTAGTTAATTGTAACAATCTTTCTTTATAATACGGACAGAAATAAACAAACAAGATCGAATACGTTTTTAAAATACAAGGTTATTATTATTAATGTTATGATAGTAGTGTTGACAAACAATACAGAAATAACATATTCAAATATATAATATGAATCTAAAATTAATAGCAATGCTTAAGTTAACAATCTGGTATTTCAGTAACTCATTGCTTCGACAATTGATTTACTATTAGATCGTGAAGTTCTTAATACAATTGCTTAACACAACTTCGTATCAACAAGTCTCTAAATCTAATGTTTTACAATTCTTTGTTTAAAGTAAATATTCAGATCAGTGAATTCAACAAACAGAGCTATACTGTTTAAACAACATCAATAAAATATTTCTTATCCTTTACAATATATTACGGGGTTCTACTGACAAAATTCTAACAAACAACTTATCTTTGATTTAAATAAATCCAACAAATAAATCCAACAAGTTTTGTTCCCTACACAGAATTGTGCTCTGATTCCTGACCTGGTTAAATCTAGAGTAAATGGGAAAAGGCCTAGATGATGATTTTGACTTCTAATTTATACTGGAGCGTAGGTTTTAGGGCCATGTGCAAACTATAGTTTTATGTTTAGTCGTTAAATGTTTCTCTCCCTCCTTTCGTCGTTCAATTCTAGTCGGATATAAAGCGATAATTCGACCTCCTCTTTCTGTAGCCCCACGGTGCTTGTGGGCGGGCTCAGGCTTGGCGCCGAGGCTTTCAAGCCTACCACAGACAAATCAGTGTCCTTTCTCGACCTAGGCTTCCTAAAACAACACAGCCTCTCTACTGATTTGTACCTTTTCCTTATGCAATACATGTAAATGCCTATCCCTGTTGCGACCGAGATAAGTAGTCCAATTAAAGCGGTATAGACCGACCAGTGTCTAGCTGGTCTTTCATTCGTGTTTGTATGCATGATTTCCTCTATCAATGAACTCATGGGTATACATTCTAACTCCCTTAACTTCTGTGGGATGAGGTTATGATTATAGTTTTTTATCCAAGCTGTAAAGTCTTGCCGCATATTTACGCTTGAAATATTCAAGGAGATTTTGATAGCTGACAACAAATCATCTGTGATATTGCTTGTTAGGTGATCATCGTACGATGCTGGCAGATAAATATACTCATTATCGGCGCTACAGGCCGTAATTTTACTATATCAAAAGATATTTTAGTAACGATAGATAAAGCCTCTAAACTGTGTATTTCTTTACATTTTATCGACAGTCGTAACGGCTGTACAGAGGTTAATGCCCATATGCTGTTCGTAATGTATACTGCTGAAGGTAGTTGTGCGTTCGTTTTCAAGAGTTTATTGCATCTTGTTTGTATTTTACTTTTATTGTTGAGGAACAAATATACAATGCATGCGTTGTTTAATTCTACCGAGTATATTGTGACAAAATGACGTTTGCGAGCAGTACTCAATTTCTTCGTCGTTGAGTAATATATATTTAGTATTTACCCTATTAATTGCTAACCCATCTGCTTCTTAATTATATTTAGCGGCCGTAGTGGTGGATACTGGAGGGTTGGTTGAGGTATTTTGGTGAATAATGGGAATATGGAATGTTCGGTAAATAGTATCCAATATTTCTGGCATCTGGAAATGGAGTTAATATAACATACAATCACTCTCTAAATGGCTGTCTCCGGGTATGGAAGGGCTCCCCTGATTATTTGGAGGTGAGTTATCTGCCCAATATCCATATCTGCTATACCGTTGTTCGTCGTAGTATTCAGACGGTCTCGTTGACGTCGGTATTTCCGTTTCATTTCGGACAACGGGATGTTTTCGTCACTATCCCAACAGTCACTTCGTTCATTTATAAGGCGGTGACATATTTTTGTCATCTCGTCGTCATCGCTATTCGTCGTCTCGTCGCCTTCGGGTAGTACTACGTAGGTGGCCTTCCTTCTTCGGTTATCAGATGAAGGCTGTCTTTGGGGATTTCCCAGTTGTCAATGTCGATCGCTTTAAGATTTCGGACGTGTACAGTTTGTGTGCAGCCGTCAACTACATTTTTTATCCTAAACGTGACCGGTAATAATTGCTCTATTATTCTGAAATTCGCTTTATAGTGTGTATCTAATTTGTCTGTACGTGCATTATTTTAAGCATAACGGCTTGTCCTATCTCTAATTTTGGTTCATGGGTATCTTGATTTGCATATCGATTCCGTGTGTTTCGTGCCTTTCGCATGTTACGTTGTGCATGTGTCATGGCCCTGTGTAAGTTCTCTATATATATCTTAGAAAGATCTTCTCCCTTTCCGTCGTGGGGTAAGTAATGTATCTAGCGATAACACGGGGTCACGACCGTACAGCAAATAGAATGGACTATATCCTGTCGACTCAGAAGGTGTGCAACGTATTGCGGTCAGACATGCGTTAATTTGTTAATCCCAATTTACATCCCCGACATTTACATACTTAGATATCATGTTGTTTAGCGTACGATTTATACGTTCAACTTGTCCATTAGCCTGCGGGTTATATGGGCTCGTGGTGATATGGGCGATATTGAGTTCCTTACAAATGTGACTTATGATGGAATTACAATATTCTGTTCCGTTATCAGATCATATCTGGTATGGTATTGAAAATTTTGGGATTATCTCGTCCAAGAACAGGTTTGCAACGATTTCGGCCGTTTTATTTCTAACCGGAAAAGACTCGCACCATTTAGTACTTTCGTCTAAAAACGTAATGAGGAATCGAATCCCAGACGTACTCTGTCTATATGGTCCCGATGTATCTACAGATCACGTTATGCCACTAGAGTGTGATATCCTAGTGTCTTGTACAGGTATCTTTACGTTTGACCGTGCGCGGCTAGCGCAGTTTATGCAACGACATACGTGTTTATAAATCCGCTTAAACATATTTGGAAAGAAGTATTTACGCCTCATCGTATCGTAGCACTTGTCTAACCCTAAGTGTGATAGGTTGTCATGGTATTCGGTTATGAGTCGACTGCTCAACTGGTCAGGTATGTATAACCGTAGTATCGGGTCTTCGTCTCTGTCACTCAAGTAATATAACAATTCATCGACAAGTATATATTTCTGCATTTGATTAGTTTCAACATTGTTCTTTAATTGGGTAATGATATTCATGCACTTGTCATCGTCCATCTGTTCTGTTTTCATGTCTATATGTGTGTCAAAATATTCTGGTGTGGTTGTGATTTCTGGTGTACTATCGGGGCTGTATGCATCCTTGGTGGGTCTTATTGCATTTAGATTTACTACGATAACCTCACGGTTTTCTGGGTCATGTTCGGGCGATTTAACCTTGTAGGCATGTTTACCTACTTCCATATATCCCGGTACGGAATACTCATGTACCGGTTCGTCATTATCTTCGTGCCTACATCTAGATAACATGCCAGCTACTCTATTCTTTTTCCCGCTTATGTATTCTATTGTAACATTATACCCGGAAATGGACAAAGCATAGCTCTGCAGCTTTTTGTTTGTAAGATTTGCTGACAAATTTTAGTGCGAATGCCTCACGCTCAATTACTGACATTTTCTGCATTGTGGGACTCAATTTGTGTGATAGAAAATGAATAGGGCGTTCATTCGGTATCCTCGGGATAATACTTTCCTCAGAATCACATTCTTAGCAAGGAACAGCGCCAATAGAAGTGGCAGACGCATCAATATATAATCGGTAACCTTTGTTTCGATCGGGGTATCCTAGCATTGGAATTGCCGTGAGCCCATCTTTCAGACTCTCGAACGATTTTTGACATTCGTCCGTCCAGTTAAATCTAGCATATTTCTTTGTGAGTTGTATGAGGGGTTCGGCTATACCAGAAAAGTTTGGGATCATTCGTCGGTAGAACCCAGCCATACCGATAAACGAACGGGTTTTTTTTTTCACTGTTCGAGGGGGTGGTACCTTCTTAATTGCTGCGACCTTCTCGGGGTCTGGATGATACCTTTTTCCACTGATGATGAAACCTAGATAACGCGTTTCTTAAAATAGGAATTTGCATTTACTTGGTTTTGCCTTGATATTGTGTTCCCTAAGTCGCTGTAGAACAGCTTCTATATTCTCTAAATGTTCGGTTACGGTCTGTCCTAGAATGATGATGTCATCAAGATACGCTAGACATGCATGTTCTCAACCTTTTAGAACAATGCTCATTAATCTCTGGTAACAAGAACCAGCACTTTTAACTCCAAGCGGCATTGAGTTAAACCTATAAGCACCTTTTCCGGGCATGAAAAGCTTAATTTTTTCTTACTATCTGGCGCTACCGGCACCGCATGATATCCACTCGCCATATCAAGTGTTGAGAAGAATTTTGAACTGCCTAACAGAGGTAGTATCTCATCAATTCGAGGAAGTGGCCAAGAGTCATCCTTAATTATTTTGTTCAACTTTCTTAAATCTACACAGAATCTAAAACTGTTGTCTGGTTTCTTTACTAATACAACAGGGTAGTTCCAAGATGAAGAAGAGGGTTCAATGATTTTTGCTTGAAGCATCTCGTCAATAGCCTTATCAATAATTGGTCTATGTTTCATGGGTGTGGGGTATGGACGCTGTTTAATTGGAGGGTGGTCTCCCTCCGGTGTCTCCTGAGAAAGTGAGTGTTTTTGTTTGTGTTACTTCCTCTGTATTTAGATAGCAACGGTCTAAGTAGGTGTTCGTATTTCTTGTCATTTTTAAATTCCAAATTTTGTCCTGGTTTGAACTGTCCCTTTAACTTATCACGGGAGGTAACCAAATTTATATGGCTAATGGGAGTGACTTTCGCGATGATCGATTTCTTTCTTATTTTTATCGTTTTTCCCGTGTCATTGACCAACATAATGGGTATATTGCGGTCGTTTTTAATGGTAACCAAACTGTCTTCGATTGTGAGCCCTGGCTCGTCGTTTATGTCTCCTAATTGTCTCAATTGATACTCGCCTGGAGGTATAAGGTCGTGTGTTTTTTACATGGCCTATTGTCATGACTGAGGTGTATAGTTTTATGACTATGCCTTTTCCTGGGCGTACGAGTGATGCTATGTGTATGTCGCTTTGTAGTGGTATATATTCTTGTCTTATGCGAATGCGTTAGAGATCGTAATAAATTCTAGCATCAAATTTTCTCAAGAAGTCCCTACCCAAAATACAGTTTTTGTTAATATTCTTTACTATTACAAACTCGTGCTTGAGTTTACTTTTTCCTATCGTGAAGTCAAATAAAGCTACGCCTAAAACGTTTAGAGTACTGCCGCTAACTGATTATAATGTCACATGTGATTCCCTAATTCTTGGTTTTTGTTTTATCTGATCAAAGATACGCTTACTTATCAACGATACGCTTGCGCCTGTGTCAACTAAAGCTCTAATTTTGTGTGTATGACTAATCTTTATCAAGCATGAAGTGGGGTCTTTGTTAAAATTCATCTTGACGGCTCTTTTAAAGAACGCCCCTTCTTTTGACCCTGAGTGAGGGGGCGGCGTTTGTTTAAACGTGCCTTCGGGCAGATACGCCTAAAATGGTTTGCAGATCCGCACCGCCAGCATAACTTAGTCGGATTATGTTTGTCTTTGTCTGTCGGAATTTGATACGACCGGTGTCTGCCTATGTACAGTGGTTTTACAATCGCGTGTCTGGTGATTTTACCTACCGCAACTCGCACAACGACGCGTTGGTCGGGCGTGATCAATGTCCATGGGTTCCGGGCCCCCTTTATACGTTTCTAAATTTCCGCCATATTCCTGACCTTTACTGGAACTAAATCTTTTCCTTAGATTTTGTTCCCCTAGTGCCACATTTACAGCTTCCTGGAAGGTTGCCGGGTTTGTACGCATTACTTTTAATTTTAAATGGTCGAACGCTAGCCCATCAATGAATTGTCCTATCATTACTCGCTTAAGCGAGTTTGTTCCCCCCTGCATTCCGTCGGTCGCTTCATGTGCTAGTGATAACAGTCGTTCCGCGTAACTAACTACGTTTTCTGTCGGTCTTTGTTTTGTTTCGCGTAACAGTCTTGTTGTTGCAAGTTGTGGGTCAATTACGTCACCGAACCTAAGTCTTAATTCGGCCTTTAACCTGTCGTACCCGCTATCCGGGTTTGACGTCAAAAACCTCTGTACGAAGTCGCTGACCGTACCCCTACATGTTTTGAATAAAATTCTTTTTCTGCGAGAATCGTCGCAGTTACCTAACAAGCAAAACTTCTCTACTTCTTTAATCCAGTCTTTAAATCTTTTCGGCTCGCCGAAAAAAGGAGTTATCGTATGAATTGCCGATTGACTTGATAATGTAGTGTTAAACGGGCTAATCTCGTCTGCAAGTTGTTGAATTGGTGGGGGTTGTTCTTCCATAATTAAATTAGCTGTGTGTTTCTTGGTGCCAAGGTAAAGAAAAGCACTGACCTTTTTTCTTCTGTTCGTCACTTGTTTTCGTTGCGCAAAAACCTCGGCGTTAAGTCCGTCCCTTATGTTTCGTGTTACAAAAATAAAACAATTTTAATTATTAATTATATACTCATAACTAAATCCTGGGAATAAGGCACTAAATAAAACGTCGTAGTGTAGCCCGACGGCTTTTGACTTAGAAGTATTTAGTTTAATTTTATTATAGTTAAATAATTATGTTAATTAATTATGTTATGGGGTTCAACTACCATCGGCTACATCAGCGTCGTTTGCTCATCATCGTATAGTGGTTATAATTTTATCTTATATCTTTATTTACATGCGTTGTGTTTCTTTCGCGACTTTGTTATCTTTCTACAGGTTCGTAACTTTAGTGATTATTTTATTGTAACAATCTTTCTTTATAATACGGACAGAAATGAACAAACAAGATCGAATACGTTTTAAAATACAAGGTTATTATTAATAATGTTATGATAGTAGTGTTTACAAACAATACAGAAATAATATATTCAAATATATAATATGAATCTAAAATTAATAGCAATGCTTAAGTTAACAATCTGGTAGTTCAGTAACTCATTGCTTCGACAATTGATTTACTATTAGATCGTGAAGTTCTTAATAAAATTGCTTAACACAACTTCGTATCAACAAGTCTCTAAATCTAATGTTTTACAATTCTTTGTTTAAAGTAAATATTCAGATCAGTGAATTCAACAAACAGAGCTATACTGTTTAAACAACATCAATAAAATATTTCTTATCCTTTACAATATATTACGGGGTTCTACTGACAAAATTCTAACAAACAAATTATCTTTGATTTAAATAAATCCAACAAATAAATCCAACAAGTTTTGTTCCCTACACAGAATTGTGCTCTGATTCCTGACCTGGTTAAATCTAGAGTAAATGGGAAAAGGCCTAGATGATGATTTTGACTTCTAATTTATACTGGAGCGTAGGTTTTAGGGCCATGTGCAAACTATAGTTTTATGTTTAGTCGTTAAATGTTTCTCTCCCTCCTTTCGTCGTTCAATTCTAGTCGGATATAAAGCGATAATTCGACCTCCTCTTTCTGTACCCCCACGGTGCTTGTGGGCGGGCTCAGGCTTGGCGCCGAGGCTTCAGTGTCCTTTCTCGACCTAGGCTTCCTAAAACAACACAGCCTCTCTACTGATTTGTACCTTTTCCTTATGCAATACATGTAAATGCCTATCCCTGTTGCGACCGAGATAAGTAGTCCAATTAAAGCGGTATAGACCGACCAGTGTCTAGCTGGTCTTTCATTCGTGTTTGTATGCATGATTTCCTCTATCAATGAACTCATGGGTATACATTCTAACTCCCTTAACTTCTGTGGGATGAGGTTATGATTATAGTTTTTTATCCAAGCTGTAAAGTCTTGCCGCATATTTACGCTTGAAATATTCAAGGAGATTTTGATAGCTGACAACAAATCATCTGTGATATTGCTTGTTAGGTGATCATCGTACGATGCTGGCAGATAAATATACTCATTATCGGCGCTACAGGCCGTAATTTTACTATATCAAAAGATATTTTAGTAACGATAGATAAAGCCTCTAAACTGTGTATTTCTTTACATTTTATCGACAGTCGTAACGGCTGTACAGAGGTTAATGCCCATATGCTGTTCGTAATGTATACTGCTGAAGGTAGTTGTGCGTTCGTTTTCAAGAGTTTATTGCATCTTGTTTGTATTTTACTTTTATTGTTGAGGAACAAATATACAATGCATGCGTTGTTTAATTCTACCGAGTATATTGTGACAAAATGACGTTTGCGAGCAGTACTCAATTTCTTCCTCGTTGAGTAATATATATTTAGTATTTACCCTATTAATTGCTAACCCATCTGCTTCTTAATTATATTTAGCGGCCGTAGTGGTGGATACTGGAGGGTTGGTTGAGGTATTTTGGTGAATAATGGGAATATGGAATGTTCGGTAAATAGTATCCAATATTTCTGGCATCTGGAAATGGAGTTAATACAACATACAATCACTCTCTAAATGGCTGTCTCCAGGTATGGAAGGGCTCCCCTGATTATTTGGAGGTGAGTTATCTGCCCAATGTCCATATCTGCTATACCGTTGTTCGTCGTAGTATTCAGACGGTCTCGTTGACGTCGGTATTTCCGTTTCATTTCGGACAACGGGATGTTTTCGTCACTATCCCAACAGTCACTTCGTTCATTTATAAGGCGGTGACATATTTTTGTCATCTCGTCGTCATCGCTATTCGTCGTCTCGTCGCCTTCGGGTAGTACTACGTAGGTGGCCTTCCTTCTTCGGTTATCAGATGAAGGCTGTCTTTGGGGATTTCCCAGTTGTCAATGTCGATCGCTTTAAGATTTCGGACGTGTACAGTTTGTGTGCAGCCGTCAACTACATTTTTTATCCTAAACGTGACCGGTAATAATTGCTCTATTATTCTGAAATTCGCTTTATAGTGTGTATCTAATTTGTCTGTACGTGCATTATTTTAAGCATAACGGCTTGTCCTATCTCTAATTTTGGTTCATGGGTATCTTGATTTGCATATCGATTCCGTGTGTTTCGTGCCTTTCGCATGTTACGTTGTGCATGTGTCATGGCCCTGTGTAAGTTCTCTATATATATCTTAGAAAGATCTTCTCCCTTTCCGTCGTGGGGTAAGTAATGTATCTAGCGATAACACGGGGTCACGACCGTACAGCAAATAGAATGGACTATATCCTGTCGACTCAGAAGGTGTGCAACGTATTGCGGTCAGACATGCGTTAATTTGTTAATCCCAATTTACATCCCCGACATTTACATACTTAGATATCATGTTGTTTAGCGTACGATTTATACGTTCAACTTGTCCATTAGCCTGCGGGTTATATGGGCTCGTGGTGATATGGGCGATATTGAGTTCCTTACAAATGTGACTTATGATGGAATTACAATATTCTGTTCCGTTATCAGATCATATCTGGTATGGTATTGAAAATTTTGGGATTATCTCGTCCAAGAACAGGTTTGCAACGATTTCGGCCGTTTTATTTCTAACCGGAAAAGACTCGCACCATTTAGTACTTTCGTCTAAAAACGTAATGAGGAATCGAATCCCAGACGTACTCTGTCTATATGGTCCCGATGTATCTACAGATCACGTTATGCCACTAGAGTGTGATATCCTAGTGTCTTGTACAGGTATCTTTACGTTTGACCGTGCGCGGCTAGCGCAGTTTATGCAACGACATACGTGTTTATAAATCCGCTTAAACATATTTGGAAAGAAGTATTTACGCCTCATCGTATCGTAGCACTTGTCTAACCCTAAGTGTGATAGGTTGTCATGGTATTCGGTTATGAGTCGACTGCTCAACTGGTCAGGTATGTATAACCGTAGTATCGGGTCTTCGTCTCTGTCACTCAAGTAATATAACAATTCATCGACAAGTATATATTTCTGCATTTGATTAGTTTCAACATTGTTCTTTAATTGGGTAATGATATTCATGCACTTGTCATCGTCCATCTGTTCTGTTTTCATGTCTATATGTGTGTCAAAATATTCTGGTGTGGTTGTGATTTCTGGTGTACTATCGGGGCTGTATGCATCCTTGGTGGGTCTTATTGCATTTAGATTTACTACGATAACCTCACGGTTTTCTGGGTCATGTTCGGGCGATTTAACCTTGTAGGCATGTTTACCTACTTCCATATATCCCGGTACGGAATACTCATGTACCGGTTCGTCATTATCTTCGTGCCTACATCTAGATAACATGCCAGCTACTCTATTCTTTTTCCCGCTTATGTATTCTATTGTAACATTATACGCGGAAATGGACAAAGCATAGCTCTGCAGCTTTTTGTTTGTAAGATTTGCTGACAAATTTTAGTGCGAATGCCTCACGCTCAATTACTGACATTTTCTGCATTGTGGGACTCAATTTGTGTAATAGAAAATGAATAGGGCGTTCATTCGGTATCCTCGGGATAATACTTTCCTCAGAATCACATTCTTAGCAAGGAACAGCGCCAATAGAAGTGGCAGACGCATCAATATATAATCGGTAACCTTTGTTTCGATCGGGGTATCCTAGCATTGGAATTGCCGTGAGCCCATCTTTCAGACTCTCGAACGATTTTTGACATTCGTCCGTCCAGTTAAATCTAGCATATTTCTTTGTGAGTTGTATGAGGGGTTCGGCTATACCAGAAAAGTTTGGGATCATTCGTCGGTAGAACCCAGCCATACCGATAAACGAACGGGGTTTTTTTTCACTGTTCGAGGGGGTGGTACCTTCTTAATTGCTGCGACCTTCTCGGGGTCTGGATGATACCTTTTTCCACTGATGATGAAACCTAGATAACGCGTTTCTTAAAATAGGAATTTGCATTTACTTGGTTTTGCCTTGATATTGTGTTCCCTAAGTCGCTGTAGAACAGCTTCTATATTCTCTAAATGTTCGGTTACGGTCTGTCCTAGAATGATGATGTCATCAAGATACGCTAGACATGCATGTTCTCAACCTTTTAGAACAATGCTCATTAATCTCTGGTAACAAGAACCAGCACTTTTAACTCCAAGCGGCATTGAGTTAAACCTATAAGCACCTTTTCCGGGCATGAAAAGCTTAATTTTTTCTTACTATCTGGCGCTACCGGCACCGCATGATATCCACTCGCCATATCAAGTGTTGAGAAGAATTTTGAACTGCCTAACAGAGGTAGTATCTCATCAATTCGAGGAAGTGGCCAAGAGTCATCCTTAATTATTTTGTTCAACTTTCTTAAATCTACACAGAATCTAAAACTGTTGTCTGGTTTCTTTACTAATACAACAGGGTAGTTCCAAGATGAAGAAGAGGGTTCAATGATTTTTGCTTGAAGCATCTCGTCAATAGCCTTATCAATAATTGGTCTATGTTTCATGGGTGTGGGGTATGGACGCTGTTTAATTGGAGGGTGGTCTCCCTCCGGTGTCTACTGAGAAAGTGAGTGTTTTTGTTTGTGTTACTTCCTCTGTATTTAGATAGCAACGGTCTAAGTAGGTGTTTGTATTTCTTGTCATTTTTAAATTCCAAATTTTGTCCTGGTTTGAACTGTCCCTTTAACTTATCACGGGAGGTAACCAAATTTATATGGCTAATGGGAGTGACTTTCGCGATGATCGATTTCTTTCTTATTTTTATCGTTTTTCCCGTGTCATTGACCAACATAATGGGTATATTGCGGTCGTTTTTAATGGTAACCAAACTGTCATCGATTGTGAGCCCTGGCTCGTCGTTTATGTCTCGTAATTGTCTCAATTGATACTCGCCTGGAGGTATAAGGTCGTGTGTTTTTTACATGGCCTATTGTCATGACTGAGGTGTATAGTTTTATGACTATGTCTTTTCCTGGGCGTACGAGTGATGCTATGTGTATGTCGCTTTGTAGTGGTATATATTCTTGTCTTATGCGAATGCGTTAGAGATCGTAATAAATCCTAGCATCAAATTTTCTCAAGAAGTCCCTACCCAAAATACAGTTTTTGTTAATATTCTTTACTATTACAAACTCGTGCTTGAGTTTACTTTTTCCTATCGTGAAGTCAAATAAAGCTACGCCTAAAACGTTTAGAGTACTGCCGCTAACTGATTATAATGTCACATGTGATTCCCTAATTCTTGGTTTTTGTTTTATCTGATCAAAGATGCGCTTACTTATCAACGATACGCCCGCGCCCGTGTCAACTAAAGCTCTAATTTTGTGTGTATGACTAATCTTTATCAAGCATGAAGTGGGGTCTTCGTTAAAATTCATCTTGACGGCTCCTTTAAAGAACGCCCCCTCTTTTGACCCTGAGTGAGGGGGCGGCGTTAGTTTAAACGTGCCTTCGGGCAGATACGCCTAAAATGGTTTGCAGATCCGCACCGCCAGCATAACTTAGTCGGATTATGTTTGTCTGTGTCTGTCGGAATTTGATACGACCGGTGTCTGCCTATGTACAGTGGTTTTACAATCGCGTGTCTGGTGATTTTACCTACCGCAACTCGCACAACGACGCGTTGGTCGGGCGTGATCAATGTCCATGGGTTCCGGGCCCCCTTTTTACGTTTCTAAATTTCCGCCATATTCCTGACCTTTACTGGAACTAAATCTTTTCCTTAGATTTTGTTCCCCTAGTGCCACATTTACAGCTTCCTGGAAGGTTGCCGGGTTTGTACGCATTACTTTTAATTTTAAATGGTCGAACGCTAGCCCATCAATGAATTGTCCTATCATTACTCGCTTAAGCGAGTTTGTTCCCCCCTGCATTCCGTCGGTCGCTTCATGTGCTAGTGATAACAGTCGTTCCGCGTAACTAACTACGTTTTCTGTCGGTCTTTGTTTTGTTTCACGTAACAGTCTTGTTGTTGCATGTTGTGGGTCAATTACGTCACCGAACCTAAGTCTTAATTCGGCCTTTAACCTGTCGTACCCGCTATCCGGGTTTGACGTCAAAAACCTCTGTACGAAGTCGCTGACCGTACCCCTACATGTTTTGAATAAAATTCTTTTTCTGCGAGAATCGTCGCAGTTACCTAACAAGCAAAACTTCTCTACTTCTTTAATCCAGTCTTTAAATCTTTTCGGCTCGCCGAAAAAAGGAGTTATCGTATGAATTGCCGATTGACTTGATAATGTAGTGATAAACGGGCTAATCTCGTCTGCAAGTTGTTGAATTGGTGGGGGTTGTTCTTCCATAATTATATTAAATTAGCTGTGTGTTTCTTGGTGCCAAGGTAAAGAAAAGCACTGACCTTTTTTCTTCTGTTCGTCCCAAAAACCTCGGCGTCAAGTCCGTCCCTTATGTTTCGTGTTACAAAAATAAAACAATTTTAATTATTAAATATATACTCATAACTAAATCCTGGGAATAAGGCACTAAATAAAACGTCGTAATGTAGCCCGACGGCTTTTGACTTAGAAGTCTTTAGTTTAATTTTATTATAGTTAAATAATTATGTTAATTAATTATGTTATGGGGTTCAACTACCATCGGCTACATCAGCGTCGTTTGCTCATCATCGTATAGTGGTTATAATTTTATCTTATATCTTTATTTACATGCGTTGTGTTTCTTTCCCGACTTTGTTATCTATCTACAGGTTCGCAACTTTAGTGATTAGTTAATTGTAACAATCTTTCTTTATAATACGGACAGAAATGAACAAACAAGATCGAATACGTTTTAAAATACAAGGTTATTATTAATAATGTTATGATAGTAGTGTTTACAAACAATACAGAAATAACATATTCAAATATATAATATGAATCTAAAATTAATAGCAATGCTTAAGTTAACAATCTGGTAGTTCATTAACTCATTGCTTCGACAATTTGAGTTACTATTAGATCGTGAAGTTCTTAATACAATTGCTTAACACAACTACGTATCAACAAGTTTCTAAATCTAATGTTTTACAATTCTTTGTTTAAAGTAAATATTCAGATCAGTGAATTCAACAAACAGAGCTATACTGTTTAAACAACATCAATAAAATATCTCTTATCCTTTACAATATATTACGGAGTTCTTCTGACAAAATTCTAACAAACAACTTATCTTTGATTTAAATAAATTCAACAAATAAATCCAACAAGCTTTGTTCCCTACACAGAATTGTGCTCTGATTCCTGACCTGGTTAAATCTAGAGTAAATGGGAAAAGGCCTAGATGATGATTTTGATTTCTAATTTATACTGGAGGGTAGGTTTTCGGGCCGTGTGCAAACTATGGTTTTATGTTTAGTCGTTAAATTTTTCTCTCCCTCCTTTGGTCGTTTAATTCTAGTCGAAAAAATGGTTCTTTTGGTTTTCTGTGATTTTGCGACTTATTTATTAGGGTTTTACCCGAATGAGAAGTCCAGCTGTTCGGTCATCTACCTCAAAATACTTAGTTCAAATAATGTCTCGCATTTACTGTTGACCAGTTGTAAACGGTTATAAGCTTTTTCTCGCCTTTAGTCTCGCCTTTAGTCTCGCCTTTAGTCATGAGGCAGTAGGCCGTAGTGTTACAGTGCAATTTGAAAATAAGACTGTGCATAATAGTAATAAGTAGCTTTAAGTCATGTTGATCAGTAATTTAAAATCTAAATAATAATATGTAAGTGTAATCAGTAACTGTGCTTAATTATCATTTTCAACTATAAGTTATTTTAATTGATATATGTGCTTAATTTTCAATGAAAAATATAGACTAATTTAAGGGGTATATTTACGTAATTGCCATTATTGACTTTAGTTATTTTGATGAGTATCTAATCTTTATTGTTGTTAGTAACAATACGTTAATTCAAAGAGTATCTGTGCTTAATTGTCAAGGAGAAAATACATTATTTTAATGAGTAACCATAAAGAACTAAATAAATATAAAATAAATGTTAATAAGTTATCACAAGAAAAACACTCATGAGAAACAATCAGTTAATCTGTTCAGCAATTATCAAGTAAAAGTTATGAGATACTGAAAACGTTACTTCAACATTGCATGAACCTGTCAGCTGAGGTGTGGTTGCCCATTGTCACCGAGAGGACCAGGGTACGATTCCCGGCTGCTTCGGTCCAGTTATATATATATATATATATATATATATATATATATATATATATATATATATATATATATATATATATATATATATATATATATTTATTTTCGATATTCACTATAGTTTATATATATCAAAATTATCAATGCATTTGTCCATTTTCAGTGTACGGTGGTGCTTATATTGACTGGGATCAAGTCTTCTTGCGACCGGTAGAGCCTCTGAGACAATACGACTTCGTTCAATCCCTAGAGAAGGCTGGCCACTTCACAAATGGTGTTCTTTTCGGCAAGAGAAACGCAACATTTCTAAACCTGTGGCACCAGGGCTATAAAAAGTATTCCAAATCTTGGAGCGGAAACTCGCTCTATGTTTCCTTCAATTTAGCTAAGAAATACCCAAAGCTTATACATGTTGAAGGATATAACTTCACTCGCCCACATTTTGGCCAATTAGATCTCATTTTCAATAAGAATTACGACTGGTCAACGAATTATGCGATACATCTGTTTATAAGGAAGTATAAACGGAAGACAGATATGGAAATAATACGGAAATTAAACACAACCATAGGGTCGGTCAGTCGCCACGTGCTCTTTGGAAACAAAGAATTGTGTAGTAATTAAAGGTTGTAACCAACAGTTTGTATGCAACAATGTCAGACCTATGTAATGACGATTGTGGCGTTCTGGTACACTTTTCAGACATGTGTAGGATACCAACCAACGGCATTTTATGAGATCTGTTCAGGTAATAATATAGTTTATGAAGATATTTAATAAAATATTTGTTCCCTAACTGACGGATACAACCTTTAAGGGTAAGTTCATTGGCACATTAATTTTTATTTGGGAAGTCTAAAGAGTTTAATATAAATAATGAGAGAATATATATTCGAGGTTTCTATGTGATGTATGGTCTTCAACCAGTTTTAACTAAGACGACACTGTTGGGATGTTATCAACGTATAGCGTTAATTGTTAATATGACCTTTCGAAGAAAAGAACTCCTATTGCATTTTCCCGATACGTCGCAAACGGCGAAAGTCAACTAATGAAACAGGCGAGACAGCTTTCCAGAGACGTCTTGTTATCGTTATGTATTCCTCTTGTGTCGCTATGCAAATAATTGTCGCGGTTAAATTCGATAATAGCTTTGTCAAATTCTGTGGTGTTTCTGATCATTTCTGTATAGACATAATACAATAACTGATCTTTTACAATCGAAAATGTCAACACCTTTCGTCGGAATTTTTTTTGTGAACAACATTGACGTGCAAATGTGTATAAATTAATCGATATACGTTAAGATTGACGTGGGTGAGCATATAAATCGATGTGTGATTTAGTGTTTCTAATGTTTGATTTCAGTTGTGTATTCTGTAATGTGGTGGTTAAAATTCATCTGATATATAAGATTCATGTTAATGATAGTCATACTTTTAATGCATATATGAAAGCCATAAATGAAATCAAGTTAAGTATAATATCCAACTTTGGTTTTGTTATTTCAAATGGTTTTGTAAATTATGTCATTTTAAATTAATGTTATTGTAGACACAACCACTTTAACTTGCTTTGCATATTTTGGTGTGCCGGAAGACTATATTAAAACAAAATTGTGAGAATTGTTAAGTAATTATTGTCATTAATGCGGAATGTTTTCTTTTTTCATGAAAGAAAATGGAGAGATAGTATGTTTGCGTGTGCGTGTGTGTGTGTGCCAGCGAAAGTATGTGTACATGTGTGCGTGTATATGTGCGTTAACGCGTCTGTGTATGTGTACATTGTATGTGTGTGTATGTTCCTGAAGGAAAGAAGAGAGAGCTCCAATGTATTCTCTTCAACATCTTAATGAAAGCATAACTAAAATAAATGTGGTCTCAAAATTCAGGAATTAACATGTTTTGGTCTATAAAAAATTCTTCAGAAATCTTGGATTAGTTTCGTACTTTAAACTTTCATTGCTCTGCAGTTAATACTTACGATTTCTCTACGCTGTATATTTCTTTACCTAATGATTTAATTAAAACCAAATTGATTGCTCTTATTGAGAAAACATTTGCTCGAGAGCATCCTCTATATATTGCATGTCATGAAAGTAATGCATTTTTTTACCAACGCTTTCTTAGAAAAGTTTACTATGAGGACTTGCTCGGATGGTTGTAAAGCTCTACGTTTCCTATTCGACAATATTTACATAAAATGCGGTGACGCTTTATTTAGACAATTAATTGGTATTCCTATGGGAACCAACTGTGCACCATTGATTGCAGATTTGTTTTTATACTGCAGTGAACGTGATTTCATGTTAACTTTATCCCCTTCTAACCAAAGCCACATTATAGAGGCTTTCAACTTAACTTCACGCTATCTTGACGATATTCTTACTATAGATAATTCTTTCTTTTCTTAAATGATCCATCTGATTTACCCTCCAGAACTAACCCTAAATAAAGCAAATAACTGACATTTAAACGCAGCATTTCTAGGCATTGAGATCGCTATTTCCAATAACAAGGTCTCTACTAAAATCTATGACAAGAGAGATGATTTCAACTTTAGTATTGTGAATTATCCATACCTTGACGGTGATTCACCTCGTGCTACCTCTTATGGTATTTACATATCACAACTTACAAGGTTTGCACGAGTTTTTACTAAAGTAGAAGATTTCAATGCTAGAAACCTGTTTATTTCTTTTAAAATGTTACAGCAAGGCTTTCGTTTTCATAAGTTAAGAAATGCGTTTTCAAAATTCTTTCACCGCAATGGTTTTATTGCTTCTAAGTATAATAGCAGTATGAAAACACTGATGCAGAAAGGCATAAGCCATCCTGCATTTTATGGAAATGTTTTATACAAGTTAAAGAAAGTTAAGGGTCTCAATAACTTTTCTGACCACTTTACAAAACTTATCAGAAAATGTATTGCAGACGGTTACAACCCGGGAATCCTTCGTTGTACTGCATTGCTTGCAATTGACCCTTTTACAGTCAAGAACTTCCATTGCTTTTAAATTACACGATGACCGGACAGGTCATTGAGACTATATGAAAACAGTGACTTAAAGCCATAATTGGACAGTTACTGTTGGAATTCTTGTCTCTTCATCTCTCCAGTCGTGCCCTATATAAGTGAGACAACTTGAGCAGTCTCCATACCCTTTACGTGAGATTGCACAGTAGGTATAAAATCGGGATTTTTAGTACCTTTCTTTCATATAATATGCCAACTGCGGATAAATCCTCGGCTTTTCATGAACTGTTTTTTTTTTAACTTATTAGCTCTTAACAGTACTACGTTTTATTTTGTTGGTAGGTTGTTTTCTAAATTTTGATGTTTTCTTTCGTATTTTTTACATTTCACTTTTGACACTTTTGGAACATGATGTCATGGCATTATATGCCATATTTAAATTGATCTTGTTATATATCTTTTGTTCTTATAATATATCAGCGCATGGGCTGTTTTATTTCAAACTGATCTCTCGTTTGGGATTTTTGTTTTTACGTTGCCAAGGCTTTTATCTACTGTACATACTGTACATATTTTTACAGTTTATTTTGTTGCTAGTTGTTATGTATGTTTATAAGTTCATTGTATCTGTTTTAACTCCCGATGCAGGTGATTACTGTTAGTTGTTTCACTTTGACGGGATGTTGTTATTTACACTGTTTGTTTGCTAGAAAAACCTTCAGGAAGTGCGAGGTTGGAGCGCTCCACAAAATAGGTTAAAGCCGATTGACCGTTCCAAGGCGGTAACTGATGGTTTTTCTCTATGTGCGTTATGTCTCGTCTCTGTGTTTTTGTCACATTTGCATTTACCATGTTTGCCTTTGTCTACTGGTAGATAAAATTTAATTATCTGTGAGAGTTTTGATAGGACATTTTCTTATTTACCTATTCACTACTTACATTGTTAATAGAAAAGTTAAATCTGTAAATTGATGCTTCATTGGACTGTGCCATATCTTCTACAAAAAGTCTCTAATGATACTAAGCTGTTAATGCTGATCGTTGCTTTATAATTAACATTGTCACATGTTGAATAAGCAACAAAGAGAAGCAATAAATATGTACATGGACAATGGGATAGACTAGGGAGAGGGGCTTGTCATTCGACAGAATGTTTGTTGGCTGATAATTACAATGACAGGCCCATAGAAAAAAGTCATACGACATATTTTACCACAATGTAAACAGCACTATTAACCATATTTTGTGTGTTACTCTTGTGCATGAAAATGTGTGCCAGATTATAACTACCAGCTTTGACTAAGGCCAGAACTTACTTTTGATGAAGTAAAAAATCACAGTTTTTACCAAAAATGCCAGTGAGAAGTATATTTTAAATAAAAGAACAACTGACAATACAATATTTTATTTTTAAACATCGGTTTAGCTGATATTAGATACTTGTTGTAAGCAATAACATATTACAGGTTTCCTAAACTACCTTCCACAAATGTGAAATTTGTAGTGCACATAAAGATGACTATATGTTTTTCTTGAATCCACGTTGTATAAGTGGGAACATTCTAGATAGAAATTGTACGAAGTTACTGAATTCAAGTGAAACTGTACACATTAAAACGTTTTGTCTTTGGAAGAATGTAATCAATCAATGTTTAAATTTGTGAAGAATCTGTTTTATCAAGTTGTCTTCCAGCGTTTGTTATGTACATGTAAGTATTTGTGGTGGTTATGTTATATATCATTTGCTTTGAATTATAATAACAAATCAAATAAACATTTGAGTACATAGCAAATGTGAATAATATGTATATGTGCATTACATTTGTATGCTTATTGTAGTGCCTCATAGTGTATGGTATCGAGTGTATATATTTTAAATCGGTATTGGTAAAGGTGGAACATAAATATTTCAAAACATATGCATGTTGTCCATTAACTATGTGTAAATATATGTTACTATGTATGTATACTGGATGGGACCTTGGCCTTATATATCAATAAAATATAATTATATATCATATCTATCTAAAACATGGGCTGCTTACATAAACCAATAACATACAATAAATTAAGTGTCTTTGTCTACTAGTGAACCCTTTACCGCTGTGTAATTATCGGACAGCGAAATAAAAATACACCAAAGATGATACCAAAGCAAAGAAGGACCATGCCAGGACAGCCCATTTCTTATCCGGAACCTACTGTTTAGTGCGAGGTTGGAGCGCTCCACAAACCAGGTTTAAGCACCCCAGTTGGCCCTTTTGCCGACTGACCGTTCCAAGGCGGTAACTGATGTTTTTTCTTTATGTGTGTTATGTCTCGTCTCTGTGGGTTTTTTTTTCACATTTGCATTTACCTTGTTTGCCTTTGTCTACTGGTAGATAAAATTTAAAAATCTGTTAAGGTTTTGATAGGACCTTTTCTTATTTACCTATAAGAATATGTTTATCCAATTAATAAGCATCTTCCAAAAATTACAACAGTCTAATTACAATGTTAAACAAAACAGACGTTGGGTACCCGTACCCGAGTTGTAGAGTTTCAACCTTGAAACTGCCTTGTTCGCCTCTCACCAATTCCCAGTCGGAGGCGAATGACTGAATATAAGGTCTTCTCCCAGCTGACCTGTACTAATACAACTGCGAAAACGAATACGCGATTATGGACTCTTTAAAATAGAAAACAACTTTGTAACATTTTGCGAACATTTTTATTCATTATTCATTATTAGATTATGATACTATGCAAGAGTCTGCCAATGTTCCACAATCAAGCATTGATACGCCACAAGTTGTGTACCCACATACTATAATGTAAACAAATGTAAGAAATGACTTACAATACGAATATATATATACTTACTTGGATAATCTTTATCACGATTTCGCGGCTTACTTGTATTTAAGTCCCTGAAATAAAACCAGTCTAACAAACAATTAGATTAAAATATATATTAATCGATTTTTAAAGTAATATGTATAAACCAAAAGCAAAAAAAAGCATAGGAAAGGTATTGAACATGTATCAGGTATCTTCCTAATTTGCCAATTAACAAGTAGTATTCGTCATCTTAGTTGCAAGCGAAAACTGTTATTAACAGCTTCCGAGACGAAAAGGAAAACTATCAGAAAAATGAAGAGCAAAACGTTTTGTTAGTTTTCTGTGCAAAATTTACTTATGCACTCAATGGAAATACCGAATCTCCTATGTTTTATTTTATAGTATTAATAACAAAAATGACTCTTTCCGAGGGGAGACTGACCGTCTTAAAAATCGGACATTTTCAATACGATGTTATCAATGAGTTACAAATAAAAATAATTGCTGAGAGGCTGAAAGGCGTGCTTAGACAAATAAGACAAAAGAAACGATTAATAATGCACAGCTGTTACTGTTTAGAGAAGCATGTTAAATAGCGCATATCTAAGGTCAGATGTTAAAAAGAGAATATCTAAGGTCGCGTGTTAAATAGGGAATATCTAAGGTCGCGTGTTAAACAGAAAATATCTAAGGTCGCATGTTAAATAGCGTACATTTAAGGTCGCATGTTAAATAGCGCATATCTAAGATTGCATTTTAAATAGCGCATATCTAAGGACGCATGTTAAATAGCGCATATCTAAGGTCGCATGTTAAATAGCGCATATTTAAGGTCGCATGTTAAATAGGGAATATCTAAGGTCGCGTGTTAAATAGGGAATATCTAAGGTCGCGTGTTAAAAAGGGAATATCTAAGGTCGCAGGTTAAAAAGGGATTATCTAAGATAGCATGTTAAATAGGGAATATCTAAGGTCGCATGTTAAATAGCGCATATCTAAGGCCGCGTGGTAAACAGCGCATATCTAAGGTCGCATGTTAAATTGCGCATATCTAAGATCGCATGTTAAATAGTGCATATCTAATGTCGCATATTAAATAGCGCATATCTAAGGCTGCATGTTAAATAGTGAATATCTAAGGTGGAATGTTAAATAGTCATATATAAGGTCGCATCTTAAATAAATAATACCGCAACTCCTATGATTAATGGCGCATATGTTAGGTCGCATGGTAAATAGAGCATACCTAAGGTCGCATGTTTAATAGAGAATATCTAAGGTTACATGTTAAATAACGCATATCTCAGGTCGCATGTTAAATAACGCATATCTCAAAAACGCATGTTAAATAGCGCATATCTGAGGTCGCATGTTAAATAGCGCATATCTAAGGATCCATGTTAAATAGCGCATATATCTGAGGTTGCATGTTAAATAGCGCATATCTAAGGATCCATGTTAAATAGCGCATACCTAAGGTCGCATGTTAAATAGAGAATATCTAAGGTCGCATGTTAAATAGCGCATATCTAAGATCGGATGTTAAATAGCTCATATCTAAGGTCGCATGTTAAATAGCGCATATCTAAAACGCATGTTAAATAGCGCATATCTAAAAACGCATGTTATATATCGAATATCTAAGGCCGCATGTTAAATTGCGCATATCTAAGGCTCCATTTTAAATAGCGCATATCTAAGGTCGCATGTTAAATAGCGCATATCTAAGGTCGCATGTTAAATAGCACACATCTAAAAACGCATGTTAAATAGCGCATATCTAAAAACGCATGTTAAATAGGGCATATCTAAGGTCGCATGTTAAATAGCGCATATCTAAGGTCGCATGGTTAATACCGCATATCTAAGGCTCCATGTTAAATAGCGCATATCTAAGTTCGCATGTTAAATAGAGAATATCTAAGGTCGCATGTTAAATATAAAATACCTAAGATCGCATGTTTAATAGAGAATACCTAAGATCGCGTGTTAAATAGCGCATATCTAAGGTCGCATGTTAAATAGCGCATATCTAAGGTCGCAGGTTAAATAGCGCATACCTAAGGTCGAATGGTAAAAAGCGCATATCTAAAAACGCAAGTTAAATACCGCATATCTAAGTTCGCATGTTAAATAGCCCATATCTAAGGCTCCATGTTAAATAGTGAATATCTAAGGTCGCATGTTAAATAGAGCATATCTAAGGTAGCATGTTAAATAGAGGATACCTAAAGTCGCATGGAAAATGACGCATATTTCTAATTTCGCGTGTGAAATAGAGAATATATAAGGTAGCATGTTAACTAGAGCATATCTAAGGTCGCATGTTAAATAGTGAATTTCTAAGGTCGCATGGTAAATAGCGCATATCTAAGGTTGCATTTTAAATAGCGCACATATCTGAGGTCGCATGTTAAATAGTGCATATATCTAAAGTTGAAAGTTGCAAGTTAAATAGCGCATATCTAAGGTCGCATGTTCAATAGAGCATATCTAAGGTCGCATGTTAAATATCGCATATCTAAGGTATCATGGTAAACAGAGAATATATAAGGTCGCATTTTAAATAGCGCATATCTAAGGTCGCATGATAAATAGCGAATATCTAAGGTCGCATTTTAAATAGCGAATATCTTAGGTCGCATGATAAAAAGCGAATATCTAAGCTCGCATTTTAAATAGCGCATATCTAAGGTCGCATGATAAATAGCGAATATCTAAGGTCGCATTTTAAATAGCGCATATCTAAGGTCGCATGATAAATAGCGAATATCTAAGGTCGCATTTTAAATTGCGAATATCTAAGGTCGCATGATAAATAGCGAATATCTAAGGTCGCATTTTACATAGCTCATATCTAAGGTCGCATGATAAATAGCGCATATCTAAGGTCGCATTTTAAATAGCGAATATCTAAGGTCGCATTTTAAATAGCGAATATCTAAGGTCGCATTTTAAATAGCGAATATCTAAGGTCGCACGATAAATAGCGAATATCCAAGGTCGCATTTTAAATAGCGCATATCTCAGGTCGCATGTTAAATAGCGAATATCTAAGGTCGCATTTTAAATAGCGCATATCTAAGGTCGCATGATAAATAGCGAATATCTGAGGTCGCATTTTAAATAGCGCATATCTATGGTCGCATGTTAAATGGCGCATATCTAAGGTCGCGTGGTACATAGCGCATAGCTAAAGTCGCATGTTAAATAGAGAATATCTAAGGTCGCATTTTAAATAGCGCATATCTAAGGGCGCATGATAAATAGCGAATATCTAAGGTTGCATTTTAAATAGCGCATATCTATGGTCGCATGTTAAATGGCGCATATTTAAGGTCGCGTGGTACATGGCGCATAGCTAAGATCGCATGTTAAATAGAGAATATCTAAGGTCGCATGGTGAATACCGCATACCTAAGGTCGCAGGTTGAATAGTGAATATATAAGGTCGCATGCTAGATAGCGCTTATCTAAGCTCGCTTGTTAAATAGCTCATATCTTAACAGAACACATTGGTAGTCATGTTTTTAACAATGCATTTGATTGGGCAAAGTTGAGAGGATGTGAAATAGAAGGCAACCAGTTATTTTTGATCCCGGTTAGAACGCCCAAGCTAACACATAGTAGTTCGTAATTAAATGTTCCAGGAAATTTCTCTGTGCATGGTATGTCAATTAATATGGACAATTAAGCACTACTTATATATTTGGAGTTGATCGTACAAACGAATTTGTTTTCCTAATGAAATATTTAAGGCAACTCCTCTGTACTTGGCATGACAGTTAACGTGTCTGAAACCAAGAAACTGGAAGAACAATTATCAAGTATTGACAAAAACCTAAACAAGTGCACGGCCCACAGATCAGAGGTATCGTCCAAGCTAGAAATACTGCGAGCAAACCTACCTTACCGAAATACAGGTAATTTCTTCTACGTTTGGTCTGGAAACAATCTTAGAAAACAGTTGCCTTGAAGAAAGTTGTTTAGTGGCAATTACATGAGAAAAATTCTTTCTTATGGTGCACGGTGTGTATAAAAGCGGATATAGAATTATGTTTGTCGAGGGTTTTACCGACCTATATATCTGTATATATTTTACTGACTTATAAACCTGTATATATTTTACTGATTATATATTTTGACACGATGATATACTAAAATAGCCAAACTATCTCGCACACCCCAATTCATTGAATATGTCATATATTGTCGTTTGATGATACCGGTTTTGTAACGTATTTGTGTAATTACGTTATTCTAGTGTTTTTCATCAAACCATGTCTTACTTAATAACTGTTGGTATTATGTGATGATGATTTGTACACCATTCCATGTCATAAGACTTTACGTAAAGGAAACCATTTTGTTAATTTATCTTTTTGAACAGGTTAACTTAATAGCTTGCCTTTAACATTTCTGCTGAAAAATACATCTAGCAAAAAGAAACTTTATTTTTTTTCTAACTTGTAAATTTACATTGCGTAATCTCCCCTTTTGTGTAGTTTAAAAAGATTGAGAAATTGTATCCTGTCTTTATTTATAAGGCAAAACCTGCACAAATTTAAACTCATTATAAAAGGAAAATTGTCAGTATAATGATAAAAACATAGCATGATACTAAGAATATGCCTTATATACGATTTATGGAAACACCTAGCCACAAGGGAGATAACTAATATAATTGAAAATTGAGAACTATCAATGCAGTGATCTCCCTTGCATTCGATGTCTGTAGAGTCGATTTAATATTTTCAGTTAAATCTTTAGTTAATAATAATTCATTTTTGAACGCATTTTGTTCATTTATAATCGTAAAGATTAAATATTTTAATCTTAATGAGATATATTTTTACTTAGTTCTGTTTATGACCGTTGCCATGGAAACCACAGTGACATGACTGCCGCAGTTTATCACAGCAATATCTTTTAAATCCTTTTTAGGACTAGCTTATCATTTATCATCATTTATATCATTCATATAAAGTCATACATCGAGACTACCGTTCATTATCTTTACAAAGTGAACATATCAGTTCATCAGTTTAAAAATGATGAGGGATTAAATACAACATGTCGGCATATAACAGGTATAATAGCCATTAAAATGATTGAAACAAAATGATTTAAAAAAACGCACAATACTAGAAAATGGCTGCACTTGCATCATTTTCTTGCGATAAGTTGTTATCTTAATGCAAGGTGAAATCATGGTTGGTATAGAAGGAATCGGGAACAGTGGTGAAAGGAATATTGTCTACCGTGTTAGATAATATCTGAGGTATTCATGTGTGTGAAACGATTTCCGTTCAGCAGTTTATAGTCTGCATTTCCTTTTTCTTTTTTTTAGTCCGGGCGGATACAATTGAGGACAAGTCGTATGAAATGTTACAGCGAGGGAAGAATGAACGACAATATTTTTACCTTCCAGTTATCAGTGTAATCAGTTAACAATAACGAATGAGTTAACGGCTTAACGACTAATTATAAAAGAGAATGTCAATGTCTCGTAAAAGGTCTAAAATCATTTGACAATGACAACAGGTGGCGACAAACTGAATAGTTTTATTAGATTAAATTCTTCCTAAAATTATGCAATAAAGTTTTTCCAATACATGATTTATTGGCGATAAGTAAAGAGACAAAGTATATCCAGATGAGTTGATGCCGTCGATATTTCTGTCCTCAAAATCGAACGTCACTTTTGAGAATAACACTTAAAAGGCACCAGGATCGCTTGCTGGACGTCATATTTTGTCAAAATACTTCTATAAATATACCTCCATTAATTGTCTGAGATGGGTCCCTTTGTTCAGGAAATAACCTCCACAGACTATTAACCTATCTAAAATATATATAACATTCACGGACCCAGCATTGATGTTGGCAATATATACCGAAATCTCACATAAAAGACAACAAAGAAAGTAAGGTTCCTCAGACCTCGACGGTACTTTGGAAATGATTCTGCTGGATATCTGAGACGCATCTCTGTAGCTTCAAATTCGTTTTGGAAGCTCACAGGTTACCTGCCTGTCTTCCTATCGGGACACCATACGGAAACGTTCAATACTCATAGATCTTCTGAGTGCACTATATTTCTAGAGATGCTTCTAAATCAGTGCAAAATATCTGAAATTCATCAGAATGTTTTTCACAAACAGTATTCTCGAGGTATTTTTATGTGATTTCACGGCTCGCGATCCTCATGACGTTCCACAAGACAATTGGAAACCTGTTCCCGACGCCTCCCAAGGTTAATCGATTTCAGCCATGGATACATTGGAGAAGAAAAAAAAATCTGATGGGTGTTAGAAACCTAAACATTAAAGTAATATGAGTATGGCGTAATTTCTTCTGAATTGTCATCATTACTTCCTCCAGACAACAGGCACAACACATTTTATGTATGGTTTTTCACCAGTAACTTGTGACGTCATGTGATACTTTACAATGATATAAACTTAAAGCAAGTTGTTTCTTTAAGCACAACCACTGTGTACAGACATGCTTTGACTTCGAAATACACTGCAAGAAAATTAGCTTGAGGTGAGGAGGAGTGTGGCCTAATTCTGCCAACAACAATAAAATTTAGTTTTAATCAAATGTGTGATCGTTGTAAAACAGAGTAGAAGACAATGTCTAAGTTTTAATAAAGAAATTACTATCTAGACAAGAAATTAGTTTAAATGAATAAAAGGGTAAATGAGAAATATGACTGCATTGCGCAAAACAATTTAGTTAAAATGGTAATATAAAAACAACTTTGCAACTTTAATGTAAATGATGTTATATACATATATAAGTGATGATTACATAAGTCTGCTGATTTAGGTAGTGTTAAAGGAAGAGAAACTGGTGATACTGCAGTGTTATGATTATTTCAAGAATATGATACGGGTAACTTTACAAAGCTAGTTATCGATGCTTTTAATAAACGACTTGTGTTTTGTCTGGAAACAGTAAAGTGAAATCAGACTGACAACCGGTTATATGAAAAGAACAGTAGACTACTCATTGCACTCCCTTGCCTAGAAATTAGGAAATAGTGAAAATTATCTGCATTGTGTTTTTTTATATTAATATAAAGTGTTTTAGACATGGTTTGCAGTTTAAACAACTTAACTGACTATAATGCGCTTTGGTCGATACACGTCTTAACAACTGAATAATGTAAGATTATTCTTAAAGAACACCTAATTAGCCATTTGACTTATAAATGAAATAATAATATATAATTATACATAAGATGCGGTAGAGGAGATTATGTATTTAACAATGACATTTTTAAGACTCTAAATTCATATAAAGGACAGTGCTGAAGGCATTCTATACTTTGTTGGTACATTTTCGGAATCAACGAAAACAATGGTATTGATGAAAAGAACATATATGCACTTTATATACTACTATATTGTCGTGTCGTGTTCTTATGCGAATTGTTAAAATTACAAATGATTGTTGTTACTTTATCATCAAAATGAGTGTATCGTAACCAGGTGAGCGTTACCGATGTGTGCATTGTTTTAAATTTCATTCGGATAAGAAAATATGACAAAGTCCTAAGAGCATTGCAACGTATTCCAACATCTGAAAAGGCACAGGACAAGGCATTCACATGAAATCCAAATTTAAAAGAACAATTCTGCGACTTGGGTGCTTAAACCAGGTTTACAGAGCTTTAACCTTGCACTTCCTGATGGGTTTCTCAAATGCAAGCAATGAAAAGAAAATCGATCTATTTGAATAAAAACATGTCCAAGCGCTGACGTTTTCTTTGATAATTTATGGAGAAAGTAGTGACGTCATTTGACAATAACGTCAACATAGTGTTAAGAAAAGAAAGGGTATTTTTTCGATTAAAAGAACTGCACAAAAGTGTTGATTGTAAATGAAATTACCTTTTTTAATCAAGATAAAATAATGACCAGAGAAGAATAAATGCTTGTAGCATCCTGTTCATGTGAAGATGGACTTGAGAGACCAAATTCAAATGTCCATCAAAGGATATACACATTACAATCCTTATATATATATATATAGAAGTGCGGGGTTAAAGCTCTGCAAACGGAGTCTGCCCTTTTGTGACACTTTAGTTCAGATTTTTATCACTGGTGATTTTAAATGAACATGAGTGAGACGGCTGGTCAGTCAGTTTAACTGTTGGTCCGTCTGTTGAGCTGTCTGTGCACAAACATGAATTAAGATACCTTGCCGACTGACCGTTCCAAGGCGGTAACTGTTGGGTTTGCTCTTTTCGTTAAATGACTCATCACAAATTTGTTCTTACTTTTCGATTGGCTTGCATTTGAAATACCTTTGCTTTGTTCTGTGCCTTTTCAGAGTTTGGTATATGTTGCAATGATCATGGGACTTTGTCATATATTCTTATTGATTACTTATCTGCCTTGGGCGAAGATAAATCATTGATGTGCTAATCGGGTCTCTGTGTCAGTTTCAATGTCAATGATTCTAAAATAGATTGCGCCAATAAATTTAGGTATACACTTTTGACAAAAGTGACATATCTATAACTCAATTTTGAACATGTCTTGCTAGTGTAAAGATATCGATTTAAAGTGGTGTAGGTATATGATGGGTCAAGGTCAGTGTTACTAAAATAGCTTTTGTCATCGCTGACCGTGGACATATACATACATACATACCGTGCCATACCAATGTGCAGAGGTTTAGTATCACCCCAGTGACAGTCCATGTTAAGTCAAGTTATGGTTAAGAACTAGATTTTTATGTCTATTTCACCTTTGTAAAAGGACTAGAGACAGTATTATTATACTTTTATAATGATTAAGTACTGGATGTAGACCTATTATACCCCTGCAAAGGCAACATTTTTCATAAATAACACATGTTGACCGAATATGGAATCTACATGCCTCGTAGAAAGATAACGATTAGTTGTGGTGTTGATTTTAATAAAAGAACGATTAAGTCATATGTTAACCCTTGTAATGGTAAAGTACTTGCTTGCGCTTTCTGCGCCCGGAAAATAACTCTTTTTTTGTAAGAATACCTCACGGATCTGTTTTGATACTACATGAATTAATATAGAGAATGATGGTAAGGTTGTTGCATATAAGTGTGCTTTTATCTTGAGTAAATTTGTTGTTTTTCCCCCTTTGTCTTAGGCGATCATTTTTGTTCATGGAGGTCAGAATTGACACATGTATTACCTGACATAATGTACGCATCAGACAAAACTGTCATACAGTACAGTAGAGATCAACAGCTAGTTGATTCCATGCCTCAGCTATTAACACAAGGTGTGTAAGAAACGAACCAGTTGAAGTTCTGCAACACATGTTAGAAGAGAATGTTGATTCATTTTATATAACCGAAACCTTTCATCAAGCTGACGGGGATGACGAAGTAAAAGGGGAACTTTCTGAAACTTGATGATCTTCCTGATATGATTGGTGTCAGACTTACCTTCAGAGATAACTTTTCTAGATGCAAGTTCATACATCATACAGTTCTTTTGAATCTTTGTTGAGGTCCGTTCAAAATATAAAGACACTCCTCTCTTCATCTTAATCACAGAAAAATCCAAGTACACTGAGCCAGTTCATACATAAATTTTAGCATATTCCCGAAATGGTCGTTCATAAATCAGAACCAGTTATTATATTGGCTGGCAATATCCACCGGGATTTTAGGCAACAAAGAAATAATCTCGAAATGTCCAATCCGACTGTTAATTACCTTGTCTATGATCACGCGTTTGTGAACTGCATTGTATCGACTTTTAAACCTCAAACTGTCACGAAATTGTACAACCCAGGAACTGGAAAAAAACGTTTGGAAAAAAGATTCGTAAGATCTTAAATCCATGTCAGAAAATATAGTGATGTCGATAATCTAGTAACAAAATTACCTTTAAAAAAGTCAGGTTTTCCACTAAAACTGAAATTCGTCAACTAATCCAAATTTTAAAATCTTGTTCTAACATTAATAGTAGATTCTTTAAATAAATAATTTTCATCACGACCTTTCCAAAGCAATGGAAAGGTGTTTTGATACAATCTCTGTGAAAAAAGCAGGTCATGTCACTAGAAACTTAGCCATTTCCATCCCAAGTATTAGAAAAGGCAGCTCTGCAATAAATTGTGTCTCATCTTCCGCCATTTAATCAAAGTGCATATCCTCAAAATCATGAAATGTGAACCATATTGATAAAATGTACAGTGGCCTTTTAAGCAATATTGACAGGAAACAAGTTACAATCGTTGTAATAATTGATCTAAGTACTGCCATTGACACTATAGCACTTAATATCTTAATAATTCAACTTACTTTTGGATTCTAACGCCTGCATTGCAGTGGATCAAATCATTCTTGAATTCATCACAAATTTGTTCTTACTTTTCGCTTGGCTTGCATGTAAAATACCCTTGTTCTGTGCCTTTTTCGGAGTTTGGTATATGTTGCAATGCTCATAGGACTTTGTCATATATTCTAATTGAAAAAAGGATAGAGAGAGTAATTGTAATGTCACTTCGAGGACAGCAAAACCTGAAGTATGGCGTCCCACAGGAGTCCTGTGCTGATCGCATGATCTTTACAATCTACAGTGCTGCTCTGAGTAAAGTTATAAACAAATATCCGGCCGAACTGTGCGGGTACACTGATGATCACAAGGTTGTCCTTGGCTGGCAGAAACCACTGCAAGTCACGCTGCTGTTGTCTAAAATCTGAATGCCTGTTTTTATAGCATATTGCTATAAATGGCCAAAAAGAACAACTCGAAGACCGAAACCATCATATATGGCACAAAGCATTAAGTGAAAAATTTAACATCACCAGTGTCAGTGCAGGCAGAGACCAAGTGAGTTGCACACATTATGTAGGAGACCTTGGTGTATTAATGGAAGATAATCTCATCTTTGACATAGTCGTAAGAAATGCCATACTGCCAACCTACAACTGAGAAACTTGAACGGTGTTGGGAAGTACTTGTCCAGACAAATTCTCGTTTATGGACTCATTAACTCTCATATAGACTTTCTTTACCAAATTTCCAGGATATCAACTGAAAAGGCTGCAAAAGGTGCAAAATCGTGTTGCAAAATTATAGTAAATGGTCAAACAAATCAATTAAGCTAATACTGAAATAAATGCATTGGATGCCTGGCAAGAACCTTATTACAGTCTTCAAAATTATACAAGGTTCCGTCCCACCTTACTTGTGCATTATGTTCATGTGGACCACAGTTACACTCTTAGATCAGCAGCTTCCGTTTTGAAATATCTAAAGCTAGGCTATGGCTAACTGAAAGGTCATTTACAGTAGTCGGACCAAACTTCCAGAACACCTAATAGCATAACATATGAAAATCAATTCAGGAAAATGCTTAGGATATAACTGTTCAGGCTCTTTTGCTGTAAACGCTACATCAAGATTGACAAGACTTTAATACAATTATTTTATTGTTTACTTGGTTTATACTATGTTTATACAAATGATAGGTTTTACTTTATATAATTGTTGCATTCTATAATTGCTTCAAATATTTTTGATATAGCTCAAGTGAATATGGTTTTCCATAAGGCTACATACACTTGTTCTTCATTTGAAAAGTACAGGACACATTCCCATTTGTATGGTTAAGTCCGAGATAATGTCCTATTTTTACTCATATGGTTAAGTAGTCTTACTTTACCCTTGAAATGGTTAAATACAGGATACTATTATAATGATCAAGTACAAAATCAGTCATATGTTCCCTTGCAATTGTCAAGTACAGGATAAAGTCATATTCTACTCATGTAATGTTATCTACAGGATAAAATTGTAGGTTACTCATGTTATGGTCAAGTAAAGGATAAAGTTGTATTTTACTCATGCTATAGTTAGGTACAGAACACAGCCATGTTTTACTATTGTTATTGTTAAGTACAGGATCAAGTCCTAGTTCATGTTAAACCCGTGTTTACTTTTGTTATGCTCAAGTACATCATAAAGTTTTTGTTGCTTATGTTACGGTTAAATACTGAATACAGTCCTACTTTAAAGTCATATTTTACGCGGGTTATAGTTAAGTACATGATACAGTCCTAGTTAACCTTGTTATAGCTATACTGTATCCTGTCCTAATTTTTTTCCTGAAATAGTAGTACCCCTTAACAAAGAGTTTACTTTTTAGTTGGTTACTTTTGATGTGAAATATATCATATAAAAATATATTTTTTAAATGACAGAAATTTATATCGCAAGAAATACGGAATTTAAGCCAGCGAGCTTAGAAATTAAATTGAAATTCAGTTAGTGTACGATATCTTTTTTTCTTGTAAAATTTTGCAAGAACTAAATAAATGATTTCTGATCTGCACCAGTCAACGGTCGTGAATCCAAGGACAACAAACATGAAAACTTCCTGTACTGACAGGCAAACTTCCTGTTTACGCCTGCTACTGGTGATGTCGTATACTAATGGTGCTTGACTCATTTACTTGTGGCTTATAATATCTTTCCTGGTTCTGTTTTTGTGCTAGTAAATAAAGTACGAAGTTCTTGAGGATGAAATTGCACGATCTAGTTATAAAGCGTCGCTTTTGCAGTTCCTGATGATACAAAAACCAAGTCTACATCGAATACTCTATTTAAGTAGTTTTATTATGCAGTTTAATATACATTCAATTAAGAGTTTTACACAAAGCGTATGTTGATTTAACTAATATTTCCCAAAGCAATAAAACATATATAATGCTGCACCTTTAATGACAGTGTTACTAACAGTGTCCCAAGTAAAACTGTCTGTTTAAAACTTCATATAATAACAAAGAAAATATCATTTAAAATATTTGACACAATAACATAGCATACTACCGAAAATATACCATAGTTTTATATTTTGTCATGAGCACACTGTTCACTGTCATATAAACGTGTAAAAGCGAACAAATGATCATAGAAAAGTTCAAAACAAGTTTCTTGTTCTGGAGCATTTGTTGCATACAGGTTTGAGCTCCGTTACGGGTCGGAGGTGCTGTAATGTGGCCAAGTCCTAATCTCCTCAAGCAATGCATCTCCGGGACAGTCAGTATTGCCGGCACTGCGGTGTCCAAACAGCCGGTAGTTGGAGGTCAGCCGACCGGTCTCTACACCACACTCTATCAGGTTCCTTGCCGCTGGAACACCAATGATATGATTAAAATATACATGTACAATCAATTGACAAATCACAAAAGATAAATAAGATACTAGATTGTAACATAAGCCAGATGATCGATTAGCATCAGACTATTATTTCAACTTCCAGCGAAAGAGAAAATCGAGACGTTGCACAACTGAAAATGAAAATAAAAGGTACTGTTTCGCTTATGTTTGTTAAAATGTCAATGTATCACCTACTTGCCCAGCAAACAAGGATGCAATGCACTTCATTTTTATGGCGAAAATAAATGAGATGTGGCGGCCTATATTGACGGACAAGTTTCATAAAGTCTTGCTTAGCTGTACAGGCTGAATGGACAATGGCAATGGCGACTTCCATCGAGTATCTGACGATATAACCTTATGAAAGATAGGCATTCTTCTTCCGACTTCCGGCGAACAAAACGATCGTGATTTCATTAAGTGTTATTGTATCAGATACATCCGAGGGATGATTGTCCCGAGGACGGAGTTACCCGAGGAGTTCCGATTGCTTTACGATTATGACCACTTTTTAACTCGTAGAAAGCATTGAAAGAAGAACAAAACGTAACAAAAACAAATCGATTACATAATTAAGAGGTTTAATGACAGATTTACACTAAAATATTATCATCTTCACAGGTTCTATCTTAATGACATTGCTCGTCTCATAAACGATTTATAAACGTACATAAAATGTGTGTACGTGTGTTTCATTTTTATTTAACAAAACTTCTTGAAATTAAATCATATTTGCTCTGTTTCGATAAATGTGGGAACGTATATTTTTCTTTCATCTGAATACAAAGGACATTTTGCTTAAATGAGATTTATCTTCAGGATTATTACAACAATGACATTATTTTCTCACTAACTGCGACTTTCTTGGATTTCTTCCATCTTCCTTTTCCTATAGATAAATTATGAGAAGATAATCTGATTCATGTAAGAGCAATCCCGAATTTGTTTATATAAATACATGTAAGATAGTATGTTTAGCCAACAATTGCAAATGTTTTATAAATTGTGGATCTTTATGATTCTTCTATTTGTTTATATCATGTCTGGAAAAAATACAATCTCTTATTCTTTGTTCAATAACATTTAAAAATATATTTACGTTTACCTTGGTTAACCCAATCATATCCGGAACCTAAAGGTTCTAGTAAGGTTTTAACTTTTCTTGCCCATGATTGTCTTTCTGTGTCACTTTCTATTTCACTTAATATAATATGATAGACCAGTTTAATATACTTAGTTTCTTTGCCAATACTTAATAATAGAAACATATATGCCCTGTAATTCTCTATAGATAAAGTGGTTGGGGTTTGTTTACAAATATTCCTAGTATTGTTGCACACATGTTAAGTGTATCTGTTCTATTTGTACTACTTCATTATGGTCCCTGACCATAATTTAATATCGGATTTATAAGATTGTCTTGTCGTATAAAGAGAGGTGACTGATGGAAATGTCTCTACACTTATATATAATCTTTTCAAGTCCAACCGTGATTTTAAGCTTTGTCCAGCCAATGTATTCTGTGCCTCTGTAAATGATAAAACTGAAGGAAATATTATTCCAAGAAAACTGAGTAAAATTTCTAATTCTAACCCATCTATATTTAAAACACAAACTATATCTTATTCTACCAGCTCCCCCACCCCGCCCCCACACACCTTTTACCATCATTTTCGTTTTGTCAAGTCACCATACGAATAAGGGTTAAGAACCAAAGTCACACAGCAGGTGTTACAGGTGCAAGTGTATAAGTCTAACCACATCGCATGTGATCATGACCTCAGTGATTATAAATCGATGCCGTCAACTATGCAAATGACAAATTTCAATAAGCATCACCACTCTACCAACCTGAGAGTGCCTCTGATGTAGGGAGGCTGTCCATGAAGTTACCGATAAAGGAAACGGCGTACGAGTTTCTGTTGTGGCCTGGAGTGTTAGCTCCGACCGTCTCCCAGCCCCGCCCAATATATACCCGACCGTCCCCGCCCACCAGGAAATTGTACCCGATGTCGTTCCAACCTGCAACACAGCAGTGACAATACGAATCATTAGCATATGTTAATCGGTTTACACGAGGCACATGAAAACATTTGTTTGTAATGCAATAAAATACAACGTATTTTCTAACAGACAGAGTGGCTTTCAACAACTGCCATCATTAGCCATAGCACACTATAACGAAACTTAAAGTTATACGGATATCTTTCTGTTACGACCACTTGTGTTCTGTTGTTCAGCATTACCTGTACCAACCGAATATTTTAACTATGCAGCAGTATACAATAAGATAAGAAACCAGAATGGGCAGTATGTATGTATCTCACTCATCACATAGCCTCAGGAAATGCACAAGACAAAAGATGACAGGCGGCGTGTAACATCTTGATTGGGCTCCAAAAGGTTTAATCACACTTGGATATCAACAATTATGACACTTTAAATAAGAGAGAAAACGCGAGGCAGCTTGGTACGGGTGCAGACGTCACTTTTGGAAAAGAAACGTGTCTGCAACAGCAATATACAGTTTCAGTCACTGATCGATTTTCACGGAGAGAAGATGAACCATGAACTTTACCAACTTTTCGTAGATGCAAACGAAGAACCTAGGTATACGAGATCAAGGAAATCAGTCTGACCACCTAGCGATTTGAGAGGTCGCATGGTTACGGACAACAGAAGGTCTACATTATTGCAGAACATTGTCGGAACCAACATCTACAAAAGAATGCAAGCAGTTATGGTTCGTTTCTGTCCGTCTAAAATTGGCCAGTAGAAAACACTGCAGTAGCAGCTTGTATTGACGTGAAATTGTGTTTTAACTAATAAAGCATCACATTGGCTGAGAACAAAAACGAATGCATTTGGCAGCTTTTCTCTAACGTTAGAGAAAGTATTATCAATTCATCAGGCAAAAGATTACCAGAGTAAACGCTTTTGAAGAAATAGTAAAAACGCTTGACTTTATGAGATACCTCCAGAGACCACCAACAATTGCGAACTAGACAACGTTATTTTAGATAATTATCTTTAAATTAGTCTTATTACGAATCCGCCGTTCTGAAATTCCGAATTCCAAAATTTTACATCAACCTCATTCGGACTGTAGAGAAGAATCACAATTTTCCATGCACTATAGCACAGTAGTGTTAGTGATTTAAAGATACAGTACCTGAGAGAGAAGGTAGTACTACTGAGAGTATTGCCTAATAAACGATTTTTGAAGAGTAAATGAACTTTTAAACATACTTATATTCAAATTTTGAATTCATTAAAAAGGCAGGTGGAAGGTTCTGCGCAACTTAAGACTATATGGCATACCTTTACCTTATTCTGTATCATTTAATCATTTAACAAAGGTACAATGGCAAAGTTTATGACACCAGATAAAAAATAGAAGACAATGACATTGAAGCAGAAATTCTTCAAGGGGAAAGTATATTCGTTACTTGATGTCAGTGTTCTTCTCCATTTAAAGTATTAGATGTGTAATAGTGAATTGAATCCTGGCATAAGATATATCACATTATTTATCATTGTATTCTGGATTAGTTTCCAAATTTTAACAACTTTCACCTCAGCCAACTTACGTTAACTAAAAATTGGAAAAATAAATCAGGTGATTTTATTATCGGAAGACCAGGTGTTGACGTAAATGATCGAACATGTACCATCGTTATACGCTAGATGAAGACATTAGTCATAAGATTGATTACACATCTAAAACCTTAACTTGTCATACTGAAAAACTTGGACCTTGCTGAATATAAATATTCATTTTTAACTTAAATCGACTATGCACGTGTACCATTACAAAAAATCGACAAAGAAAGTTCAAAGCTGGTGTCTTCAAATACCTAGGAGCATAGATTGACACAACATGGCAAAACTGAACTGAGAAGTATCTAGCTTGGAAATTACTCTACAGTGTGGCAAATGCTTAGAATTCTACGCTATGAAAAGGATTGAAGACAAGATTGTCCTTAGCAGCAGTTATATTATATATGTGAAGCATGGGCAAGAACAATGACCCTCGCAAAGGTATTAGAAGGATGTACAACAAGCATGCTGAGAATGGCCCTAACACTAACTAGAACGACAATGTCGAATGGAAATCCTCTAAGAATAACTGACATAATAGCTGCATAAAGCTTAGGCTTTGCTGGAAACTGACATCGACACCATGCAATTCTAAACTAAACAGTGGATATTGGCAGCCCAAACATGGAAATCTTGACACTTGTGCACAGTGCATACGAACTTGTGAAAAATGATAATACACACCTTATCAATATTGATGTTGATTTTTTTTTTACTGATGCAATCAATGTTTAAAATATTATATTCTTCCGCATACTGACAATATTTGCTTCGTTACCACTGTTATTTACGACTCTTAAACCAGGTCAATAGATGTGGTTGTACTTGATAAAATTAAATATTAATAAAATATTACTCCAGTATAGATATGGAGTTAAGTGCGTATACACAAACCTTTGTCATTGATATGGTAAGCCTGGATTTGTCGCATTTCCCCGTTGCAGGAAGACATGTCCTCGCAGCTATCAGTCGCCGTGTGGTGTATAAAGAATTTGTGTACTGGCGAAGTCCGGCGATATCGTCCCCTAGGGGCTCGAGCTCCCCATTCGCTTCGGGTCACTGTCTCGAACCGATTACAAGCGCTAAATGCTGTGATAGGAATCATTCGATCGCATGAGAATTTAAAAATGGAAAAGAATAAAACATCAGCATATATTAGTATATTTACAGTGCATATTGAAGCTAGTAATTTGTATAATGATCACGGAGATCAATGAACACATAGCAAGACATATAGCCAGTCAAATACGTACCTAAAACTGATTTGTTTTTTCTTGTATTAAGCAGCATTACGGTCATTATCGGGAAAGATTGGGAAAGACCCATAAAACACAAAAGAAAGCAGCGCCAGCATACCACCGGAGAGCTCATTACATTAAGTCATTGGTTTAGCTCCCATGAAAGAGTGTTAGTCAGCTAAGTACAAACCAGAAGTTGAAAGAAGAAAATGCCTTGTTTTAATCCGGATGCTATTTTTTCTTCCTTTCTATATGTGTTTCTCGTTGTCTATGCACTTGATTTGATTTTAATATTTTTTGCAAATCTCACAGGCCAATGTTATCACATATTTGAAGAAAAGATATTAACACGGACCAAGAGACAAAGGCAGCGAAAAGGGGAGAGGGAGAGAGAAAGAGAATAAAAACACTGCTCCTAAAACTGTCAAAAAAGAGAGAATAAAATATGTTAAGACATTCTCATTTACATGTGGGCAGACAGCATCGTCTGTTGAAGGGTCCTGAACACAGGCCGCTCTGGTACCCGCCACAGCAATGAGAAAAGTCCGTCTGACATTTGCCATGCATTTCCAGGCATGGGGCGTCATCACCTGCAGAAAAGAATATGGGCGGTAGTATTGATTCAGACTCTAGTATACCATTACCATTACTATATGTTTAAATATGTTTATGCAGAAAGAACATGACATGTCATTACAACCTTAAAAAAAGCATCAATTAAGTTTCTTCGGTCATTAATGATTGTCTTTGCTGGTAAGAAATGTATCAAAGTGTTTCTATAGATGCGTAAAGTAGTTGCCTGTGCTTTCGACACCATACTGATAACATTACATGTTTCAGCAAGTCTAGAGTTACTAGTAAAGCTTAATAGGTAAATAAGAAAATGTCCTATCAAAATTTTCACAGATATTTAAATTCTATCTACCAGTAGACAAAGGCAAACAAGGTAAATGCAAATATGACAAAACACAGAGACAAGACATAACACAAATAAAGAAAAAACATCAGTTAAATTGCATTGCTTAAGGTATTGCTTAGGAAGAATTTTATTAGAAAATATACTTGTAGAAGTTTACAGTATGAATATATGAAAGTCCTATGAGCACTGTGTTATGTACAGTAGTAAACATTAAACTATTAAAGGGACACATCCTAAAGAGACAAACTGTAAGCTAATATTTATTTTGCCTTCTGAAATTTTGTTTTATCTATTTGTTATTGTTTTATTACGCCATATTTTAATTATTTTTAAAATAAAACATTATTGTACTAGTTTGTTACTGGCTTGTTCTTTTTGTTACATGTACACCATTTCGTCGTTTAGTAAACGAGCCATTTTATAAATAACCTTATATAGCGCGACGGGTCGTAACAATTTGTTTTACATTACTTGCTTTGTTATTAACTTTTATGCAATATATTGACCAAAGCCGATGTATGTGAAATAATGACGCCATTCCGTGGGAACTGTATGTCGTGACGTCAAAATTGGGACGTTTGCATAGTAACTTTTTCCGCGTATCACTAGCATTTAAAGAAATGAAAACTGCATGAAACTGATAATACAAACATTAAGAGGCGTAGATTAAGCCTGCATACAGTAAAAATGGCAAGTTCCTGACATAATCTTGGTTTCCTTAAAATGGCCGACTTAACGTCTAAAAAAGAATACATTGTTTAAAAACATATTTATTTTCCTCTGAACAATGACATATCTCACATGATTAACAAACTCTGCAGCACTAAACTAGACACCAATGTGTTTAAAAAAACGATGAAAAGTACTTTGTAAATGAGCATAGATCTTTTGATCAGAAGGCATTTTAAAGTATCCATTTTAAACTGAATTGATTGAATAATCTTCACTGCTGATTAATGATTTGACGGGATGTTGTTATTTACACTGTTTGTTTGCTAGAAAAACATTCAGGAAGTGCGAGGTTGGAGCGCTCCACAAACCAGGTTTAAGCACCCCAGTTGGCCCTTTTGCCGACTGACCGTTCCAAGGCGGTAACTGATGGTTTTTTCTTTATGTGTGTTATGTCTCGTCTCAGTGTTGTTTTTTTTCACATTTGCATTTACCTTGTTTGCCTTTGTCTACTGGTAGATAAAATTTAGATATCTGTGAGAGTTTTGATAGGACCTTTTCTTATTTACCTATTATGTATGACACAAGGCGTTAAACTTATTATTATTGGCATCAAGCTGATCACAAACATAAAATATACTCTTGAGTCGTTAGTAATTAATGCCAGAGAAAAGAACAGTTGGTATGAAGACGTACGCGTTAAGATAGTTTATTCATCAAAAAATAAATAAATATTACTTACAAGACAAAACTACAATTGCTGCCAATGTTTGCTTTAAACTTTCAAACTTCGCGCTGAATTGTGATAATTGAAAATCGCATATTTTCGACAACAGTTTGCATGCGTTTAGAGTTATCTCCCTTGCCGTGCCAAGTGGCTAAACAGTCGGCGTCAGAACACAGTTTTATGCCTTTCGTTACCCAAGAACAGGAAACAGAACAAGACAAAAGAGTCCCTGTTTCTGCTGACGAACGCTGATTAAAAGTTGAATGAAGATGACTGAAGTAAATGTCAGTTATGATGGAAGTTTAATGATAGATTGTTGCAAATCAGCTATTGAACAGGGATGTCTTTGGCCTGTTTACCGCCGAGATTATTGACCTGTCAAGTCACCGGATATACTTTTTAAATTATTGGTCTAGACTGCTGGTCAACATGCAATTTCCTGCGGCTAGAAAATGTCGCAATATATAGTATTACAAAGTTCAGGTAAGATTTTTCTGTTCGGGAAGTAAACAAAAATGTTCTGTTCACAGATGCTTATATGAAACATATAGTGAAAAAAACTGTGTTCTTAGGCCAGTCATTCGCAACCACGCTCACTACATCACCATTTTTCTTTGTGTCTTAAGACGCTCATTTTATAGACACTTATTTGCTTTTACCACAACAATCATGACATTCAGAGCGAACTAGATGTAAATCATTACAATTAAAAGGAAAGGTAATATAAGATACTTACTTTGTTGTGTTTTACTCATAGTTTCTTCAGTAAAATTCATCGTACATTACATATTCTTCATTTCAACATCGCCGTAGCAGCAATAGCGTTGTTAGATACGGTGCATGGGTATAAAAATACCTCGTCATTTTAACGCATAATAATATTTGAAAGCTTTCTGGATTATGTAAAATTAAGACTATCTGGTATATATTATTATTGTACAATATAAACTGTTCACTTATACACATATATCTTTTCATCCCAAATGTACACACAGGTTTCACCATATGGGCTAACGTATTATTCATGTCATGCTTCGACAATTTTGAAATTTCAAATCTTTATCAAAATAAGTATCTATAATATAATGTGCAAATATCTTGTCGAGCGCTGTGCTCATACTTTTTTTCTCTGTAAATCATCAACAAGGCCGAAAATACGCGATTTCAGCATTTATGTTCGCCAATTGCATGCTGCCGGTTTGATATTTGAGAACAAAACGATCTTATATGTATATGTTCATAATTATTTTATCAATTGTTTGTTCTTTGAAAACATATAATTTAGTATAAAAAGCATTTAAGACAATTTCCTAGGTAAAAAAGGGGCCGATTTGAGTAGTTAGTGAACCTATCCCTCTTCGTCTGAAATCAGAGCTACAATAGACAATTGGTACTGTAATGTCCACACAGTTTCTGAAAATAGCTTTTGCATTATTGTACTATTATCAAAGATCTACACACATATGTGTATATGTCTTAGTTTGTCGTATATGAACTGCATCGTGTTTTTGCATTATGAAATAAAACTTAGACGTACATTTCAAATAATAGTTGCAGCTTTCCATAATTTAGTGGTTGTGGTCGTTGTCATCGATCTTTTGCTTAGAAATCAATTTAATATTTCGCTTTTTTCTTTCTCCATTACTGTTATGTTTCCATCTATCATTGTTTCTTTTCCATGTATTACTATACATGTGACATTTAACAAAGACTTGTGTCAAAAGGCTGTTTATCAAGATTTTTGGATTTGTCTGCCATCTTGCCGGGGCTACTTTTCCCATATAATATACCAGAGGTCTATATCTGTAAGTAAATAAAAAAGTCGATGTGTTGATGTATCTCTGCATTTCAGTCTCAAGATACAACACGCGTTCGGCAAGGAGTGAAGGCAATCGGGATTTTTACATTCAGATCACTGCAGGTGTGGTATTGACGGAATATATAACTGGGAGTTAATTTAAAACTCAAGGCATTTTGGTCGCATAAGGAATCTTCTGATGCATTTTTATAAATGTAATTTAAGTAAAACACAGTCATAAAGAAAGATGTGTATAATAAATTAACTCGTTTTTATTATGGGATGTTATTGACAGTGTTGTAAGTTATTACCATTATTTGTACAGACTAAATCCTCTACAGGGCTAAACTTACATCGCTCAAACAGCGCTTTTCAGTGCTTTGATTAGGATTGTACCTTGCATTATTTCCCGATTTGTATGAATATGATATATATTAAACTGTTATCAACTCTGGCGTTAATAAGTGAACAATATTACTTCATTACTCTAATTGTAATACCAGTACGTCCGCTATAACGTCTGCTAATGACTAAACATTAATGGGGATTTGTTTTCTACCTAAAATCGTATACGGAAGTTATATGCTTTTAATTTTTACAAAAGTAAACAAACAAACATAGCATTGCATACAGCAAACAGACTCAAACAAAAGCGTTTGCCTTTCGATAGTAAAAAAACGTATAACCTTTAGGCCATCTTCGTTAATGCAATGTACTCAGGCAACGAATATAATCAATAAAGAAATATGACCAAGTCCCATGAGCAAAGCAACATACATTGCCAAAATTCGTCAATGCACAGGGAAAAACTATTCACGTGCAAGCCAAATGTAAAAGCAAAAACAAATCTGTGATAAGTTAAGATTAAACAGGCGCTGTTTCGGTGGTGTAAATGTCTCCCATTAAGCGTTTACAACTATGCTAACAATGGCCAACACTATTCCGTAGTATATCTAATGTAGGTAATACCAAGTTATAGTCTACTTTCAAACTACTGCTCGTTCAGCCGACTTTAGAGTTTACCCCCTGATCATTGGGTATATTCGTCAATCCCGTACTATTGCAGCCGACACATGGCGCTATTACTGACCCGAATAACCCTCGCAGGTACCCATTTATACACCTGGGTGAAGTGGAACAATTCGAGGTAAATTTCTTGCTCAAGGAAATTAGCGGTAATGTAAATCTCACCGGAGTTTAGTAAGCAGGCAAGTCTTGATCGGCAAATAAACAACTCTTCCAAATACAGATTATACATTGAGACAACAGTTACATCAGAGACACTAACATCCGATCATAGAAACCATTATAGTAAGAATGCATTAATTTCTATATGATTCTGAATTTTAACTTAATTTGGGTCTAAAATAAATGCTCACACGTGCCACATGATTCGAACAAAATAAAGTTAGTGTAAAATTAACTACAACCCATGTGATCTGAATCTAAAATCCCCAGTGCGCCAGTCTTCGCTAAACCTGCGGTAGCGATTAAGGTGCCGAGATTTAGGTGGCTTGAGTCACGCAAAAGGACCCATCAGACATTTTTTTAAAAAGAGGGTTTTATAATAAAATGTTCATTTTATTTATGTTTTTCTGAATACATATTTATTTTACATTATTTGCTTTATTACTACCTCACATGTAGGGATGTATATATTATTTTCGATATATTTGTCTGTTTGAATAAAATTCCACTGCACTTAAGCTGATTTCGACGTACAACATCCAATTGTCCAAAACAATATAACAACAAGGTGTAGTTAATGCAGAGCATCAAAGTCGCCGGAAATAATATATCAGACAGCTCGAATATTTAGCATAGTAACATGTAGCACCATTTCATTTGCTATTATGAAATAAAAATGTTTCAAAAATCGTATGTTTTAGCTGTCTAAATTTGTAAGTTTGAATGACACTTTTAAATTCCTAGGGCAGCTCAAAAACATCTGTGAACATCACCTTCTTAAATATCGTACGAAGTTTCCAAACAAATAATCATGGTACGACTTTAATATAGTACGAAGTCACTAACATACACATTAGCGCAAGCTATCCATACAACACATAACAAAAAATGTTGATTTTATATAGCCTATTTATTTCTTCGCACTATGTCTCCAAAAGTAATATTATTTAATATAAAAGTTAATCCATGAAGTTTAAATCTTAACAGACGTTGACTACCGAACAATTATTACACATATATCTATCAAAAGGTTCGAGCAAATGTATTTTGATAATTACAGCAATTTTTCCTTAAAACAGAGTAAAATATAAATTGTATGTTAAATGTTATTCCCCTCTTTTCGAAATGAATGACATGTTTTAGTTTTCTTTTTTTTCTTCCGTGTGGCAAGGTATTTTCATATACTTTATTTAAGAAACACAATAAATTTAAATGTGCTTATGTTTTCATTAAAAAGCTCTTGACCGTTAAAAAAAATATATCATCTCAATCAATAAGATTCCTTGTTATGTGCATGCTTCAAATCTTAAATCTATTCCAAATGTTTCAAAAGTGGAGAAATCGTAAGTTTTCTGCAGTGACTACATACCAAATACCTACTCACAAGGGAGGTAAGAATGTAGTGTTTTAATAGTTAGAGTTATGTCCCTTTAAATAAAAAAAATATTTATTGGAAGGGGGTGGGAGTGACCCTAAATAAAACAAAACCCCAACATATTTTATCAATACACTGTGAATAATGTGAGCGATATCTGTCGGACTTAATGAAAATAAGGTACATGGATAGCAAGTATGTCTGATAAATGACGTGTTACGTGACTCTAACAGTCTGTAAACATAAAAGCCATACTATCGCCTGACAAGTTTTTGATGCAGAAAACTGGCATACATTTACATTTTGAGCAATATCTCCACTAAAGGATACAACTTACTTCATAAACATGTAGATGTATGTTTGTAGCTTCATGGCTGATTGTCAGAAGGTGTCATTTTGAGGAAATACAAATTATCCATTTATTATAATTAAATATAAACAAACGGAACGGCTCCTTTAATCTTATTCTTACTTAAATACGATTCTGTGTTAAATGGACACCGTACGTTTAATGTACAATTGTTATTGACATGTATTATGCATTATAATGTTTAAGGCAGTAACTGTCTAAGATAATCATTGACAAAATTATTGAGGGGCAATTCAGGGTGAATGTCAAAGGTTCCCGCATTGGTAGAAACAAACACTTTGACATTCATACTCTTCAATACAGAAACGCATCACTTCAACAACGACACATAAACACACAGTCTATACCAGTCTGTCGCTTCAACTGTCGACTCAGTTATCAATTTTTATGTATTGTCCGTACAATGTTACATGTAATCAATATTTGTATTGGTAAAGTTTTGGTCAATATATATATATATATATATATATATATATATATATATATATATATATATGTATGTTTATTGGGATTGGAATTGGGATTAGCCGACATTTTTGCCGATACTGCGCAGCGACATTTCTATCATTATAACACAGGGGCACTTATGAGGTGCCCAGGGACTGAACCCGGCCGGTCCATTACACTGACACCGACGAGTCAGGCGTAATGCTGTCCCTTTAGCCCCGAGCGTGAGGAGGGAAGCCACTACTACCAACTTTAAAGTTTTTGGTTAGACCCGGCCGGGGTTCGAACCCACGACCTCCCGACCCGCAAGCCGACGCTCTACCACATGAGCTATTCTTGTTTATACTATGCGCTTATGGTTGTTTTAAAACTAATGCCGTAATTATGGTTAAAAAAGTTTACTGATAAAAATACACACAACCGAACACATATTACGAAATTGTAAGCTACATTCTGGACGTTTTCAACAGTGACATAAATGTACAGCATGCATGCCCTTATTGCACGATCAGTTGCATGCTAAGGAAGACACACTTAATAAACCCGCATTACATAGCTGATTATAAAATTGGGTGATAAATCTTATAATCTTGCTGTTGTGTTTTGATGTTGTTGTTTTATTTTGCGTCGATAAATAAGCATACATATATAAAAACATACAGTCTCTTAACCATCGCTTTATGCAGTAATCGCACCAACGAACATGACTGATTACATACACATACTTATAAGAAAACATTAATGTATAGGTTATTATTTATATTGATTTTTTTGCCTACATCACGGTGACAGTATGTCAGGGTTGTTTGTTTTTTGTATCAAAGACAATGTATGTATGTACAAGTCTTATGAATAAACTCTGTTCCCTTCATCATTCAATATATACTTGAATCAAAGAAAACAAACACAAATAATATAATTACTATTTGTAATTGTAGTAGCACTTTGGCAACCAACTGAAGTATATGTTAGAACAACATTTAAACAATCCATCTTACAAACCACTTTCAATACCTACAATGCAATTTGTATGAAACATGGTAGGCATTATGCATAAAACAAGAAACCTGCAATTTTGATATATAATATTAAATAAACTCTCGTTTAAAACATACCCTTAACATCAATAAAACTTAAACTAAAAATAAACCGTGTATCACTGTCGGCTGCCCAAAGCTGAATGACCTATCTACTAGAAAAACCGCACGATTTGTACGTGCGTTACAGCGACACCTACCGTATATATCTCACGACAAGGGAAATTATTTATCTGCTTATTCGTTTCAATCAAACGCAGAAAAATACATTTCTGTTCGTATTCCTCATTGTCGAAAAAAATATGTTAGTTATCTCCCTTGTGGGAAAGTATTTTCATATATGTTATAGAAGAAATATAAAACATTTTATTTCTAATTTGGTTATATTTTTAAAGCACTCAACCTTTTTAATGAATTCTTATCTCAATACGATTTCATTTTATGCACATGCTTCAGATTTATGTATTTTTCAAAAGTTTAAAAAGTGGAAAAAATCTTAAGATTCCTACAGTATCTATATACCAAATAAATACCCAAAGAAATGTGATTTAAAATAGCTAGAGCATAGTCGCTTTACTTACGGAAAGAGAAAATACAGCGTTCTTGTCACAATTGCCATATCGCTATTTTGTTAGACAGTTCCATTCATCAATATGCTATAAATTATGTAATATAATAGTCGATTACAGGTAACATAGACGACTGGAACAACATTGACGCCCCTTATGAAATCACCTGGAAAGTTTATCTTAAAACCTTTGGGATTGGGATTGGCCGGCCGCAATAGCTCGGGTGGTAGAGCGTCGGCTTGCGGACCGGCAGGTGGTGGGTTCGAACCCCTGCCGGGTCAAAGCAAAGGCTTTAAAAGTTGGTAGTAGTGGCTTCCCTCCTAACGCTCGGGGCTAAGTGGACAGCATTACGCCTGACTCGTCGGTGTCAGTATAATGGACCGGCCGGGTTCAGTCCCTGGGCACCTCATAAGTGCCCCTGTGCTATAATGATAGAAATGTCGCTGCGCAGTATCGGCAAAAATGCCGGCTAATCCCAATCCCAAAACAATTGATTTCTTTGGATTTTACAATAAATAGACTTCTTTCTATATGGTGTGATTAGACTTTTCTTCCTTTGTAGATAATTCATCGCATCGAAGCGAGAAAAGTATAATAAAGAGTTAATGCAGTGATAAATTATTGTGAGGGCCATAAACAAGTAATTACATATCTTACATATACATTATCATCGCTTGATGCAATAACTGCACTTACGAACATAATTGGTTTACTATACATGCACAACCATATGTATTGTCCGATTACTGGCATGTAGCGAAACACTCGCTAATTATCCATTTACTATCGATATTACCAAAAACCGTGTCGTTGCCATAGTAACGCTGTCTTTACAGACGTTTTATGACAATTAATGCACGAGACGCGCATGACAGCTACAAGAAAAACAATTATGTGCGATTGACAGGTGGAGTGAAGACAATCTATAGGGGAGTAGAAGAGACATATTTGACCGTTGTAATCGTTTAAATAGTGCCTTAATCTTACACAACGCAGACTTTTTTTTAAAGCGTTCCGTTAAATTAAAAATATTTGGGGAGAGAAATTTCATGTGGGGAGGCCAGCTGACTCGCGGTGCGTCGGTGGTTCTACCCAGATATATGTCTGGAATCTTCCTTCACCAATGGTTAACTGGATGTCGCCAATATGGCCACAATGACGGTCCGATGTAACAAACAGTAAGTATAAGTAGTAAACAGTTAAGTTAAAAAAATGAAATGATAATTATTAGACATGCAGTTTATCCAATAAAAAGTTGGTAGTTGACATGTGTAAGTGTACATAAATATATGTCACTTTATATCACGTCCATTAATATTTCACCATTCGTTTTATCGTAACAAAGCATTAAACATAATAACAAATTCTAAAATATTTATCCTTTTTTAAAGACAACACAAAACACAATACTATTAAAATAAATTTACGAATTTAGTATTTTTCATAAAATCCTCTGAAGAAAATTATTCATCCTTTAATTTCTTCAATTAAATTAAGGTATTTAAATTAATTAAATTATTGAATTTCAAGGCCATTATGTCAAACACGTAGGTTTACTTAATTAATAACAGTTTAAAAAGGCCTATATATTATAAATACAATACGTAGTAACTTATTCGTAAAAAATCCAGAAGCTGTTAGAATATAAGTAAGAAAAAGACAAAAGTGTTATGATCTAAAATGTTTGCTTTTGTAGGATCCGAAAGTTGGGCCTCCTCCATGGTGGAACAGTTCTCTTCTGACTGCGTTTTGTTGCTTATTTGTCTGTTTTATAATTATGTTGTGCGATCGGCAGATTGTGTACATTACCTTTATAATGTTTCATTATTATGTTGTGCGATCGGCAGATTGTGTACATTACCTTTATAATGTTTCATTATTATGTTGTGCGATCGGCAAACTGTGTACATTACCTTTATAATGTTTCATTATTATGTTGTGCGATCGGCAGATTGTGTACATTACCTTTATAATGTTTCATTATTATGTTGTGCGATCGGCAGATTGTGTACATTACCTTTATAATGTTTCATTATTATGTTGTGCGATCGGTTTACTGTGTACATTACCTTTATAATGTTTCATTATTATATTGTGCGATCGGCAAATTGTGTACATTACCTTTATAATGTTTCATTATTATGTTGTGCGATCGGCAAATTGTGTACATTACCTTTATAATGTTTCATAATTATGTTGTGCGATCGGCAAGTTGTGTACATTACCTTTATAATGTTTGATATGCTTAAACCGGCATGGATCATTTCATAGAGACTTAAGTCGGACCCATTGAAGAGTTCATCACTACTACTTTGGTTAGGCTTCGCTACCTTATACTTCCTTTTTTGAATTGTTTATCACCAGTTTTTGGTTCAAAGACAATGTAGCTTCAAAAATCCCCAATGTTTAAAGTAGTAATATGAAATATGATATGACACAAAAATATAATACAACATAAATTTTTTTTTAAAAGACTGACAAAAACAAACAAAAGAAAACAACAACAAAACACAAAACAAACAACCCCACCCACCCCACCCCAAAACAAAAACAACAATGACAACAACAACAACAAAACAACATAACAACAAAACAAACAAACAAACAAATAAAACACAAAAATACACACACAAAAACAACAACAAAAACAAAAAAATAAAACACAACAAAACAAACACAACTGAAAACTAAAAACAAACTAAATCTCGTTTGATCTGGTAATCACTTCATATTTTCTATGCGGCGACAGTTTTTTCTCTCCTAAATTTCAGGTCACTGCAGCGGGATAAACAATGGACAGTGTAAACTTTTGTCTCGCCTGTAATACCATAGTATCTCGACGTCATCTTGAGAGTAGAGTACGTCTAGCAAGACGTAGCCAATGATCATTAACTGACCATTAGTGACCGGAGTTTATGTCCGGTGATTAAAACATTACACGCCTGTCACGTGATCAGGGGCTGGGATCAGGGAAAACAGGTAAGGAGCCCATAAACGCGCCAGTGGTCAATGATTCATTTCGACAGCTATATGGTAAACAGCGAGTATGGTGAAGGAATGGGGCCATATTTGTAATGATGAAGTGCCTGTTGGCTGTACTTTGATTTGTTTGGTTGTTTGATTTTTTTTGCTATGCTTGTTTGTTTGTTTCGTGATTGGTTGATTGGTTATTGATGGGTGAATTGGTTGGTCGGTAAGCTTGGCAATCGACCCCTACAATACTTCATCAATGTATTTGTCATTTTTTAGATTTATGTTTTTACTATCTACTTTCAGTAAAATTCGATTATTGTTTAAAAATGATCAAGGAAATGTTTTCCCGCCCTACGCGGCCATTTTCAGCGTTTAACTGTTTAAACAGACCGTTATTTAAGACAAATTTAGAAAATGGACCGAAAAATTAAGTCTATTATGTCACTGTCTGGCAGCTATGGAATGGCCGCAAATGTGTATTAATATTTATTTGACGTGTTAAGCACCCAAGAAGATCACGAATTATTATTTGTTGGATGGTGACGGGTTTGAGTTAGGGGGGCTGGGCCTACTTTTCGACAGTTACGTGTATACACGTATGCAAAACATTGCACACCGGACGATTGACTCTAATTGCGCACCATACATCAACATAAACTGACCGATCGCCTATCAATACAACAATAATCATTGTTTTTTGTCATAATTGTTTTTGTTGCCCAGTTTATGCGTCTATGATTTACACAGGGCGGAATTTTGGGGCGTGTTGCGTGTTTTTCTTTAGGTTGATCGCCTCTTCTGGTTATTATATCTGTCCGTGAGCTATTTCGTGATGTCGTGCTGTTGAAAGGAATTCGACCATGTGTTTTTTCTTTCTGTGGTGGACAAAGAAGTGAAAGCGGATTGCTGCTGCTGTTGTTGTTGTTTTTTTTTTTTGTTAATATCGGAAAAAAACTTTTAGGTGTTCTTAGATAGATATAGAAAAATAACCAGCAAATCTGACTCATATCTTCAAAGGAACTTATCACAATTTAACATATAAGTGGGTGTTCTTGTTAACGTTGTAATCCGGACAGTTTTCTATCTGTTTTTATTATTTGTTCATAACTTTATTTTGTTTATTTTTGGAAAAAACACCAACACTTATACCTTTTTTCCGGTTAAATAACGTGATGGCGTAACGGAAGTCAGGCGTTTATTTTCTGGATATAAGCATTAACAATAAACTAGTGCGGATATTTTATTATTTTCAACATGGTAAATATTTCATTTTTATATCTTTTTAAAAAAATAAACTTTCAGCCCTGGGGATCTTTTTGCAACTGTTAAAACCCATTGTCTCTTAACTGACTGCCTTATCCTTGCGGTTTATACGTTGTTAGACAATGAATGAATTTCGCAAAATTATGATGATGATAATGATGATGATGTTGATGATGATGGTGGTGGAGGTGATTATGATGATGATGATGATGATGATGATGATGATGATGTTGATGATGATGATGATGATGATGATGATGATGATGATGATGATGATGATGATGATGATGATGACGATGAGGATGATAATGATGATGGTGATGATGATGGTGGTAGCAATGAAGATGATAACGATGCTGCTGCTGCTGCTTCTGATGATGATGATGATGACGATGATGATGATTAATTTACATCATTCTTTTAAATTTCAGATGTTACAAAACATCGGTTTCTTAAATGTCGTCATGATCATATTGCTGACAGGAAGCGGTCAATGTCAAGGTAAGTTGAAATTATGCAGGTGTTAATGCGTCTTGTTCATGGTTCGACTCTTTCGTCATTACAACAAAACACAACCTTTGGTGAGACACAATTAAAAATGATTGAAATATTCAATTCAAACTTTTATTGACATAACCATTTTGGCTATTGCCAAGTACAAAAATAAATACAAAAGTTGGAGAAGATGGCAGTATATAATACAAAATGACCAAGTATTTATAGAAAAGCATGATTAAAGAGAATATGAATATTCATATATGTTATACCTGTATTATTTTTACAAGAAATTCAAATGTTTCATGAGTGTTTTATAAGTAAATACATCATTTAGCAGTTATGCATCATTTGCTACAAGCGGGTACAATAGGGTATGTACAGTAGGGTATGTTTAAATACTATTTTTATAAGAGAAATTTACAGAAAAGTTAGATAGTTACGTTTATTTAACAATTTACTAAAACTGTAATATACAATTATTTCACTATTTTGGAATAAGGTAAGTACAATTGTGTATGATATATTATATTATTTATAAAAGATGTTTACAGAAAAATTAAGAGGTACGTTTCTATAACCATTTACTTAAACTTTAAAAATGCACATTTTTTTTTTTTTTTTTTTTTATATCTTGTTTTGAATTAATTGTTACTTGAAAATATTATGATAATAAACACATAAAATACATAGTCAGGTACTACAAAAACAGTGTCTATACATGTGTGTTAAACGTAAAATCATTTCTAGTAACCACCTAAATAGTACACCTGATAGCTAGATTAGATGTATTTATCCTTCAAAATATTTAATTGGCATTTACGTTGTGAAAATCAAAGCCGAAGTGGAGAATAATTTTACAAGTATTTCTGGTTAAAGCTCACCAACATGGTATACTTTTGTACTTTGCATACGATAAAATAAGTAAATTATTTTACATAAAGCTTTGTAAACAGTACGCTGATTGGCTTGTGGGTGTTGCCATGAGTTTATTAAATATGAAGTTCGTATCGGAATGATCACACACGCTAAACTCTGGCTAAGTAGTTTGGGAGTTTATGTCCGACTTTAAGAAGAAATAAATAAATAAACAGGAAATTGAAAATACAGGTTAAAAACTGTTATGACTGCTTTCCAATTATTCAATTAAATCAATTTTCAGTTAATGATATACTTTTAAAGTTATTCAAAATAACGGCTTAACATGTTTTCTCGCTTTAACCGTACTCGGCTATGAACAAAGAAACTCAGAAGATATTTTATAGACTATATAGAAGCAATATTCTTTTTTTTTTTTATTATTTTGCTTATTTTCGTGTTTACTCATTGTAACCTCTTGCATCAACATACAAAATTGAGTGTCAAAAGAAAAAGAATGAAAAAAAAAAAAAAAAAAAAAAAAAAAAAAAATAGAATTTATAGTTTTTTTCTTTGGTAACTATATGTGTCCTATATCAACAAACCTGCTCACAAGGGAGGTTACACCGTGTTATATGAACAGCTGAGTAACGTCCCTTAATAATCAAAGACTATGTTCAGAAAGCAAACATCTATCGTTTGCCTGCAACTTTAACCTTGTGCTTAGAGTGTTAAACTTTTGCACACGAGTCCGATGGTTCGACTTCGACAAGATACATACATAAGATATATATTTGATGTTTCGAATGTGTTTTTGTTGTTGTTGCTTTTTTCGACCATGTTTGTCAATTAGATTCGAATTTTTCCGTTAGTTTCACGCACATATTATCCTGTTGTCTATTGTTACATGTAGATTGACTGGAAAACTTTACTAAACTCTTGTTTTAACAGTGATCAAGATAAAAGCCGTTCACGAGGTGTGTGAAACGTCATCCGACTGTCCGGCTATGTCAACGTGTAAAGTGACGTCATGTGACGGATTTACGTGCCGTTGTGAAGACGGTTACGTCGCCAGCGCAGACCGGACGGCGTGTGTACGAGGTAAGATGATGCCAACTCAACACAATTTTAGCGTTATTAAACTCATTACCGCTCTTCGCAATTAATGAGTGAACATAACATACAATACAAATATTCAACATTACAAAATCTAATAAACATTAAACGCTTACGAAAACACGGGTGATCAATATAACGACTATAATATATTACATCTCAATGACGATATGTATAATTTATATAAGCTAGTTGTAAAAATGAAATCAACAACACAACAACAACAACAAAGAACAACAACTAAAAAAAACACAAATCAACAACAATAAAACAACAACACGTATAATTATATTAAATTACGCGTCATGAATTTAAGACTTTTAAGTGGTATTCGACAGTATGCCTATATCAAATTCATACTTTACTTTTAGCAAGTAAAGACGGGTTTGAACACTGACCCCATTGTTAGATTGTACAAATCGTGATAAAACTATTTTAAAATTCAATCATTTTAAATCTATAAATACGCACAATAGTGATCTCTGCTTAAAATAGATATCGACGTCAGAGCGGATTACCCGGATGACGATATAAAGTAATCTCAAAAGCAAGTTGTCACGTGGTTTTCCTAGTTAAAAAAGCTATCTCTGTAGCGTGGCTCAGATAGGAAATACTTGTTTGCAATTCGGAATGGAAATTTATGTTTCACTGTTCTCACTGACTTAGGGCATCAATGAGCAGCATTTTGCAAGATCTTCTCAGGAAAAAATAACTTATTTGGTTAAGGAAAAAATTATTTTGTTCCAAACTGTCGGATACCACCTTTAAAATCTGGACATAAGTGTCTACAAAGATATTATTGAAATAAATGTAGAGAATTTTAATTCACACAATTTTAAGGTTTTTAATTCCTCACAAATCTGTATTTGAAATTTATATTCGATGATCCGCTAACAACGATTAGTATTGACGTAAGTATTAATCTCAAATAGAATGTATGAGTAAAAATTAAAACACTTTCTGTATTGCATGGTACAGTATATCACACTAATTAAGTTTGGTCAAAAGTTGACACGACTTCATTGTTGATTAAAATGTTATGTATGGGTGCATCTGAATTCAGTAGTCAATAACAAAGTGGTGAAATGCTATACACGACGCTTAAAACGGTTGGGATGAAAGATTTAATATGAGAAGGTCGTTTAGCTAAACTGCGATGCGTCAATGATGGTATCCAGGCATTTGTCTGGGGTCTTCCTCCAACAAAATCAGCTGAACTTCACTATAATGATAATGTGTCGGTGCGATGTATTTCTCAAAACAGCAACAACACAAACGCACACACGCACACACACACGCACGTACGCACACACACGTACACACACAAACACACACACACACACGCACACATACACACACGCGCACACACACGCGCACACACACACACAAACACACACACACACACACAAACACACACAAACACACACACGCACAGACACAAACACACACACACACACAAACACACACACACACAAACACACACACACACAAACACACACACACACACACACAAACACACACACACACACAAACACACACACACACACAAACACACAAACACACACACACAAACACACAAACACACAAACACACACACACACACACACACATACACACACACATATACACTGAAATTGTTATCATACACTTTCGTTTTCTGCATTGTTAATAATCAGAGGCAATAGTTAACGCTCATAAAAAATTGTTTATTCCTATTTTATGTACGAAATGCCAAAACACACGACGTTTAATTGAGACAACAAAATATTTCAATGTCATAATGTCATGACATTTTATATGACGTAATTAACATAACAATTAGTTTAAAGTTATGACGTAACTGCAATTCTCTTTACAGCTGTTCGGGTGGGAGAATCGTGTGACGACAGCAGCACGCGTTGTATTTCGGAGTATGCCGCCTGCATGCAGGGCGTATGTCGATGTATGACCGGTTTTCAGGTAAGTGTCGATTGTAACTATTACCGACTAGACTATATAAATAAATGATATATTTTGCGAAGACTTTTAACGACATGACCAGTAATGTAGAGACTTATTTGTGGTATAAACGTTTGTCATTCTTAGAGTTTTAAAACACAAAATAGTCGTATATTGTTGGTGGTAGGAAATGGTTGTCTAGTAAAACCTTTTATAATCAGATGTGTTAAACTTGTGTTTTATCTTAAGAAATCAAATGTAAAAAAGAAAGGAAAGTCAGTTTTAGTAAATAATGTTCTCTTTCGCCAGCCAATCAAACATGGCCTCTTCAAATATACAAATTACATAAGCATTTACATATAAACTTGGTCCTTATTGTTTTTGTTTTAGATTGCTTTAAATGTTGTTTTTGACACTTAGATAAATAGGTTATTTCAGTCAGATCAAATATATTTGTCCGATGTAGCCCACTAAAGATGGCCGCTGCAAATTACCGGAAGTCAACTTTGTCGGAGAGCATTGTGGGCAATGTGAATTTCCGGCACAGTGCGTGCAAGGCACCTGCAAATGTGCGGGGGAGTTCCGTCCCTTGTCTACGGAGGAATTCTGGGTAGACCCTATCAGCGTCCTACAGTGTAGACCCAGATTATACAGTTTGAGTAAGTATCATCCATGTTTCTGTGAGAGTTATAGACAAGCAGTGTGTATTTATCTATACCCATTTTGTGTCTCTGAGCTAAATGTAGTTGTACTCGGATCAATATAAGACGGAATTTGATGTACATGTACAAACTTTAACGGTTACTATGGAATACACGACTTTTATATACGGAACTTCTTATTTGGGGTTTTAGTTTCGTTTATTTGACATCAGAAAATAACAAAGAAAAACAACCCAACAATTAGAATTAAAAAAAAACCAAACAATTTAAATTTCAATTAACTATTAATAAATGCACATTCCAATTGCCAATTTATTGTATAATATTACTTATCTGCTAGTTTTAATGTGTGTTCTCTAGATGTCATCATAATATCTCAATCTCATAGAAGCTTCTTCTCACTGGATCTCTACTTTGAGTCCAGTTAATTGTAAACTCAGATTCGTTACACGTGCGTGCTCATATTGTATTCTATATGCGTTGTATGTCTCATTCTTAGATGCTTGCAACGGGACATCACTCGTGTCGACCCTTGACTCCAATCCTGTCATGCAGTCGGGGGAGTTACCTTCCCTGGTTCAGAATGACTGGTCACTGATCATGCCAGAAAAATCGATTTACGACACGTGTCATTCACACAGTCAATGTCCGGGTTCGTATGTTACTTACATCCGTGTTCTGTTTACACCCCTCTCCTCACTTACAAACGAAATCACCATATATTACTCTCACTGTCCCTTCAACCGTCCGTCTGTCTACGCGTTTGCCTCACTTTGTCCGTCCTGTCTCCGTGTATCAGCCATAATTCCATATTTATTTACAACAATTAAATTAAACTTTATCATCTTTTATACAAAGACTTGAACGCGTGTCGTTCATAATTTTGACAGGTGCAATTTTTATGGAGCGTGTCATTTCTTTACAACTTCTTAAAGCGACGTGGTCTCATTCGGTTACGTAGGCATTATAAATTCTATTTTTCTTCTTAAAATCAAAATGTTGTTTGAGTACTAACTGATAATGGACCAAATTATAACATATGATATCTTGACTCAATTTGAACATTATATCCTTTAACAGACTGTATTGTCTTTAGGTTTGTTGAAACAAATGCGTCACGACGATTTTTAAGGCCGAGTATCGAATTTGAGTTCGGTGGATAATTCAGTACGTGAAAATCGTAGTGGATGTATGTATTCGTTGCTAGTGATATGACACCTAACTATAAAACACAAGTTTACATCCTTCGCTTTTAAAAATCGCGTTCTTTTGTTTGTTTACAAATAACTTAGAGAACCACCGCGGCTATTTTACCGCAGGTCAAGGTCGTGTCAAAGGTCACGTTAAGTTTTCTCTACAGATAAACAACAAAATGGCCGACATCAGTGAGCTAATAGTCTAAAACAGTATCCAAAGGCTGCGTAGCCTTAAAATGAAAGCACCTTTTGTAAAATAGCAATTTTAATATAACATATTTACTGTTGCCATATTCTAACACTCAATAAGTTTAATCGTATTAACTTGTTCTTTCTTTTTTCAATTATGATGTATATCTGGATTCGGCCTTTAACCTTATTCGGTATTATTACTAAGCAAGCCCATTAAATCCCAATTTACCCGTGCTGTCATAGTTCTCTTGTGTACACATCAGTAATAAACAATACGGGGTTTGGTGCAATAGTAATAGCAACGATAATTTTATGACATCTACTATGTGGATATGGCATGTACCCACGCAAAATAGTCGCTAAATCGCATAAATGTCATAACCAGAGAATTAGTTTATCGGTAATGGATACACTTGAGTATAATATACCATAATGGAAATAAACTTTTGACTCTTTTTATCTTTTAACAGCTCAGAGTCAAGAAATTATTTGTATTATCATCAATATTAAGCTTGGGAACAATATAATCACGTATATAATTTACCAGTTGGGTGACTATTTATTGAAAAATCGTTCTGCCCAAGTGCTTCTCAGTTTAGAAATTTCGTTTATTTTTTTCTCTGCATGATTAAATGTTCTGTTTAAAATTTTGTTACTAGGTAATTCCCGCTGTCAGCCCAATTCGTGTGATGGATTTATGTGTGTCTGTAACGAAGGATTCATTGTCACAGACGACAGACTTCAGTGTCTACCTGGTAAGTATGTTTCTTTCTTATCTTTCTCTCCCCAGATCAATCTCTTTCTGTCCGTCCGTCCGTCCGTCCGTCCTTTTAGTCCTTCCGTCCATCGGTCAATCTGCCTGACTGCCTGTCTGTATGTCTGTCTGTCTGTCTGTCTGTATGTCTGTCTGTCTGTCTGTCTTTCTGTCTCTGTCTGTCTGTCTGTCTGTCTGTCTGTCTGTATGTCTGTCTGTCTCTCTCTCTCCCTCTTTCTTTCTCTCTCTCTCTCTCTCTCTCTGCCAAGCTCTCTCTCTCTCTCTCTGCCTGTCTCTGTTTTGATGACATGCAATAATCTTTATTTATGTGTGAATTTCTAATTACACAAACATTCAAACAGGAATGACATCTTCATCGTTTCTTAAAAATCAATTCCCATTTTTCAATTTTTGGCTAAATAAAATATAGATCGTCATTGTTTACTCAGCAAGGGAAAAAAAACCCATCATGAACACAAATACATATCACAGCCATTTACCCAGTAAAAATCTTCTACGGTGCATATTGAAAATCTGTACTTACAAAATAAGTATATTGTGATCCTTTATATAGTTGTTATGGTATTTCAGTTTATAACAACTTACAGTACTGTCATCTGTAAAGTTTTAACGCATTGGGATTAAGAGGACAAACAAGTGTCCACACTCTATTTTAATCTGAAATATATCAAAATTATAATATTTTGTTACTTTGACATGTGTAATGATGGATACACCCCCAATTAATTATGCATTTCATTTACGTGCCATACAGCTGTTAAAGCGGGGGGAACATGCGATAAACGGACAGACCAGTGTCTATCTCCCTTTGCCACATGCGAGTTCGGAATATGCAAATGTGCCTCTAAATTTACACCGACTGTCGACGGAAGATGCCGAATGCCCAACAGCCGATTTGTCGGCGAAAGTTGCCGAAGCAGCAACGAGTGCGAATATCCGGGCACCTGTCAGAATGGCAAGTGCGCATGCGTGTCACCACAGAGGGAGATAACTAACGAGGAATTTTGGATAGATCCCAGTCTAACAATTCAATGTCGACCACTGGATTATTCAATTTGTAAGTAACCGTTTAGAGTTGGTACTCTTAGATAATAAAGAAAACAGCAAAATAAAAGTATTTTACACATGAACAACGTCCAAACTGCATGCTAAGTATCTTTGATAAACGGCGGTTAATCACTGAACATGTGACTAGAGGTCAAAACTATCAAAGGAAACGGAAGAATAAATTAGGCGTAAAATAAACCTGATATTATGTCAAAATGTTTTCGGCGTTTCACTCGCGTGGGCATGATTGTCCTTCAGGTTTTCCCACAACACGTTGCATGCGTCGTGTACACGAGCTCGAATTATTTTTGGATAATACGGGTATAATATATACATAATCCTTGGATTAAACCTATCAAGATATTTACCATTATTAGCCCAGATGTTGATTTGTGAACGTTTCTAATAGGTTAGTCAGACCTAGTTGGTTCAACTTCTAAACTTTCGTGTCCCATTGAGATCTAAAGTGTTCTGGCTCGGAGGGGACGTGTTCCAGCTGAACATGCTTCTATATTATAAATATGTCTGTGGATATGTGACCAGCATTAATAATAGCGAGATATAACTATCACGATTTTTATCGTATCGCTGTTTGCTGATTTAACATTCAATCAAATTTAACAATAGTGTTAAATGTGTTTTAGTCCGTTTACCGCCACCACCTCCACCACCCCACCACCAACAACAATAAAATACACATTTTAACATTTAAAGCCTGTCATATTACATAAGAAATGACGCTTATAAATAGCGCAATATTTACGTTTTCAGGGCGATGTAATGGTTCTGTGATTGACGTTCCCGCCCAGTTTCATAGCGACATTCCAATCGATATTGAGATTGAACTCACGTGTAAGTATACAATATGTTTTTGTTTTATTTCAGTTAGTTTTTATCTAGAAAAAAATGTTTATTTATGTTTGAAGATATATTGAAATTAAAATGACGCTTATGCGTTTTTGTATTGACTTATTCAAACTCTCTCCAAAATAAATAAACTCCCGCGCAAGAAGCGACAAGGAAACACTTGCAGAATTGTCGTTTCTGCCAAATTGTTAAAATATATTACAACGTTTGCACAAATTAACTAAGAAATGCACTGAGAAACAAATGCATCATGCAAAGAATCTTTTATGAAGCAGGGCTGGAAAAAATATTTTCAATGGCCTTAAATTTGCGCCATTTTCAATTAACGAACACAACAACACATTTGTCATATCAACAACTAACAAACAAGGTATAATAACAAGTTTTTTTTTAGTTTCTCTCTATTTGGCCCTATTTACCCTTGCCGTTAATTATAAATTATTTGGCGAGGATTGTTTAGTTTTTTTTACTAGGGGCGTTTATGTATCGCGCATCCGGATTGGCCGTTATGGACAGGTTCGTGCATTGTACATGTACTGCATTTACGTGTTGTTGATAAATGCTCCTTGCGCGACATTGTCTTCATCGCTAATTAGAAACCGCTGTTATTTATCACTTGTCCGACTGCCGATTTATAACTTGTCCAGGACTAATTTAATAATCAATGACCAGAAGCCTGAAACTGAATTTTGACTTGTCCGGGACGTCGGGCTACCGTATTTTTCCAGCCCTGGGAAGAATTTAACAATTTCATTTTAATAGACGTTTACTTCACATTTTTTTTCTAAATAATTTTAGATTTGTTTCCTGTTAAATATTTATCTCCATTGTCTTTACTATACTTGTCTTTTTTATTAAAATGGATTCACATGTGTGTATATTTGTTCAGTCAAGAACCAGCACAACGACCATGATGACCATGACCACAAAGAAGTGAATCCGACCATTGTAGTAGATGACAAGCAGGAAGGTACGTTAATAGATCGATCTGTCAAGTTTACCTTTATGTCTCTATTTTTTGTCTTTATTATTTTTCAGTTTACAATTGTCCGTGCTTGATACTTATATTTAAGTAAAATGGGTTCGAGTCCCGGTCGGGGCGAGAACTTCATATGGGGAGGTTTTCCAGCTAACCTGCAGTGCACCGGTGGTTCTACCCAGGTTTAAGTCTGGGTGTTGTAACAACAAACAAAACAACAACAACACTTAACTTAACTTAACTTAGGTAAAATAGTTCAGTATTTATTGCCTACACCAATCTCTTTGTTACCGTTGCCCGTATCCAATATTCTTAAGTATAAATTACTTAAAGTGTATTTATTTCATGATTTCAGTTACATATTTATTGTCTAGATCCGATTCAGTTGCCCAATAACTGGTCATTGTTTTGTTTTTTTCAGATGACACGTTCTTCGTTCCGTTACATATTGCGGGAATAGTGGCTGCTGCATTGTTTGCTTTGTTGATAGCGTGTATCTTCAAATCTAAGAGAAGGAAGTAAGTGCAACTATACATTTATTTATGACTTACTTACAAAGACATATTTTCTGAACTATTTCGTGTTTATTTGAGTGAAACCGGCAAAGTACTTTGTAAAATTACGAAGCAGACCTTTGGATACAAATACACAAAAAAGCTAATAAACAAACTCGCAGAAATAAGTATGATTGCACAGGATAAAATATAATAAAGAAGGTGGAATTATTTTCCTGAAATCCTTTTAACGTATTTTTTCTCAATTTACCTTTTAAAAATTCAGGTCTTAGAATTTAAACCTGGAAAGAAATATTTAAACATTTCATTGTGGTTAAAACAAATCAATATGGATGTAGAGACGGCAAGCATACGGAGAATGTGAGATAAACGCTTTCAAAGAGCACACCATGCCAGAACGGTGACAGATAGAAATTAGATAAACGACGAATGTTAAACGCCCATATCACAGTAAAACATGTTTGTTATATCACTTCGAATCCAAAAATGATAAAAAAGAATCTCCTTCCACTCCATCACAGGGCTATCAAGCGAGATATCTCTCTCACCCGCACCAACATATTGGCAAATAAAAGCCTTACCGAAGAAGAAATTATAAATTCCCGCCAGACAATCAAGATGGATGACCGCACACCTTCTCCGAGCAGCACAACCGTTCTTGTCCCTCAAAACAGCGTGCTTATCCCACGGCCAAATGTCTCTATCTACGACAAAAATGGCTGGCAGCTGGCTTCCGGTGACGCATTTGGTGACGTCAGAAGTCTCTATGACAACAGCCCATCTTCCGAGTACCCAGAATCCAACGCGACTACAACCCGCAGCACCGGTCCGTTTATCATCGAGTCGCCTAAAAACAGCCACAATCGCCACCATAGCGGTCACATGATCGGCGTCCATGGTAACCACCCACATGCGCATGCGCATGGGCCCTCACACCCGCATGCGCATATGTCCCCTTACGCTATGGAAGCGGTGATGAAACAGCAAGCGAATACGCTGCATACTGGTCCATACGTCGTCGACGGCCGTACAGCGTACGTCCTTGACGTCAACACTGGTACGTTAAAGTCGGGCCAGTATGCTAACTCGTATACTGAAATGTATCGAGGTGGGCCAGTGCATGGGCAATATGTGAACGAGAGCTTTAACGCCGACACATGCCGAAGCGACCATGATGAGCAAGTGATGTTCTGAGGAAGATAGTGCTTCAATATTTCGTATTCGTATTCAGGCTTTTGTTGTTTATCCACTGTCTTAAGCATTAAGTTAAACATATGGTTTGTTGTCAAGAACAACACTGTATTAATTTCGAAACGGGAATTTCGTAGTTTTGCATTTCGTTTCTATAAGGCCACGTTATATTTATAACGATAGTGTACCTCAATGGTTGGTTTTGCATTTCGTTTATATAAGGCCACGTTAGATCGGGGTAACATAAATTACATAATTACCAATCAAGTCATCATGTTATCATGTAGACATACAACTCTGATTATAATGTAGGTCTAATTCGCCTCTACACGCGCTGTTATAGTTGTGTTTTAGTTATTTAAGATTTAAAGAATGATGGGCAACTTCCATGAAAGACATTGGTTAAATCGCAAATTTCTATTACAATGACATGATCCCAGTGAGCAGCATAACAACACAATCGTTTGTCAGTATTTAAATTGATAAACTATTGAGCAAATCAGCAGGTTGTTTGTGCTTGACGTATACACATGCTGCGCATGCGCAGAGAAAGGTGAATTCGTCGCGATGCTTTTGATTCTCGGGACAGAAATACAACACAATATTCTGAGTAACTTAACGTTTACAGGTAATCGAGTAATATTATACACTTGTTACTTATTAGCTAGGAAATATGTTGTGATATTGACCAAAGAATCGTTATTGACCGAGCGATTTTTGCGGTCAATATCAACAGCATATTTCCCAGCTAATAAGTAAATAACTGTTTTATTACACGAACTATTAATAGTTAATAATAAATAGTTTTTATTTCTTTAATTATTATCTAAACTTAAATGCAATAAAATAATTGACAATGTTTACTTCGTGAATATTGTTCGTCTGGGACGAGTATCCCACAATGCGTACAATTCTACAAAAGTTTTGTAGATGCGCGCGCATAATATTGATGGAAATTTCGCATTCTATTAATAGACCGGTTAATATCAGCGAAAACGAATCAATATCTACATTTATTGACTTGACTATTTTGCGGGTGTGACCAATCGTGTCGCGACTATTTATAGTTCATGTAATAATTATAATTTTTTTAATCAACTCTTCGTTGTGGTTCAACGTAGCTTTGCTTTAGAAATAGCAAATAAATAAATAAATAAATAAAAAAATGGACTAAATATGTCCAAGTCGATTTAAATTATTATTACAAGATATTTTAAACATATTTCTGACCACAACTGCATATATACCTTGTCATGACGAACGTGTCCGAAGTTATGGGAGTTGATGGTCATTTATATTCGATGTTAATTAATGCCATTTACTTTTTTTAAGTTGTTATGTGGAGTAAACTCCATTTTTCTTCCTGTAGACTTCATAGTAAATGAATATAAATAAAATCAGATAGTGTTATTATTATTATTTTATAATATTTCTTACTCATTAATATACATTTTTCTTCTTTTGTTTTTATTATATTTAACTTAATATTGTGTTTGTAAATTCAATTTTCAAGTATACTATCAAACACATTGGAAGGTTTTCAAATTTTAAATGTAAAATATCGCGATGATTTAAAAAAGAATATTTAAATTTTCTTAACAACAAAACATTAGCAACGCATAAACATTATTTCGTAACAGATTATATTAGATAATAAATGAAAGAGTCCTTTTTGATATATGTCGTGTTTGGCTTAGTCTTCAAACTTCTTAAAATTTGCAATGCACTCCTTGGCTGTATAATTTCCTTGGTAATCCTTCAGATCTGTGTATCTTGTCAGTTTTGTCCATAGATTTGATTTTTATAAGTGTTATGTTTATTACCATTGTCAAAGTTTTATAATGTCAGCAACATTATTTGCTGGCCATGGCAAGACGGAAAGTCCCCGGTTGTGTTTTGCTTTCTTCACTATTTTGGTGAAGGTGAACATGTATTCATGCATTTAAATATTGGTCTTTGTGTTATTGCCTTGTATATGTTTATATAGCGGCATTAATGTAAATACTGTTGTAGACATTTGAAAAAAAATGTTAATATTCACTGTTAATGTACATGTTACTCTTCATAAGGTATGTAAATTGTAAATAAAGCAATTAACACTAATATACACCATTTGTATTGTGTTCTTTTGTTTCTTACCTTGTTTTTTTTGTAATTACTTTTCAGTCCGTAAACAAGATTCTGACATTTAAAAAAACAGCATAACCATGAACAAAAGTAGTTGTTTATCCTCTTATCAATATTTTAATGTTGTTCTATTTTATTTTTTAATCATTTATATCATTTGGAGGTGAATATCTTCCATTGAAATAAATTTAAGTTTACTATATAATGCTCACATTTTTTTCTAATCATGATTTTGCATTGTTTAGCGTTATTTATATTTAAATACATACATATTTTCATATTACACTTTCTAAACAGGCGAATATTGTGAAATGCTCTAATACAAGTAGAAAACATATGAGTAAAATACGCCAAGGGAGATAAATCAGTGCAGTCTAACAAGTTAGAGTAGTGTCCCTGCTTTTATGTTGTCTCTCTATAAATACACAGAAGCGGGATAAGAATCTCATTCCTAACGACGTATGCATGAACACCATGTATAAAATAATTATGGATATGCATTTCAAATAATTCAATGAAAAAAAATGAAAGTTGATAGCTTGGCGGCAATTCAGTATGCATCTTTTTTGTTGCCGTCAACCTTAAATAAAAATTAACACCACAGACTTAACAAAAACATGTTTTTATTTCACAAAACAAGTTAGCCAATAACGGCTCATGTTCAGTTACAAAGAACTTTTCAATTAAAATGTATTGCAGAAGTCAGCGGAATATGTCTCGTAATCACCCGATGTTTGGTCGGAAATCTATTGATAATAATTATCACTTCTATAATTTAGAATAATACAAATGCAATACATGCATATTGTCAAAAACAGTTCCAAAGCAAATACCACCACAAATTACTGCGCGACTTGACCTAAAGTTGCACCCTTGACACTAGTGAGCCCACACTACTTCACTATCGTACAAAAAGCAAATTATCACCGATAATAATACATACATCAAATAAGCATGCACGAATATAGGCTATGTTTATACGGACTGCGTGTGTGGGGGGGGGGGCGGGGGGGGGGGATGTAATTATGACCGCTAATAATAAAAACATCAAATAAGCATGCGCGAATATAGGCTAAGTTTATACGAACTGTGTGTGAGGGGGTGGGTGGGGGTGGGGGTGGATTTACTTATGCAAATAGCCAACCAACAATTAATTGATCAGAGGGTTGTTTTATTTGTTCAGGTTTTGGTTTGCATTCAGAATATAGTTTGGCATAATCTGCTAATGCTGCTCAAATAATTCCAAAATCAAAACTCATCGGTTCATTGCGCCTTCTGTACGATCGCCCATCGGTTCATTCCGTCTTCGGAACGATCGTCCATCCGTTCATTCCGCCTTCGGTACGATCGTCCATCGGTTCATTCCGCCTTCGGTACGATCGTCCATCAGATGTATATCGGATGTATATGGAGCAATGATACTTACAGACTCGCGGAAAAGACAATAACCTTAAATGTATAAATTCACAAGATATGTTGAAGATGAAGGGAAGCTACACAATGAAAAACAATGTCAGTCGTGTGGTCATCATTGTTTTGACAGCTGTCAGTACAAGGTCACTTTATAAATAGCCGACAAGTAGCGACCAGCCAGATAAAAGTAGTTCCACTATGGTGGGGGTGCGCGGACTACTAACATACATTCAAGAGATGATTTTGGAACTTTCCGAATGTTGAAATCTATTCGCCGTAAAATTATTTGTTTAAGAGTGTTGTACTATTTGGAATAAACTTATAACATGGATCACGTCACTCTGATAGG
>CM017570.1:5512781-5555281 GCA_007844125.1 Sinonovacula constricta | reverse complement strand
ACTGATTTAGGATGAGGGATTATCCTGAAGAGTTCCGAAAAGGGGTTCAAACGGAAAATCTTGGCGTTTATTGTAAATGAAAAAAATCCGAAATGACCGAAGTGTTCCGATTTCCGTCAAATTGGAATCCTTCTGCCGTCACCATTGCACTGCCAATGTAAATTTCGGTAATGTCCCACTCGGAACTCCTTTTGTTGTACCAACACACACATATTTAAAATTACTGAAATGTTCGAATAATTCAGTTTTATTCACTCTCCAATATCGATATTTAAAAAAAAATTCTTATATACGGTGAAAAATCTACACAGGCACAAACGTAGGAATCAAAAATGTCTTATTTAGATGAATATTCTTTATTTTCGATCCCTTCATCATTGAATAATATAAATTGTTTTTGCGCGAGATTCTGTTGAGAATAACTACGTTTAAGTCAAACATCAGCACACGGATAATCCATCACAATCGTGAAATGTTGACATTTCCCTCCATTTGAGAGAGCAAACTCTTCCTTCTTAGAATTGTCGACTAAAACAAAAAAATAGTTATGGAGTTTGATATGCGCGGAAAAGTTGAAACGCGAATAATTTAAAGACATGATGTATAGTTAACGTTCGTTACTCTCTCTCACAAGTACGCACGCACACACGCACGCACGCACGCACGCACGAACGCACGCGCGCACATATACACATTGCACACACATTACAACACCGTTTATTTTATGAAACTACCACTGCTGCTACTACTACTACTGCTGCCACTACTACTACTGCTGCTACTACTACTACTGCTGCTACTACTACTACTGCTGCTACTATTACTACTGCTGCTACTACTACTGCTGCTGCCACTACTACTACTGCTCTACTATTACTACTGCTGCTACTACTACTACTGCTGCTACAACTAAGGCAATAAGACAAAGTCCTATGAGCATTACAGCATAGAAAAACATTCAAAAATGCACAGGATCATGTTACTCACATGCAAGTCAACTGTAGAATTAAAACAAATCTGTGATGAGTCATTAATCGAAAAGAGCACACACACAACTGTTACCGCCTTGGAACGGTCAGTTGTAAAAAGTGTTATACTGGTGTTTAAAAAAAATACCAGTAATAAAAAAACCCAATATGTTTAAATATAAAAATGTCCATGCGCTGGCGTTTTCTTAGATAAGTCATGGCGACGTTAAATGAAAGTAGTGACCAAATTGAAAAATTATGTCCACATGGTATTGAGGAGAAGGAGAAGTCTTGTTTCTCTAGAAAGACTACACAATACTGTTGATAGTAAATGAAATGAAATAAGTAGATATATATATATATATAAATAAAGGAAGAAGTGTAAAATGGTTGTAGCATCCTGTTCATGTGTACCATCTAAATGAGATTGGGGTACCACAGTCCAATGTAGAACCACAGGAATATACACGTGATCAATCTTAATGGATGAATGAAATGACATCATAGATTACATGCAAGGGGGAAAATTTGTTACGACCACCACACTGCACAGTTAACATTGTTGTGATCATGAATAAAGAAATGTAGATTCATAATAAATGAGATACATTAACATTATTACCTGACCAATTTGACCCCCACCCCGTCTTTAACATACGTTTAACTTGACGCCTATTGTGTCACGTGTCACGTGGACTATAATAATTTTACTATGGGAGAGAGGTAAACCTAATGATCCGTTAGTGTAAGAAAGTGAAATACTACAGTTATGTTTTGATTTTGAATAACGAATCAATTTTCACTCGTTTAGTTAGTAAAGAGACATTACTAAAATTACACGCGTTACTTCCCTTGTAGTTACATGTAGGTATATGGTATACAATTACTGCAAAAATATGTTATCTGTTCACTTCTTTCTTACTTTCAAGATAATCACAGATTTCAACTTGTACATACAGTTGAATATTTGATAAGACATGTTCCCATTGAACGAGATAAGAATGAGAAACAGGTACCTGTTTGCAATTCTGATGAAAATGAGCAAATTTAAATTAAAATTACGAATATTGTCTACACAAAATTTATGTAAATACCTGCCCACAAGGGTTAAATTAAAGTAAATTAAATTTCGAAAAAAGGGAACGACCGATGCAGAGAGAAAGCAAACAGTTGTCGATAATGAACTTTCCGACAACAAGCCAGCACATCACACACGAATACTTATTTAACCAGTTCTAAAATATGTTGTGACTGTTTATTATAACACTTACTGCTCTATGTAATGTTGGATATGAAATTGTGGTTGGGTAAATGCAGTTCTGGCTTAGCAATGCTGCATCTAATTCTATTACTGATGATTTTTTTGTGGATGGTGGTGATGATGATGATGATGATGGCGATTGTTGCTATAAATCTTACATCTTTAACTGCAGTTGCTACTGTTGCTATTTTGATTAGGTAAATAAGAAAAGGTCCTATCAAAAGTTTCACAGATATTTAAATTTTATCTACCTGTAGACAAAGGCAAACAAGGTAAATGTAAATGTGACAAAAACACAGAGACGAGACAAAACACACAAAAAGAAAAAAAAAACATCAGTTACCGCCTTGGAACGGTCAGTCGGCAAAAGGGCCAACTGGGGTGCTTAAACCTGGTTTGTGGAGCGCTCCAACCTCGCACTTCCTGGAGGTTTTTCAAGCAAACAAACAGTATAAATAAAAATATCCCGTCCAAGTGAAACAACGAAAAACACAACTTGAATAGGTTTTCTTGACTAATGTTTCCATATACAGGTAAATGCTCGAGAAATGTATATTGCCTTTGGATTAACTTTACTATATTTTGACACGTCCATGTGTAATTGCAGGGATCAATTTACCGAAACCTGAACAAATACATTCGTTTTCTTTAAATAGACATTTATTTGTTGGCATAAGAAAACATTTTCCAACCTTACCTCAGATTCCCGTGTTAATGATTCACGCTATTGTAAATCATCCAATAAATTTTATCAAAAGACAATATTCAAATAAATTAAAAATATACTATATTTCTTTCAAGGCAGAACATTTACATTTTCATCTTTTAAGCCTAAGGAAACAACTCGCATAAACTATTTCCTTAGAACATATGCTATTGCCTGGAGTTGATATGTTTGTGGCAGGATGATCTATTTTAATGAAGGAGTATAAACCAATCAATCGAGTCGGGGAACGTCTTGATGGAAGGCCACATTGAAATGTATATACAATTGGAACACTTGGCGATGATGCATTGCCTGCCTCGGATTCCTTAAGCAAAGTGGAACTCATGTCAAAAACATATTATCACCATGTAAATACAAAAACACAGCATAGTGAATGAATACGAAATGTAGTGATACATTCAATCAAATGATAACGTATAATAATAAAACAATTAACTACACTCATCTTTATAAAGGAATTGAGAACCTTGCAAAGATAACTTATTGAAACAATTAGCCACACGTGTTGCACGCCATGGATCAGTAACGCTCAGTTTCACCCACCCCCCCCCCCCCCCCCTTCCTGATACTCATGCAGGCTGAGGTTCTTGAAACAATTAGCCACACTTGTAGCACGCCATGGATCAGTAACGCTTTGTTTCACACCCCCTACCTGATACACATGCAGCATGAGGTTCTTGAAACAATAAGCCACACTTGTAGCACGCCATGGATCAGTAACGCTCTGTTTCACACCCCCTTCCTGATACCCATGGAGCCTGAGGTTCTTGAAACAATTATCCACACTTGTAGCACGCCATGGATCAGTAACGCTTTGTTTCACACCCCCATCCTTATACCCATGGAGCATGAGGTTCTTGAAACAATTAGCCACACTTGTAGCACGCCATGGATCAGTAACGCTCTGTTTCACACCCCCATCCTTATACCCATGGAGCCTGAGGTTCTTGAAACAATTAGCCACACTTGTAGCACGCCATGGATCAGTAACGCCCTGTTTCACACCCCCTTCCTGATACCCATGCAGCCTGAGGTTCTTGAAACAATTAGCCACACGTGTAGCACGCCATGGATCAGTAACGCTCTGTTTCACACCCCCATCCTTATACCCATGCAGCCTGAGGTTCTTGAAACAATTAGCCACACTTGTAGCACGCCATGGATCAGTAACGCCCTGTTTCACACCCCCTTCCTGATACCCATGCAGCCTGAGGTTCTTGAAACAATTAGCCACACGTGTAGCACGCCATGGATCAGTAACGCTCTGTTTCACACCCCCATCCTTATACCCATGCAGCCTAAGGTTCTTGAAACAATTAGCCACACTTGTAGCACGCCATGGATCAGTAACGCTCTGTTTCACACCCCCATCCTTATACCCATGCAGCCTGAGGTTCTTGAAACAATTAGCCACACTTGTAGCACGCCATGGATCAGTAACGCTCTGTTTCACACCCCCATCCTTATACCCATGCAGCCTGAGGTTCTTGAAACAATAAGCCACACTTGTAGCACGCCATGGATCAGTAACGCCCTGTTTCACACCCCCTTCCTGATACCCATGCAGCCTGAGGTTCTTGAAACAATTAGCCACACGTGTAGCACGCCATGGATCAGTAACGCTCTGTTTCACACCCCCATCCTTATACCCATGCAGCCTGAGGTTCTTGAAACAATTAGCCACACTTGTAGCACGCCATGGATCAGTAACGCTCTGTTTCACACCCCCATCCTTATACCCATGCAGCCTGAGGTTCTTGAAACAATTAGCCACACTTGTAGCACGCCATGGATCAGTAACGCTCTGTTTCACACCGCCTTCCTGATACCCATGCAGCCTAAGGTTCTTGAAACAATTAGCCACACTTGTAGCACGCCATGGATCAGTAACGCCCTGTTTCACACACCCTTCCTGATACCCATGCAGCCTGAGGTTCTTGAAACAATTAGCCACACTTGTAGCACGCCATGGATCAGTAACGCCCTGTTTCACACACCCTTCCTGATACCCATGCAGCCTGAGGTTCTTGAAACAATTAGCCACACTTGTAGCACGCCATGGAACAGTAACGCTCTGTTTCACACCCCCTTCCTGATACCCATGCAGCCTGAGGTTCTTGAAACTATTAGCCACACGTGTAGCACGCCATGGAACAGTAACGCTCTGTTTCACACCCCCTTCCTGATACCCATGCAGCCTGAGGTTCTTGAAACTATTAGCCACACGTGTAGCACGCCATGGAACAGTAACGCTCTGTTTCACACCCCCTTCCTGATACCCATGCAGCCTGAGGTTCTTGAAACTATTAACCACACTTGTAGCACGCCATGGATCAGTAACGCTCTGTTTCACACCCCCTTCCTGATACCTATGCAGCATGAGGTTCTTGAAACAATTAGCCACACTTGTAGCACGCCATGGATCAGTAACGCTCTGTTTCACACCCCCTTCCTGATACCCATGCAGCATGAGGTTCTTGAAACAATTATCCACACTTGTAGCACGCCATGGATCAGTAACGCTCTGTTTCACACCCCCTTCCTGATACCCATGCAGCCTGAGGTTCTTGAAACTATTAGCCACACTTGTAGCACGCCATGGATCAGTAACGCTCTGTTTCACACCCCCTTCCTGATACCCATGCAGCCTGAGGTTCTTGAAACTATTAGCCACACTTGTAGCACGCCATGGAACAGTAACGCCCTGTTTCACACCCCCTTCCTGATATCCATGCAGCATGAGGTTCTTGAAACAATTAGCCACACTTGTAGCACGCCATGGATCAGTAACGCCCTGTTTCACACCCCCTTCCTGATATCCATGCAGCATGAGGTTCTTGAAACAATTAGCCACACTTGTAGCACGCCATGGATCAGTAACGCCCTGTTTCACACCCCCTTCCTGATACCCATGCAGCCTGAGGTTCTTGAAACAATTAGCCACACTTGTAGCACACCATGCATCAGTAACGCTCTGTTTCACACCCCCTTCCTGATACTAATGCAGCCTGTGGGTCTTGAAACAATTAGCCATACTTGTAGCACACCATGGATCAGTAACGCTCAGTTTCACATCCCCCTTCCTGATACCCATGCAGCCTGAGGTTCTTGAAACAATTAGCCACACTTGTAGCACGCCATGGATCAGTAACGCTCTGTTTCACACCCCCTTCCTGATACCCATGCAGCCTGAGGTTCTTGAAACAATTAGCCACACTTGTAGCACGCCAATGATCAGTAACGCTCTGTTTCACACCCCCTTCCTAATACCCATGCAGCCTAAGGTTTTTGAAACAATTAGCCACACTTGTAGCACGCCATGGATCAGTAACGCTCTGTTTCACACCCCTTCCTGATATCCATGCTGCCTGAGGTTCTTGAAACAATTAGCCACACTTGTAGCACGCCATGGAGCAGTAACGCTCTGTTTCACACCCCCTTCCTGATATCCATGCAGCCTAAGGTTCTTGAAACAATTAGCCACACTTGTAGCACGCCAAGGATCAGTAACGCTCTGTTTCACACCCCCTTCCTGATACCCATGCAGCCTGGGGTTCTTGAAACAATAAGCAACACTTTTAGCACGCCATGGATCACTAACGATCTGTTTCACACTCCCTTTCTGATACCCATGCAGCCTGAGGTTCTTGAAACAATAAGCCACACTTGTAGCACGCCAAGGATCAGTAACGCTCTGTTTCACACCCCCTTCCTGATACTCATGCAGCCTGGGGTTCTTGAAACAATTAGCCACACTTGTAGCACGCCATGGATCAGTAACGCTCTGTTTCACACACCCTTCCTGATATCCATGCTGCCTGAGGTTCTTGAAACAATAAGCCACACTTGTAGCACGCCATGGATCAGTAACGTTCTGTTTCACACCCCCTTCCTGATACCCATGCAGCCTGAGGTTCTTGAAACAATAAGCCACACTTGTAGCACGCCATGGATCAGTAACGTTCTGTTTCACACCCCCTTCCTGATACCCATGCAGCATGAGGTTCTTGCAACAATTAGCCACACTTGTAGCACGCCATGGATCAGTAACGCTCTGTTTCACACACCCTTCCTGATATCCATGCTGCCTGAGGTTCTTGAAACAATTAACCACACTTGTAGCACGCCATGGATCTTTAACGCTCTGTTTCACACCCCCTTCCTGATACCCTTCCTGATAGCCTGAGGTTCTTGAAACTATAAGCCACACTTGTAACACGCCATGGATCAGTAACGTTCTGTTTCACACCCCCTTCCTGATACCCATGCAGCCTGAGGTTCTTGAAACAATTAGCCACACTTGTAGCACGCCATGGATCAGTAACGCTCTGGTTCACACACCCTTCCTGATACCCATGCAGCCTGAGGTTCTTGAAACAATTAGCCAGACTTGTAGTACGCCATGGATCAGTAACGCTCTGTTTCACACCCCCTTCCTGATACTCATGCAGCCTGAGGTTCTACCCAGCTTGGCAGATGAAGATGTTTATTAAAGATTAGGACGTTAAGGAATATTGTACATTTAGTGTTTAATTTACAGATGTTCTGTTTTGGCCTGAGAACTGACTATTTGGATAATTTAGCAATAACCATGGACTTATTTTCTTACTAATACCTTTCCTAAACCCACTAACCTGCCACTGTAAACGCAGTATCAAGCCAAACAATGCCACATTCCAATGTTCAATTAATTTTAAGAATAATTTACAGTGCATATATTTTCTGCCAAACAAAAAGGTGCAATTCGGTACATATCCGATTGGAATGCTTCACATGTAGTGTAACACGCGGGATAAGCCAGAAAATATAGGTAACAGCCATTCATCAAACGTCACTCTTAGTGAGAACTTTAAATGCATGCCGATGTTCACAAACGTGAAAATAAAATATTTCTAACAATTTAATTTAATTGATGGCACCCTAACTGCATACGCATTTTGCGTGAGCTTCTTGTATGACAACTAAAATTTAAAACACAAAATAAGCCTCAAATCATTTAGGCATATAATTATATATAAGAAATCGCTTGAGCAGATGGATGCTTCCTGGCGTATAACGTATACATAGAAAAAATATACTGTATGTAGCTAAATCAGAGGGATCTATATGTGTCCACTGTTTATTGGCAACAATTGTTTGACCTTTTATATCACTGGTATATCCCAAGAATGCCTGGTTGCAAATATGTTGGAACGTTAGGACTGATTTGATTTTGTCGCATGTGACATATTCCTTGGGCTTGAAGTAGAATGAGACGTTTGTGATCAGAAAGGGTGAATGCGGAAACTTTATGAAATTTTATTTCCAATAAAATAAATGCTTGCTGGTTTTGCATAACACAATTTTCGAAATGCGAAGACGGAAAAAAACTTGTATGGACAATCAAGCATTTTGGTCCTAAACAGGCATTTATTTAAATGTGAAATCTTTGTTTAGAAAAGAAATACCTCTCTGATAACAAGAAACAGTCGCCATTTATTGTCCAAGAAAGTTCACGACGTCGTGAAAGATTAAACATGAAAACTACACCATTACTCTTGGCTGCCGACAGCCAGACATTTTCTTATCGGCGTAGATATCTCACCTCACCTCACAATAACTGACCGTCTTACCATTACTGACACCAGGTCAGCTCGAATGAATATCAAAGCAATTCTTAATGGAAGAGTTTCTAGATTACACCATATGCCTTATTGTGCTTGTTAAACGTCCCCTGGTGGGGGCTGGGGAGTAACAAACTGCAAAATGGGAGCAAGTATTAAAGTAAATTAATTTAAAAATCCAAATTTATTTCCCGACAGTATTGTTGAACATAATGCATAATAGGTAAATAAGAAAAGGTCATATAAACATTTCTACAGATATTTAAATCTAAACTACCCCTAGACAAAGGCAAACAGGGTAAATGTAAATGTGACAAAAACACAGAAACAAGACATAACACACAAAAAGAAAAACCATGACTCGAGGCTATATCCATTTCGCCTTCAATTTAATAACTGTAAAAAAACACGAAACACCCTCATTAGTTTACTGCTTCAAAATAGTTTGTATTAAGTTTAGGTCAAGTTATATAAAAAAAGAGAAAGCTAAAAGTGTCTTACAGTTTTATTGAATTTTGCATTTGTGTGAATCGTAAAGCAAGTGAACATGATCAACAAAATAAGGCGCAATTGTATAAGATTTGTTTTCTAAATGGTAAAGAACCTAAGCGTTGAGCGGACGAGGACTTGGGTCGGGTCTTAACCGACATGAAACTTCCGATGGATCCCAATTCATATGAACTATAACATATTTCCGGACTCAACTACCCTGCAATAATAACTGTAGCAGTCACTTTGGTTTACCTTTACCTAAACAGTTTAAATTGTCTGAGGTTTGAAATTAATTTTGAAGTCTAGTTCGTCGTTACGTTTTAGGAGCTGTTAAAACGAAAAAAGGAAAGAAAATGTCCAAAATGTGCTGCTTAGCTTATTCTTGTTTAATTTACTTGAGTGACTTCATAAGAGGTTACCTTGATAAAGATTGCCTTTCAGGTAGGACTTTATTGGATGTACACAAGTCAGTTGATACCGTGCTCCATACCGTACTTAAAAAAACAACTGATAGCATTTAGCCTTGGCGATAATAGTTTGAACTGATTTTACTTCTCACTGACAGAAAACACATAATTGATGTTTTAGGTACTCGGTCAAATTATACTGCAGGGAAGTATTCCTCAAGAATAAATTCTTAGTCACTTATATTTTCAATTGATTCGAATGACATACCTTCAGGGGATAAGAACAAATGATGTTTTATATGCTAATAACGCTTTCTAGCCTCCAATAACAGCAGCGCAGAGATAGAGACTAGATAATTGGACAATTTGCTTAATGTAAACATGTTTTATCTACAGACTATTAGGTAAATTCAGACTTATTTTTGGATATAAGCAAAGATAACTTCCAATGGTAACCTCGTTATTTCTCCTAAATGTGTAAACATAAAGCAACCATCATCTGTTAACTATTTAGGCGCAGACTATGATTCTATGATTAAATTCGTATTGCTACGTGTTGTTGCTAGGCTGACATTTATATAGTATAAATACTGAATCCTAGACTGATTCATAGACATTTTGACTATGTATGGGCTGTGTGAAATGTTTGTTTGACCCAATAATTAAAGCAAAGATCAAACATGATATTGCTTCCTCTATCTCAATGAAACTTTCATACGTCAAGACTCAGTTCATGTCTGGTAACATTGACATGTATTTCTGTGTGGCTGTCTAAACTCATTAATGACCTCCATTCATTCTTACAAAAGCTAATGCAGGGCTAGACTGGATGAATACCAATGCGCTTCTCGGTGGTAGAAATTTCAGTTACATTGACAGATGTCTTGACAGACATAGAAATAATGTTTACATTCTATATTTTGGGCGGTGTCCGAGAGTTATGGGAAAACTGGATTTCAGAAGAGCTCAGGATTGATCCTGCAGGACCTTGACTTTTCGGGGTCAATTATTCATGCTTGTGAAGAAATAGTGCATTTACAGAACAAATATGTTTATGTTAGCAGACCAATTGTGTCCTGCCATGCTTTGATTTTTAACATTAATACTTGTTTATTGTAACCTGTTTAAACAATATCAAGTATTTCAGATATACATGAAATGCAGATTTATGAATGAACAATGACGCGTATGAATATCACGGCGGCGCGGGAATTTCACTCAGTGAATAGAGAAAAAGGTTGAAACGGGTAGCGAACAAGTGTTCCACTGAATACATATATGCTCCTCGGGTAATTCCGTCCTCGGGACAATCATCCCTCGAAAGTATCTGGTGCAATAATACTTAATGAAATCACGATCGTTTTGTTCGCCGGAAGTCGGAAGAAGAATATGCCTAAGTAGTTCGCTCAAAACATAAACGTTTGACAGCTGCGTGTCTGCTGCGCTGGGTATGTTAAAATCGGATGATTTAAATTTGAAGCCGCCACAAATTGAAATTTTACTGGCATCGTACTGTAGTGAGCTGTTACCCGAGCTGCCATCTTTGTTTTAACGTCTGTCTCAAAAGAAGTCCCATTTAGGGAAATGGCCGAGGTGATCCGACTACCTACATACATCCGAGAGATGATTCGTCAATTATCCGAGGTGTTCCGATTGAATACATATAATCTACTATTTGCGATATCCCTCGCTGGGCATCACTGTCCCCTGGGATTATGAACCAGACTAAAACTCCGCACGCGTTCGAAGAGAAATGACGCACTCAGGATTTTAAGAATCAGATTACAGAGTTAGTATTGTTAATCAACTCAGTTTATATTGGTCGAATCTCGTAGCATGTATGAGCATCTAATTAGACCTAACATAATGTTAAAATACAAAAACGTACAGAAAGTATAGAATGTTTACTAAAATGATTTCTGTCGGAAGTTAGTGAGTCTAATTTTACTGTATTCCCGATGTATATTCTATATTTTAGAAGATGTGTTTTCTGCAGTTGAAGACTTGCCTTCTTTTCAATTTTCAACGCGTAATACATTTACTACGAAATAGGATGTGATGGGATTTGCTGGCATTTTTGCCGATACTGTGAAGCGACATGTCTATAATTATAGCACAGGGGCACTTATGAGGTGCCCAAGGACTGAACCCGGCCGGTCCATTATACTGACACCGACAAGTCAGGCGTAATGCTGTCCCCTTAGACCCGAGCGTTAGGAGGGAAGCCACTACTACTAACTTTAAAGTCTTTGGTTGGACCCGGCCGGGGTTTGAACCCACGACCTCCCGATCCGCATACTACGAAATAATTGTGACCTTTGTTTGCACACCAGTCATCGCTTACTCCACACAAACAGCGCTTTAATTTATAATTCACCTTCTGAGATTTTTGTAGATAAATGATTTTATTGCATTTCATAACAGTCAATGATACCAAAGAAGCCAGAAAGATGAAACCTTTAGGCAATATTATCTTATTAAAAAAAAATTATTAAAAAATAAAAAAAAAAATTAAATTCTAAACAGTCAATTTCGATGTTAATGTTACAGGTTCTACATAATGTATATTGAGTAATATATTTTTACCAAGGATTATTGAAAGTCGATTAAAATGTTTATCCATGAACCATATACAGCGATGCTGTTGTCAGGAACTTTGTTTGTTGTTAACGTTTTTTGTGTGATTTTGATATGATAATGATATTACATTGTTAAATTCACCCTATAAAGAGTGTTACGTGTATCTCTTTTGATAGACTACTCTTCATTAACACCTATTTTCATTTACAATCAACAATATGGTGTATTTCTTATAATAGAAATGATACTTCTCTATCTTCTAAATAACATGTGGGTATTATTTTTCAATGACGTCACTACTTTCATCATATATTACCAAAGAAAACTTCAGCGCTTGGACATTTTTTTCAAATAGATCGGCTTTATTTCCATTGCTTGCAATTAAGAAACTCCCCAGGCAGTGCGAGGTAAGAGCTCTGTAAATCCGGTTTAAGCACCCCGGGCCGACCCTTTTGCCAAATGAACGTTTCAATGCGGTAACTGTTGGGTTTGCTCTTTTTGTTAAATCACTCATTACAGATTTGTTCTTATTTTTACATTTGACTTGCATGTAACTACCTTTGTCCTGTGCCCATTCAAAGTTTGGTATATGTTGCAATACTTCGTCATATCTTCTAACATACATGTTATGTTAAAGTTTTCTTTTTCTGTTCTTGTTAATGAGACTTTTGCTATTGATGATTATGTTAATCCTTACAGTTGTGGTGATATTGCGAGTGCAGTTGTTGTCCCTGTACACGTTATTTTGTTTTGAAACTAAATTTGGGAAATTAACACTATTAACATTAGCATAAAGAACAGTATTTTGTCCATAATGTCGTTTTGCTGTTTCTCTTGTCTACACCTTCGGAAAAAAACAGACGTGCTATAAATAGGATGGAAAGCTTAGCCTTATTCTAATTAGATCTGCGATTAAGTTTACACTTAGTAGAAAAAATGAGAAAAGTACCTATAACAATTACCAATTAAATCCAAACTACATCTAAACAAACGCAAACAAGATAAATGTAAAAGTGACAAAACACAGAGACAAGACATAACACTCACAAATAAAAACAAAATTTTTACCGCCTTGGAACGGTCTGTCGGCAAAAAGACCGAATGGGGTGCTGAAACCTGGTATGTGGAGCGCTCCAACCTCACACTTTCTAAAGGATTTTCTCTCAAACGACCTGTTTAAATTTTCCCATTGACATGAGACAACTAACAGCAAACACTTGCATCGGGAAATAAAGCTGATAAGAAGTACTTATATACAGACAAAATAACAAAACAAACATTTAAGGTATTTATAGAAACTTTTTATCAATAAGCTGAACGAATATACATGGTGTTTATGAGTATTTCATATTAGTTTAATTATTAAATTGGATAGATGATTTGATTTAAATGCACCAACGATCTTGACTATTCTGATTTTGAAATTGAATGAAATGATTGGACAAATGTTTCTGTTAAACTTACGTCATTGAAATACTACATGTTAACTTTGTCAGGATACGAGGAAAACATAAAAGCCTGACCGAGCAGGACGTTAATTCGCGCTATATTTTCTCTAATTGACATCATTTTCGACATTTTCTGTGTTGTTTGTTTTTATCCTTTGAGATGTTCTAAGTTAAAGCAAAATTAAAACTGCACTAGTGTTGTGCTATTTACCTTACAGGTAATTTCATTAGTTAATTAAGTCTCCCATATCTTCTTTGGCAAGCTTGTCGTTTAAGAGGACACATGTGTGCGAATTCACCGTGTTTACCGCAGGCTATCGCCTCTTGTGTCGACAAGATGTCAGTCAATTACAAAACCACACTTAAGTAGCTTAGGCACTGTGATTAACACGATTAACACTGTGTAATCACTTTCAGCCAGTCAGTTGAAAGTATGTTATCCCGTTTTATTTCCGTTAACTTTTATAAATTTCCTCGCAAAGAATGTAAGTGGCAATTTTAGATCTAATTATTCACTCGGAGAAATATTCCAGTCTGTTTATATTGCACATCTTTAAGTTATGTTTGTTTTTCTCATGCTGTAAAACAATAACAACAATACGTATAAACGTCATCAAGTCTATCAATTAAAACGTCATTAATAGCAGCACCATCATTTTGAAAGCAGCAACTAGATAAACAACAAAAAACATATGAGCACCATAGACATAAGCGACATTCATATAACAACCAGTGTTTGTAGTATATGTTTCTCTATTCTTGTGTACAGACGTTATTCTATCAAACATTTATTTGCTAGATGGTTGTTGTTTTGTTGTTTTTGTTGTTTAAACAATCACAATGTTCTGGGTTTTTTTCCATTTTAAATAACTCTAGAATTTAAGTAGAAGCGATTTGACATCAAACACACCTCTTATATTAAGAATAATCACATACATTTTCTCCCCAAGCGTACTCTTAAAAAGTATTAAAGAACACCTTTAATTTCCAAAGAAAACGCCAATTGCATCAATTTTGATGAATTTGGAGTATATATTTAATATAATTAGTTTAAATTTGGCAAGTCAGTATACTGATATACCAAGTTTACCAATATATTAACACTTTTATGTTTCTATTAAACCTTGTCTAAAATGGAAATTGCGTCGTTTGTTTCCAAACTCACACCAGTGGCATCATTAATGACGAAGTGTTAAATAATTAGACAAAATGATAAAAACCAGATATGTTAAGATTCCGCCAAGTTTTGGGCTTTGATTGATGTTATTAAGTATTAACTAGAAGTATTGTAAATTAGTTTTTACGATCATTATTATAGAGAAAATATAATCGGAGAAAAAAGGAACTAAGAAAACAATGTTACGAATTGTTGAAGATATTGAATATGCTAGTGCCACGATACAAAACAATATGCATAATTAAGTTTGCTTTTTGAATATTTTTTTTTTTTTTTTTTTTTGGGGGGGGGGGGGGGGGGTTAAGGGGTGTGTGGGGTGTGTACGGTTTCTTTTTGTTCAATAAAAAGCTTTCTTACCAATACATTGAAGAGCTTTTGGGGGGAAATTCTAATTTGAACATGAATTACATATAGGACCTTTTCATTTCTGTAAGATGCATAGTTATACTGTCAGATTTGGGGAGATGGTGTAAGATACAATAGAAATAATGTGATTTTATGATAAAAAAAGTTTCAGACCGTGAATTACCTTTATTCTTAAGACCAATTAAAAAGCATTGGTATAACCAGAATTAAGTAATTTGTGTTAGAACATGTATTGTGCTGTATAAAAAAGTAGAGTTAACTTTTCAAAGGCGGTAAATGTAGGGTTTTCTCCTTTTGTTAATGTCTCAGCACAGATTTGTTCTTACGTTTATATTTGGCTTCCATGTGAATACCTTTGTCCTGTGCCTTTTCAAAATTTGGTTTATCACATGATTCACCTTGTTTTCCATTCAATATACCCATGTTATATTTTTTTGTATTACATTAGTGTAATACAGCTTTTCTTGCAATTTGATAGGCTAGCTGGTTCACGTGAATATTTGGTATTCATGCGCCGTGTTTGCTTGACAATGACAGTCCTTTTTTCGTCGGTTCAAATGTCACGATTATTGGTACAAATAAACTTACACCACAATGAAGCGTATGGCTAAGGTTGCTGGACTTGCATCCGAAAGAAGTCTGACTATCCACAGCGCCCGGAAACATTTACTTCAAAAATTGTCCGAAAATAACATCCCGGCAAATGCGATTATGTAGATAACGGGACACCGCAACATTCAGTCAATTAATACTACGCCCTCCCCCCCCCCTAGCAATAATCAACACAAAATGATATCGAACATCCTCACAAAGTCTAGATGTTCTCACCAGCATGCATGTACTTCTCAAGTGAATCAAGACACGAATGTCCACAACGCGATGCTAACTTCAATTAATTCCGCTACAAAGACTTCAAACATAACCGTCCACGCTGGCTTTAACAGCATCTTCGCAGGAAACGTTTTTGGTGGAACTTTCGATATCAGCATTCAGCCGTCTATGATACAAATCAAATGTAAACTCTACTGACGAGTCTGCATGTCCACCACATAAGAAACGGAAAAAAAATCTCCTTAGTCGACACTGTCAGCGATGAGAAATTTGAATAGTGGCCTTCACACTAACCGCTATATTTACTTTTTTGGGTCACGCATTTTCACATGTTTACAGTTTATTTTTATAAGTTATTTAGCTGAAATAGTCGATAAAGCATTAATACATTAAAAGTTTGTCAAAAGGTTGTGTTTACTCTCAATTTAAGACCAGAGGCTCGTTTAATATCATTTTGCCTGAACTCGTTTAATAAATGTTTGTATTAAATAACAACACATGTCAGATCCTCTATAGATGTTGGGGTGCTTATTGGACTTGTAATATATTATTATTATGCTATTGTTTTGCTTTTTACTGTTGTTGCACCTACTAATTATGATCACTAAAGCGACATTTTGGCTATTTTAGTGGAGATAGACTCCAAACAACATCCAGGTAGAAGACGCACAACAGGTCAGCTGGAAGACCTCCCCAGATTAAATCATTCGCCAAAAGAGGACAGACTAAGCAGTCAGAGAACTTACCACGACGCCACGGACGTGTCTTTATTACGTTTAGACCCTGTAATCTTACTTTGCTAGAATGGATAATTTTATTCTTGCACCGCTGTATTTCTGTGAATTATTGCTCATTCAACCTCACAGATTGAAAGTTATTATCTCGGATCTTTATCAGCCCATGGAGAAACATTTCATTAATCTAATATGCGTACTCTTGTAAATTGTTGTTTTCAAAATATTTATGTTTGCTCTGGTAATTATGTTGTTATGTGGTCATAGATTTCGTGATCTGAAAGTAAATTTACTTCATTAAGAATACTCACATTTCTTTAACATCAATCTGCATTAGGACACTTCTGTCAGAAATTCAGAGGGAAAACATATCATTCTTTTTTAATTCAAACACAATGCCATTTTCGTAGCATATATATTTCGTATTGGAAAATGTATTTGTTATGTTGTATATGTTTATTTTATAAGTGTATAAAACACTTGTATAAGTGTATTCATAATAGAAACTTCTACAGAAAAAATAAACACAATGGTAAAGAACTAAAACATTTAATGCATTATTTGATTTTCGTATGAATATTAATGAAATCGAACTTTTACCAGCATAATATTACAGTGCTGTATGAGTGAACATTGGTTCCGGGGCTGAGGGTGATTGGGTGGCGCCCATGTCGTTGGGGTGGAGTCGATGATAGGAAACTACTGTCACTGCTTAATCTCTCATCGCGTAGGTTCGAATCCTGTTCGGGGAGGAGGACATTATGTTGGAAGGTCCTGCAACTGACCTGCAGTGTACCGGTGGTTCAACCCAGACATTTGTCTGGGGTTTTACACTATCAGATAGCTTGACGTCACTATAATGATCATAATTGGTCCCTGCGATGTATTTCAAAACAACAACAACAAACAACCCAGCGTGTGTTCCGTTCCGTCGATGAAGAACAGGCTGAAGTGCTGACAAATTGACTCTAGGCAACTTCCGGTGGTCTACTGATATTCTTAATGTGGAAACTAGGCAGCTTCCGCTGATCTACTGATATTCTTAATGTGGAAACATCCCGTCTGGATTGGAGAGATGAAAAGACTATCGCAGATATAACTCAAGGAATTGTACTTTTTATCTTTTAATATTGTTCTCATTGTTATGATGATAGATCATTATTTCAGAGAAAGGGCTTCAAACTGAGACCGCAACCATGACTGTTTATAAAGACGAACATTGATTGTTTGTTAAGACAAACTTATTTATAGAAGTTAAGCATTTGAAATTGAACAAACATATACACAATTTTATAATAAAACAAACACAACTCAAACTCAACAAAAACACAACACTTGCAAAGAATGAAACATTTCTTAATGACAATTTTACATCAGACTTCTTTGGTCATTATTATTATTATTGTTTTGTGATTAAAAATCATTTACAATTAACGAGTTTGTGTAGTTCTTCTTATGAAAGTAATACTTCTCTCCTCTGAATACTATGTGACATTGTTTTTCAATGACGTCACTACTTTCGTCATATCTTACCAAATAAAATGTCAGCGCTTTGGCATTTTATTCAATTAGATCGGTTTTCTGTTCATTGCTTGCATTTGAAAAAACCCTCAGGAAGTGCGAGGTTAGAACTCAGTAAAACCCGTTAAAGCACCCCAGTCGTTACCTTTTGCCGACACACTGACCGTTCCAGGTGGTAACTGTTGGGTTTGCTCTTTTTGTTAACTTACTAATCCCAGATTTGTTCTTTTTTATATTTGGTTTACAAGTGAATTCATTTGTCCTGTGCCTTTTCAAAGTTTGGTATACTTTGCAATGCTCATAGGACTTTATCATATATTCTTACTGAAATAACGTTACAAAGCAAGCAGTAAATTTTGGAATTAAAAACTTTAAAAAAATAACGGCTATAATTGTTAATTTGAAAATACCGAAAAAATGCCTTTTCAGAAGATATTAACAAAGACTTAGTTTGGTTTTAATGTTTAATTTATTTTAAGCACTAAGAAAAATGTTAGAACGGTGCCAGTAAGGCACATTTCGTGTATTTCTTTTTAATTTCTCCTGCAAAAATCGGAATGATCGAAAATTCGTAAAAGTTTAAAACAGAGAATGTTAACATTGTTACAAGCTACAACCGTTCTATGAATGTATTAATTCGCGCGGATATGTCTTCATCAAATCGTCTAGGTGCTTCTTCTAACAACATAATAGGATCAAAGCCTCAGGGATTAAAGATGAGATAAACAGCGTAAGGCAGACACTGTATAATCACATTCAGTTTTAACTGTGTAAATTCCGCGGCCTAGACATAGCTAACCTAAATCATTATCTGATTGAATACATCCAGGTTAACATTATGCCACAAAACACTTTACTTTCTATCAGTGAAATACACATTTAACAATAAAAACTCCACTAAAACAGTAGACCAGTTCGTTAAACTACAACACATGAGTGGATGTATCAGGTTGGACAGATTTTTCTATCGTCTATATGCCTACCCTAATAACAGAACAACATCAATGTTAACGAGATAACGTTTGGAATAAACAGCTCAAACGTCAGACCCATAAGCTCGTCTGTATTGAGCGTAATACAAAATATGTTCACCTTATACAAAATGCGAGTAATGTTAAAATTAGGAAATAGGTTTTTAGGTTGCGTAATCTAACGCCCAATATATCGCGGTTTCGAGTTCAGATGCGTAGTAATTTAACCACTTTTGTTTTAATCTTTACTCTGTATATTGATTTATATCATTGATAACAAATTCAAGTAAATGACATTTCACCAAAGTTAATAAGCTTAAATGAAATGCAAAAATGTTTTATCTTTATACAAGAAAATATTTATCATAATTATTTATGCATTTTTGCATGAAACCAGAAAAAGTATGCACACACAATGTTTAGCTAAAATGAAGGAAAAGTAAAAGGAACAACAATTGCAGTAAAATAGTCCCCATTTGTTTTATTTATAGAGGTAGAATATTGGTAGTGTTAGATTTCTTAATGATTACTTCCTCGTCATTTTCGTCATTTCTGTAATTTTGCACTGACTAACATATTTACATGTACTGCTCACAATTTCGATGACAAATAGCTTTTCATGTAATTCTTTTTTCAATTCTCTTTCTCTTAAGAAGCAAATAAATTTAAAAATCTGGCTTGATATTAATATTTAACATACAAACAAAAAAGGCTGACATGTGTAACACAACGTAAGGGTCTAAACACATTCCAAAGTCTCGTTTGAAGATAACATAGTTTATTTAATATATAGACTCATGATGAATAGTGGCAGTATTTAATTATACTCTTAACAGACAGGCTGATGGTCGAGCGTTTTTCTTTGTCGGTCGGCCGTGTTCTTCTCTCGTAGGTTGCCTGTATTGTTATGTCGTCTGAGCTGTTCTGTCGCCTGTACTATTCTGACCACGCCCATGTATGCATGCACTAGTTGTGATGCCTATTTAGCATATGACCAATAGATGTGGTCCATGTATATATGTGCACTTTAGGCTAATCTATGTATTGTGTGAAAGGCTAGGTAGGTAATAATTTAACACATGTCTCAACAATTAACACAATAAAAAGGGTAGCAGATTTTCAGTAGTTACAAAATAAAAAAAAAACAGTTTTCGCACATTTTTAACTGTTTACTAATTAATAATAAAAGTAGGACTTGCCTTTGACAGTTAATACAAGAATAAGAAGCGTGATTTGATTTTAGCAGTTAACAAGTGAATACTTGCCATTGGTTTTACAAAAGCAGAACAAATGGTTTAGTGATACAATAAAGTCATGCGGAGTAATCCAGGATGTTATATACGTGTCTGTATTCATTCGAAGTTCAATGTCTCTTTACTAGTTCCATACGATCTTATGCAAGTACTTCGGTACCTGCGCATGGAATTGTAACTCCAGACTACTCTTCTGTTTCCATAGCCGATTCAACAGCTTTGGACCAGATTTTCCAGAATTTCATTTGGTCCTGAATGATGCTGCTTCTGTCCTCGCCTTTTTCATTATATCTTGTAGCTCACTTTATATTGCACCGCTTTCCTGGAACGGATATGCTGTTTTCTTGTCTAGAGGCATCATCTTATGACTCCTTAGCAGAATCTGTCTGTTCATGGCCAAAGTATGTTAATATACTATTTTTAATCTGTACTATGAAACTCCTTTTTTCACCGGACCTGGTAGCGCAATCGGTAGAGCGTCGGCTCCAGGTACGGGAGGCCCCGGGTTCGATCCCGGGCCTAGACATATATAGTCGTTAAAAATGGTAGTGGTATAGCTCCCTTGCTAACGCTCAAGCAAATATAAGGGTAGTTCCACGACAGGTTGGCCCGGTGTCAGGATAATGTGACTGGGTGTGGTATCATGCTAGGTGTTTACGGCATCTATACACAGTGAAGGCAGCACTATATCTGCTTGGTCATACGGTGTCCACTTGAAGCAGATATAGTGCTGCCTTCACTGTGTATAGCATGCCGTGAACACCTGGCATGATACCACACCCAGTCACATTATCCTGACACCGGGCCAACCAGTCGTGGAACTACCCTTATATTTGCTTGAGCGTTAGCAAGAGAGCTATACCACTACCATTTTAACGACTTTGGTATGTCGCGGCACGTGATCGAACCCGGGGCCTCCCGTACGTGGAGCCGACGCTCTACCAATTGCGCTACCAGGTCCGGTTTTGATCATGTGGGCTGCGTGTGATGACAATAGTATGTCTATCGTACTAAATTCTTCTCTGATAATTTATTATATTTACATGATATGTTCTGAACGGTGGTTGTTTAGTTGGTCAGTACTTGGTGATACATGACACAGTGCTTTAACTTCGGCAGTTTGTCTGGCAACAAAATGTGAGTACATCGAGTGGCGTCAGTCTAATCATTCTGTCATATGTTTAACGTCATATGACCTGTATGTTTATTTCGTGAAAAGTTTTATATATTTTATCTATTGTACTGAAATGTTTCCTTTTGTAATGCAAAATTAAATACAGCATAGTGTCACCTAAAGACGGTTTTATTAGAAATAGGTGGTAAGCTTTCAACAAGGCTTAATCTAACACGTACCTACCTACCCACGTACGTACGTACCTACGTACGTACCTACGTACGTACCTACGTACGTACCTACCTACGTTCCTACGTAACTACCTACGTACCTACGTAGTACCTACCTACCTGCCTGCCCGCCTGCCCGCCTGCCTGCCTGCCTGCCTTCCTACCTACCTACCTGCCTACCTACCTACCTGCCTGCCCGCCTGCCCGCCTGCCTGCCTGCCTGCCTTCCTACCTACCTACCTGCCTACCTACCTACCTACCAACCATCCTTAATGGCGTTTGTTTCTGATCGTAGTGTACGTTTTTGCCGAAGTTTTACGAGTTTACATTAAAAATCAAAAACTTATACTAATACAAAAGAAGATAAGAGAAAAATTACCGGGCCAATTCGATCTCAAAGTGATTCTTAAACAGCGTAACCTAAACTTTATCATCGTCGGATACCCCCGGTTGATTCTATTACGTTACTCTCCATTCATCACCCGTGGGCAAATTGCTACTCATTTCGTCGTTTTGTTTGAATAGAACAGAACAGACATTATCCAATCAGATGATAGGTTACAAAATTAAATACCCTTCAATCGGAAGATCAATACGGTGACCTGAGAACGTAAATATGGCGACCGGTACAGCGCATCGCAAGTGTAAAGTATGTCTGTCAGATGACAGTGCTATCGAAGTGGTATGTAAGCGTAAACTTGATTGGTTGGCAGATCCGCTGGATTTTCTTAGCGAACCAATCGGATTGCGGCATTTCATAGTAAACAAAACGACGATATGAGTAGCAATTTGCCCACGGGTGATGAATGGAGAGCAACGTAATAGAGCAACCGGGGGTATCCGACGATGAAACTTTATATGACATTTATCAACGTACAAATTTGGTAGAAACAACTATTCATCATGGTAAGCAAGGCTCTTCCTACATGCTGTATACGTTGTCTCTTATACTGATTTGCTCTTCAAATGGAGAAGAAAAACAAGAACCGCCACAATAGTAACAGCGTATCTTTTGGTCCCGCGCAGAACCGCTATTTACACATTTTCATTACGTGCAATAATCGGTACCTTTCGTTGCCCATTCGACGATAGTAACCGCTAAAATTAAATTCGGTCTTTTATTAAATTGCGGTTCGGGATGTCACAGGTTCGAACCACGGCCGGGTCAAACCAAAGACTTTAAAGTTGGAGGTAGTGGCTTCCCTCTCAACGCTCGGGGCTAAGGGGACAGCATTACGCCTGACTCGTCGGTGTCATTATAATGGACCGGCTGTGTTCAGTCCCCGGGCACCTCATAAGTGCCCCTGTGCTATAATGATAGAAATGTCGCTGCACAGTATCGGCAAAAATGCCGGCAAATCCCATCCCAAATCCCATCCTTTTATAAAAGAAATTCTCAAGTAATTATGTTTTATTAATTTAAATTCAATTTTAGCATCGTTGTTTTAATACGATACATTTAGTTTTACGAAACTATTCTACAGAACACATTTTGCATTAAGACTGTTTTCAAGACGGCTCGTGGAGATAATTTATGTCGGGTAGTGTGCTCAATATACAAAACATATTTCGTCTTACCCAAAGGCGGGTTAAGCCCTACGGCATTTCACAGTATGAAAATACACAGTAGGGAGTTAATCTTCAAGAAAATCCGAAAATGGAGAAAATTCCTCTACGTCTAGAAAAGACTGCAGATGCAAATGTCATTATTTTCAAAGTCTGTGATTGTTATAGATTAATTTCAGAATAACATGTTTTCACGACAAACTTTTCGATACTCCATTAACGTTTAAAATTGATAGTGCGTTTTGACTCATAATTCTGCACGAATTTTTAACACTTATCTGTGGCATGGCAGTGAGTCAATGTATTGTAACCTGAAACATTCATTCACATTTTCCTTAAATATTCATTTATTTGTTGGCATGAGAAAAAAATCAAACCTTATTTCAGTAGCAATGATTGATGTTATTGTAAATCATCCGAAACATTTTATCAAAAACAATATTCAAATACATTAGAAAATAATCATTTAACATGGCAGATTTTCATTGTCATCTTTCAACCCTAACGATAGGAATTTTCGCATAAACAATTTTCTTAGAACGGATGTTATTGCACGCAGTAGATTTGTTTGGGGCTCGATAATCTGTTTTAATGAAGGAGAATACACCTATCAATCGGTTCGTGGGAACTGCTTCAACAGCGAAAAAATGTAACGATGTCAAACTAGGTCAGATTGAAGTGCAGTCAACACACCTTACTGATTATGAACCACTTCTCTCGGTTAAGCAATGCGCCTTGATAAAATAAAAATACTTAGCTGCATGTGTATCACATACGACATAAAAAGAACATATTATTTTACCAGGTGAAATGCATTTACACTGTACATGAACCCAATACGACATGTATTGATAAATGGAAGTAAATGATACGAACAAAACTCTATTCACAACAGTCACTTTTCTTTCAAGATATTGTATATGTCTTCTGCAAATCAGAAACGCGCAATTCTTATTGGATTTTTTACACGTGTTGTGGATTGACACAATAAACCAGGAAATACAGGTTGCATTAATGTATCATTTTTTGGTAGTATCTGCAAATAAGTTTAACAAGTTCTCGTTATAAAAATGACAGTTTACAAACATCTTTAACCTGCTGAAAGTGTATTTATTTTGTATTAAATTAGTATATATGCATATATGTCTTCTCAGGCAGGCCCCACGGTTCAAAGGAAACATCAGAGAAGACATATTGAATCGGCATTGTTGCTATCGTCGTTTTCATCAGCATCGGCATTGTAACTGCCGTCTGGTTAATGTAAATATTATTTTCGTATTCATCAATTGTCACTCATTGTGTTAGCTTAAAATATTCGAAAAACCTGCCCATGTCTATAAACGTAAAAAGGACATAACAATTATACAGTTTAATTTGTTTGTTCTCTCACTCCTTTTTTGAATTGCATTTTGCTTGATCCACATTGTCATAAATATTGATTAAAAAGTTTAAAGACATAAGGATGATTTTAGCTGAAAATTGACATTGTCCTTGTATTCTAAACAAAATAAAATATTTGTGTTAAGAAAGAATTGATGAATCAAATAATGTCTGATTTTTTGGGAAAAGCAGTTCCTTCTCGCAGATTTGCAAAACACACTTTCCTAAATTCATGCGTAGACGCCAACGCTAATAGGCGATATTTTTTCAAAACAGACATTTATTTAGATTGAAATGTTTGTTCAACGATATCAGTAATAAATATCTGATAAAATAATCCGTTTTCATTTATAGTGCAAGAAAGATTTAATCTTAATGAAATATTAAAAATAAAAACTACACCAACTGTGTATTGGCCGCTCACGGCCAGATATTTTCAGTTATCTAATCGCACGTTTGACCCTCTTAATATCTCAAAGTCAGCCTGAATAAATACCAAAGGGCACCTAAAATACTATACAGTATCCCCGTTACATAACCCAGGATTTAATTAACATGGATTTGTCGTTAAGTTTAGTGTTCCAGTCACATATGTTTGGCTTTCATTTATATTGAACCACTTTATGCAGCGAATTTTTGTCTAGAATCTGTAGCATTGGCCGTGATAACAATACATTTTAAATCCGCTTATTGAACTTGTTTTGCTATTTGTACTTTTGTTAAAACCTTGCGAATATAAATATATTAAATGACCAAATTCACATTTTATGCTGGTTTTTCCCTTAAGAAAATTACACCAGAAATATTAAAGTTGACGGCGTATGTTCTCATTATCGTGTCAGTTTATTACTTCTTCGTAAAAATAACTATATAATCGTGTTCACATTGATTGGTATGTTTCTATTCGATGGTGTCAATGTTAGTCATGCATTTATATCCAAATATTTAATATACTGTGTTATACCTTATTAGAGCAGCAACTGAGCCTTTGGCAATAATGTAGTTTTATTGTAAAATACAACATTTGCAAACTATTTCTTTTTAGGAAGTGTATATACAAAGTATAATGATATCTTTATATGGTCCATGACCATGGAGTTATTCATAATATTTTAATTTTAAGCAAGAAGGAAACACAGTTTTATTGCAGTTGCTTACACTTGCTATTTTTCTCAAAAATATCACATTGCTAGTGTGACTCTCATGTCGTATTACTTCCAGCATAAAACATAATAATCTGAACTCTACTTTTCCCAAGAGCCACAGTAATACGCCTTGTTAATTGGCCCGGCATCGTTTTACTATACAATGTGAAAAAAGCTGGTGGTTTAATTATTTAATAAATATTTAATTTACTTGATTTTTTTCAAAAGATAGATTATCATACACCTTATAAAGAAGAAAGCAAGCACTACTATGCAGTTATATTTGCATCGTTTAATAAAGCAATTAAAAGTCGTTTATTGATATACAGTTTTAATATCTTAAAAAAATCCTCAGACATATCATTATAAGGTACCACAGGTAAGTCAGAAGTTAAACGGTTCCTATTATTATTTATACAAGTTACCCAAAATGTAGAACACCTTAAAAATAATGTCTCCTTGTTATCTTTGACATTTATTCAGTCTTAAAACGCATAACATTTTTTTTCTTTTGATTTGTCCACAGAAATAACAAAAAATAATTGGTCAAGTTAAAGAGACTATGTTGCTGGAACATACCATTTGTTTTTACAAATTGTGAATTTATATCTGAAAAAAAAAACACGTCATATTTCTTTTGTTGAAATCTGCTCCATTACATGATAAGTTATAACGTTAAGATATAGCTTAAACATTTCCTTCTCCGAGACTATGCTTTAAAGAAACAAATGTAAATGCAATTGGGGGAAAATTCTTTAAATGATGGTTCTAGTCTATAATGATTAGTTCTAAAATAAAGCAATGTTAACTTGTTTTTTTCCCCGCACATGATTTTCTATTACAATTATTGCAATTAGGACTTAAGACTCATGTTTGCAATTTTACACCCACTTATATGATAATAATCAAAAGGGTTTAAATTCATTTTCGCCGCGCACGCGTGCGTCGTCTATATGTATATATCTATATGTAATCGTTTCTGGAAAAGTCCTTTGGATAGCGCCATGTTGTTCTTTAAACACAGTAAGCTTTCATGCATTGCTTTCCGGCAATAATTTAATCTTGGTGAAAATCAGGCATAAATCCCATTAAAGTCTAAAATGTTGCTACATGGAAACTTTCACTAGAAAAATTTACTGTCCCATGTGTGTATGTATAGTTTGTGTCTGTACTATTCTATTATCATATCAAACAAAATATAAATAACAAACACAAGATATTTGTGTGACCAGATGTGACGTATTTATTTGCAAACACGAGTCGTAAATGTCAATTTTGGCAGCAAAACAAATGGTACAAAAGTATGCGATTGTAAATACATGTTTTCTCCCCAACAGATAATGCTCAACTGCGGTAAGACTCGCCCCGGAAAACCCAGAGAATTTTACTCTGGAAACCTGAGCCACACTTGTCACTTGTCTGTCGCGGAGTATGTGGCCTCACTCTGAGCCTTCTGTAATGACACTGTAATGCTATCTTGTATATCATCTGTACACATGATCATTGTTTCATTTGTAAATACATGTTTATATATATATATATATATATATATATATATATATAGAGAGAGAGAGAGAGAGAGAGATATATATATATATATATATATATATATATATATATATATATATATATATATATATATATATATATATATATATATATATATATATATATATATATATATATATATATATATAAACGGCCTTGCCAGTGCGAAGTCGTCTGGTAGAATGACCAGCAATACACATTCGACTACCTTATATACACCATATACGCACGATAAGCTCGTACGTATATGCGAATCCAGCAGTAACTATCCGCAACGTTTCAGACAAACATTTTACGCTATACTACGAAACGCGTGAAATTAATATCAAATTCGTTATAGCATAAACGTAAGACATGGAAATGTATCGGCATTGCAAGCAACAATGCTATTTCTTGGTCTTTTTATTATAACGCAATCATTGTCCATTGTTGAACCGCGCCTCAACGGCGACCTCTGATTATTTGCACCAATGCTCTCTTGTTGTTATATTATAATTTGAGCTAGTAACAAAGATGTAGATGGAAATGTACCTCTTGCATTACCTTAAAATATATAAAAACAACAACAATCAACAGTTACAGTCTTGGAAGACAAATAGACTTAAGGTGGTGTTTCAAAAGGTTCAAAAGAGCCCAATACTCGATCTCTAAGAGAGTAAATAAATTCATCAAAGTGGGACAACAAACAGTTATAGGATATATTGAAGCTATATTTGTAACAAAAAACAACAACAATGAAAAAAAAACAAAAAACAAAAAAACAACAACAATGAAAACAAAACAAAAAAATAACAACACAAAAACAACAAAAAAGCACGCAATATGTGAGAATTAAAAGTAACTGTAATAGGTGCTAAAGATTATTATTTCTGCAACCGTACGATTTTAACCGTGTGCTTAACTAATCAAAACAAATAAATCTAAATCTGCAAGTTGATTAAACCAGCAATTACTTTGTAAATGAAAACTGTATGAGTTTCGTCACTATAATCAATAATCCAGCGCATTTACACTCACTATTGTCATTTTTTCCCTTTTATATTGGACGAATGAAATACAGTAGGAAGCTGGCTATGGGAAAAATGTTAACAAAAATGAAATTAATAATATTCTGATTCCGCTTAAAGAGAATTTTTATGGAAAACATGTTTCCAGTAGGAAAATTTTAACGGGAAGACGATAATTCAAAAAAGTTCAAATCAATTTAGACAATAACGTGAATGAGTATGGATAAAAAAATAAACTATCATCTCACAACTGTAGTTTGGACGTAACAATTTGTTATATCCCAATTTTAAAGAAAACCCATTTTAGAAAGTGATGTGAATGATTGGGATTATACATTCTGTCTGATCCGTCTATAAGCAGATTGCCTTGTTATCTCTCAAGTGTTAAAATTGGAGAATAAAAGTGACTTTTTTGTTGGAAATTATTGCTTGTGAAGTTTGGTAGACTTTTACAAAGACATGCTGTTCTCTACCAGACTAGATATACGTTCCAAAATTCGACAATAAGATGAAAATAAAGTCAGTCAGAAATAAAACAAAATCAAAACTTAGAAAAGATAATCTTGCCTAAGCCATAAACAGTTTAGGAGGATTTACACATTAAAAATGAAAATAAATAGTATAAAATTAAGTGTATAAACGTGACTTGAAATGGTTTGGTGTACTTCCACGATATGTTGGAGATTATTACTTGTGGAGTTTAATAGAAATATACGGGGTATAAACCGCCAAAAAAACATGCAACGAGAAAGTAAAAGTACAGAACACATTTGAAATATAACGTTGTTTTTCAAAATTTGAAATAATACCATATTCTTTTGTAAACACTATCTGGACATTATTTTGCAATGACGTCACTACTTTCGTCATAACTTATAGAAAATATCAGCGCTTAGACATTTTGTATTCAAATAGATCGTTTTTCTTTTCATTGCTTGCATTTGAGAAACTCGTCAGGAAGTGCGAGGTAAAACCGATTTAAGCACCCCAGTCGGTTCATATTGCCGACTTACCGTTCCAATGCGGTAACTGTCGGCTTTGCTCTTTTCGTTAAATGACTCATCACAAATTTGTTCTTACTTTTCGCTTGGCTTGCATGTGAAATACCTTTCTTCTAAGCCATTTCGGAGTTTGGTATATGTTGCAAAGTTCATAGGACTTTGTTATATATTCTTATTGATGTACTCGATAAATGAGATACATTATGTTGACAGTGAGATCTAAAATTCAAAGTTCACGTCTGAAGAATAAAACACACATTGTATGACTATTTATCATTGCTAAACGCAATTATAAAACAAAGGTAAATAGACATTCTAGAAATTTATTGAATGATTTACCACCATGCAGACATTATCGAGATTAAAGCAGCAGGGCCCATCATAAATGGAAAGGAGCGCGATTTAAGGATATTCCGATCCGGGCCGAGATTTCACCTGCTCATAATAAAAGAGCCAATGCAGTTCTTAATCTTAAATCATGTATGCTGTGTCTGATTTTTGCTTGAGTTTTGTATGATAATTAGATCAAAATGTCATCATAGTTTAAATATCTTTTGTTTTTTATTTCAGTTTTCGAACTTGCTTTCTTCTATTATAATATGTGGTTCCATAATACATACTATTAAACAGATTAAACAACGCATGATCGGTAATATCTTGGGATAACCTTATGACTTACTCGAAGGTTTTTGTTCTATTTGTAGGCAACACTAATTAATAAATGCAAAGAGCCCAATTATGTCACAATATACACGACTCTGTTTAAAAGAAACACGTTGTTATAAGGGTTGCACACTTAAGCCGCAATTTCGACTTCCCGGTTTAAAATTGAATTAAAATATTCGATAATTAATAGACAATTTGTAGAAGTACAAGATACTGTGTATACTAGAATGGTACTATTTTTGTAAAAGTAAAAGTAAGAAGTGCATGTTTTATTTAGGGCCGAAGGATTTTTCAGTTACACTTTCAGTGCATGTTTTGACAGGGGATTTTGGAATGTACCCTGAAAGAAATGGATATTTTACATAAAAATCTCCCGATCCCATAATTGTTGGGCATTCTTTAGTGTGAGTTTTAAAGTGCATGTGTTTTTGTTTTTGTTTTTTAAACCGAGTATATCACACAAAACGTACACTTTCAATCCATAGTATATACTGTAACAATGATGTTTTCTTGGGATATATGATTATGTTTTCCTTAAAAATTGTTGACATGAGTACTTTGATCAAAGTTTCATATCAAAGAGACGTGAACAATTCTTATGACAAAAAAGGAAGTTTAATATTAGATCGAGAACTCATCCTGGGTTTTGTGATTGCAATATTAAAAAAATACATATTTAAAAAAAACATCTAACGTACTTATAAATGATGGGACAATCCTCAAACAAAAATAGTTTAACACGTTGTAAGTTATGCTTCTAATTTAGAGGGGTTACGTGTTTGTTGCTGGGAAAGTTTGGGCTAATAAGAATGCTAGTGCTGCTACCGTTGTAGTGTTAAACGATATTAAAATAAGGATGTCGACAGATAATATCGGTGTGTATAATCAATAGGGTGAGATCTTTCTTAATGCGGTAATATAAATCCGATATTATTACATTCAAACTTTGCGACATGAACGCGTACGAATTCACGGAAGCAAATGGATAAATATACACATATTTTTATCATCTACTTGAACATCAGAATGTTTACCATAATCGATAAACAGTTTTATTTAAGCATAGATAATTCTGAGTTATTTAATGTTTGTCGGGTTGTTATACATATGAAAAGTAGTGAATGGATTAAAAGCAAATAATTTTGAGAATTGATATTAATACTGACTTTCTCAATTTCGGTTAAAATTCTGCTCCATTCTGTTTCTCTATAGTTATTTTTTGTGAAATCAGAATGGGTCAAACCAAAGACTTTAAAGTTGGTAGTTGTGGCTTCCATCCTAACGCTCGGGGCTAAGGGGCTAACGGGACAACATTACGCCTAACTCGTCGGTGTCAGTATAATGGACCGGCCGGGTACAGTCCCTGAGCACCTCATAAGTGCCCCATGTGCTATAATGAAAGAAATTTCGCTGCACAATATCGGCAGAAATGCCGGTCTTTTTTTCTCGTACGATTGTTCCTCTTCAGAATTGTACTAGCTGGGCACTAGGAACGGTGTTGTTTTTGGTCATTTTCCGATTTTTTTCATAGTCTGACATTATTAAGAATATGTTTGTGTTGTTGCATTAAATCAATTAAAGTCTACTTTTATCATTAGTTATGTACAATATAATAGCAATCTCTTTAATCATTTTAAACTCTTTATCACTTTCTGAAAACTGTAACAATCATTTAATCTCTTTTATTTTTTTGTTTTTACAATAATCTTTCCTCAAATCTGTGCAAATTCTAAACGCAAGGAAATATCACATTTATTATTCATATACCTTTATTTCTTCCTTCAAGTTTAAATACTTGACCAACCTATGATGAAACTGATGCAAGCAAAAGCAGGCAAAATAAGTCTAGATATCAAGTCTTTAAAATAAAAGTCAAGATATGGAGTCGATGTAAACATAGACGGCGTCGTTTACATTTTTGCTTACGCTTAATAGAAAAAAAGCGTTTTCTTGCTTTTTTCATAAACTCATTGCTTTTAAGTATATGCTATCTACGGCTTAGCACAAACACAGCCCAAAGAAAATGTGAGTATATTGCGAATATCCTGCTGTTGTTTGTGTTGTTTATTCCAAACGTCATCACTTCGGCTTTGATGCTGTAAAGTTATTAGGGAAATTGAATTGACGACTAGATCAACAGGTATCAACACTGATAAATACATTCACAGAGCAGATGTGTTTTGTAATCATGTTTACACTATGTTCTATTTTTGTCTATATTTTTACCGCATGTTAAGTTTTAATGCTCATAGTTAAACCGGAAATGTGAAATGTAAAACTATGTTACTTCCGGGAGGGATATAACATCTGGAAAATACTTTGCTAGAAAACGTTGAAGAATTTACGGTAATAAATCAGTGAATGAATAAATAAAGACCCTCTTAAACAACTGTATGACAATGAGTCTACATTAGTATAAGGTTAGCTTGAATGCGTAAACAACGATACATAAAATGCAAACTCATTTATGAGTAAATAACTATTTGATAGTTTATCACAGAGAGCGAGCGAGAGAGAGAGAGAGAGAGAGAGAGAGAGAGAGAGAGAGAGAGAGAGAGAGAGAGAGAGAGAGAGAGAGAGAGAGAGAGAGAGAGAAAGAGAAAGAGAAAGAGACAGAGAGACAGAGAGACAGAGAGAGAGAAAGAGAGAAAGAGAGACAGAGAGACAGAGAGACAGAGAGAGACAAAAACAGAGAGAGACAGAGACAGAGAGACAGAGACAGAGAGAGAGACACACACAGAGACACAGAGAGAGACAGAGAGAGAGACACAGAGAGACAGAGAGAGAGCGAGACAGAGATAGAGACAGAGAGACAGAGAGAGAGACACACAGAGAGACAGAGACAGACACAGAGAAAGAGGGAGAGAGAGAGACAGAGAGAGAGAGAGATGCTCTCAGTAAAAGGGTAGTTCATATTTGCTATAAATAAATAGGCAGGTCCTCACAATACCATACAACAGGACACTTGTGCAGTTTGTTAATTCTTTACGATTTTTTCTTCGGATATGTTGTTTTTAAAACTTCTCTTGTATGCTATTAATTTTTTAAAGCAAAACGTTTGCAGATCAGTAGTGTGATAAGAAAGCTACCAGTGAATGAGTGAGAACAAAATCAATTTTTCTTTCAAAGAAGTGATTTATAACATTTATCTTTGTGTGAGTTTGTATGAATGCTTGTTGTGTCTAGAAAAAGTTTTAGTCTACAGTAAAAATTTCAATGATTTTCTTCCATGTTTGGATGTAACTGATAATAACGTGTGTCCCCTTAGAGTGCCTATTCTATCAATCACAGTACATTTAATGTTTTAAATGTTATAAGCATAGGCAAGAACTATGACATATATGTGTGGATAAATCATTCGCATGTTTCACGTTTCAACTTGAAGCCAATAGATAAGTAATTTAACTTTTTTTTAAATTAATGCCACGTTCCCATTCTGTAAACGTGTGCCTGTTTCTTCTTTTGCAGTAGTTTAGCTTTGTGCATTTTTAATTTTATTCACATTTGGGAAAGAATGTGATATGAATGAGTTTTTCCTGTAATGTCGATAACATAACGAAAGTCGCATAAATTCAAATACCTGCTCACTACATTTACTCTACCATCATTATTTGCATTCGGTTCTATTTCAATGTTGGCTCTCATGAAAGAATGAATGCCATTTGAACGTATGTAAACCTAAATTGTTTGTACTATTTCTCGTATATACTTTGTACTATTTCTCGTATATACTTTGTACTATTTCTCGTATATACTTTGTACTATTTCTCGTATATACTTTGTACTATTTCACGTATATACATTGTACTATTTCTCGCATATACTTTGTACTATTTCTCGTATATACTTTGTACTATTTCTCGTATATACTTTGTACTATTTCACGTATATACTTTGTACTATTTCACGTATATACTTTGTACTATTTCTCGTATATACTTTGTACTATTTCTCGTATATACTTTGTACTATTTCTCATATATACTTTGTACTATTTCTCGTATATATTTTGTACTATTACTCGTTTATACTTTGTACTATTTCACGTATATACTTTGTACTATTTCTCGTATATACTTTGTACTATTTCTCGTATATACTTTGTACTATTTCTCGTATGTACTTTGTATTATTACACGTATATACTTTGTACTATTTCTCGTATATACTTTGTACTATTTCACGTATATACTTTGTACTATTTCTCGTATATACTTTGTACTATTTCTCGTATATACTTTGTACTATTTCACGTATATACTTTGTACTATTTCACGTATATACTTTGTACTATTTCTCGTATATACTTTGTACTATTTCTCGTTTATACTTTGTACTATTTCACGTATATACTTTGTACTATTTCTCGTATATACTTTGTACTATTTCTCGTATATACTTTGTACTATTTCTCATATATACTTTGTACTATTTCTCGTATATACTTTGTACTATTTCTCGTATATACTTTGTACTATTTCTCGTATATACTTTGTACTATTTCTCGCATATGCTTTGTACTATTTCTCGTATATACTTTGTACTATTTCACGTATATACTTTGTTCTATTTCTCGTATATAATTTTTACTATTTCACGTATATACTTTGTACTATTTCTCGCATATACTTTGTACTATTTCTCGTATATACTTTGTACTATTTCACGTATATACTTTGTACTATTACTCGTATATACTTTGTACTATTTCACGTATATACTTTGTACTATTTCTCGTATATAATTTTTACTATTTCACGTATATACTTTGTACTATTTCACGTATATACTTTGTATTATTACACGTATATACTTTGTACTATTTCTCGTATATACTTTGTACTACTTCACGTATATACTTTGTACTATTTCTCGTATATACTTTGTACTATTTCTCGTATATACTTTGTACTATTTCACGTATATACTTTGTACTATTTCACGTATATACTTTGTACTATTTCTCGTATATACTTTGTACTATTTCTCGTTTATACTTTGTACTATTTCACGTATATACTTTGTACTATTTCTCGTATATACTTTGTACTATTTCTCGTATATACTTTGTACTATTTCTCGTATATACTTTGTACTATTTCTCGTATATACTTTGTACTATTTCTCGTATATACTTTGTACTATTTCTCGTATATACTTTGTACTATTTCTCATATATACTTTGTACTATTTCTCGTATATACTTTGTACTATTTCTCGTATATACTTTGTACTATTTCTCGTATATACTTTGTACTATTTCTCGCATATACTTTGTACTATTTCTCGTATATACTTTGTACTATTTCACGTATATACTTTGTTCTATTTCTCGTATATAATTTTTACTATTTCACGTATATACTTTGTACTATTTCTCGCATATACTTTGTACTATTTCTCGTATATACTTTGTACTATTTCACGTATATACTTTGTACTATTTCTCGTATATACTTTGTACTATTTCACGTATATACTTTGTACTATTTCTCGTATATAATTTTTACTATTTCACGTATATACTTTGTACTATTTCACGTATATACTTTGTACTCTTTCACGTATATACTTTGTACTCGTTCTCGTATATATTTTTTACTATTTCACGTATATACTTTGTACTATTTCACGTATATACTTTGTACTATTTCACGTATATACTTTGTACTATTTCACGTATATACTTTGTACTATTTCACGTATATACTTTGTACTATTTCACGCATATACTTTGTACTATTTCTCGAATATACTTTGTACTAGTTCTCGTAATACTTTGTACTATTTCACGTATATACTTTGTACTATTTCACGTATATACTTTGTACTATTTCACGTATATACTTTGTACTATTTCACATATATACTTTGTACTATTTCTCGTAATACTTTGTACTATTTCACGTATATACTTTGTACTATTTCACGTATATACTTTGTACTATTTCTCGTATATACTTTGTACTATTTCTCGTATATACTTTGTACTATTTCACGTATATACTTTGTACTAGTTCACGTATATACTTTGTACTATTTCACGTATATACTTTGTACTATTTCACGTATATACTTTATACTATTTCACGTATATACTTTGTACTATTTCTCGAATATACTTTGTACTAGTTCTCGTAATACTTTGTACTATTTCACGTATATACTTTGTACTATTTCACGTATATACTTTGTACTATTTCTCGTATATACTTTGTACTATTTCTCGTATATACTTTGTACTAGTTCTCGTATATAATTTTTACTATTTCACGTATATACTTTGTACTATTTCACGTATATACTTTGTACTATTTCACGTATATACTTTGTACTATTTCTCGTATATACTTTGTACTATTTCTCATATATACTTTGTACTATTTCTCGTATATACTTTGTACTATTTCTCGTATATACTTTGTACTATTTCTCGTATATACTTTGTAATAGTTCTCGTATATAATTTTTACTATTTCACGTATATACTTTGTACTATTTCACGTATATACTTTGTACTAGTTCTCGTAATACTTTGAACTAGTTCTCGTAATACTTTGTACTATTTCACGTATATACTTTGTACTATTTCACGTATATACTTTGTACTATTTCACGTATATACTTTGTACTATTTCACGTATATACTTTGTACTATTTCACGTATATACTTTGTACTATTTCTCGTATATACTTTGTACTATTTCACGTATATACTTTGTACTAGTTCTCGTAATACTTTATACTATTTCTCGTAATACTTTGTACTATTTCTCGTATATACTTTGTACTATTTCACGTATATACTTTATACTATTTCTCGTATATACTTTGTACTATTTCTCGTATATACTTTGTACTATTTCACGTATATACTTTGTACTATTACTCGTATATACTTTGTACTATTTCACGTATATACTTTATACTATTTCTCGTAATACTTTGTACTATTTCTCGTATATACTTTGTACTATTTCACGTATATACTTTATACTATTTCTCGTAATACTTTGTACTATTTCTCGTATATACTTTGTACTATTACTCGTATATACTTTGTACTATTTCACGTATATACTTTATACTATTTCTCGTATATACTTTGTACTATTTCTCGTATATACTTTGTACTATTTCTCGTATATACTTTGTACTATTTCTCGTATATACTTTGTCTATTTCTCGTATATACTTTGTACTATTTCTCGTAATACTTTGTACTATTTCTCGTACTAACTTTGTACTATTTTTCGTACACAATTCTGGTATTTTATATATCAACAGGCAATTTGTACTCTAAGTAAAACAGTAGTTTGATCATTGAGTTTTATAATAAGAAGTTCCATTTTTGAAGTACAAAAACAAACACATGACCGGTTTATGTTTTAAGCAGACACACAACCAATAACAATATGGAGGCATATCTGCAATGAGAAATACAGTCACATAAGTGTCTTAAATTGAAACAATGTCTACTTTCTATTTCTTTTACTTTTAATCTTCTACACATAATCATTATTGCCCGAGCGGTAAGAGTCGCTGACATGTAACTCCGCAGCCCCTCACCGCGTGGGTACGAGTCCTGGTCGGGGCGAGAACTTCTATGTAGGCAGGTTTTCCAGCTAACCTCGCTGGTTCTAACCAGGCATAAGTCTGGGGTCTTCTTCCACAGTCGCCAATATCACCATGTATGTGTCAGTGTGATGTAACAAAAGACAAGACAAACAAACAAACATGTAGTTGTAAACATGACACTATCGTACTAAAACAACAAACAGAACGGCACGAATCTAAACGTTTAGAAACATATCTGATAATGCACGTGTATTACTTTTCCTTGTTTTGCATGCTGCTACATGTAACTTTTATTTAAATAACACTAAAAGTACTTAATATATATTATATTTTCAAACACATCAGGATTACAAACACCTGAGTGAACGAATAATTGTGAAGATAATCGGTTTCGACAACCGTTTATATGGATAAATTTGGTCGAGGTTCTGAAAGCAACCTCTATTTGCAATGATCAATACTTTTGCACAACAGCTAAGGTATATTCACTTTAAAAGACCCTGACGAATATTGTCAAATATTGTTTTCAACATTTAATTGTGTGTATGTGTTTTGAAGGCACATGTAATAAACAAATAATATGGGTTGTAAACGTGTTCAGATATCAACACCGGCCGCAATAGCTCAGGTGGTAGAGCGTCGGCTTGCGGATCGGGAGGTCGTGGGTTCGATCCCCGGCCGGGTCATACCAAAGACTTTAAAGTTGGTAGTAGTGGCTTCCCTCCTAACGCTCGGGGCTAAGGAGACAGCATTACGCCTGACTCGTCGGTGTCAGTATAATGGACCGGCCGGGTTCAGTCCCTGGGCACCTCATAAGTGACCCTGTGCTATAATGATAGAAATGTCGCTGCGCAGTATCGGCCAAAATGCCGGCTAATCCCAATCCCAATCCTCAGATATCAACCATATTGGATACCGCAATATTCCAATAAGAGAAAATATTACTTAGGAGCGTGATATCTGCACAATTCAATGAATAAATATATAAAGATCCATTCCTATTTTGGAATTGTAATCCACTGTAATCTACATTATTCCTGCATATTGCCGAGGATCAAATCGGATTTGAACATGGAGTTATGTCACACAAAATAATACGTATCTTAATTACAATTGGTGATTGTTATCCGTTTTATAAGCGTTTTATAAATGAACCTGCTATAATATCAAGACTGTTTGAAAAGAACTAAAAACTCCAATTTAACAAAATTTAAAATTTCTTACATTTAATTAACATTTAATTAACATTATTAGCATTTAACATTCAACATTCAACCAACAACAAAAAATTATTTTCATGTTTTCTACATGATGCTTAGAAATGAAGAAAGTTTACGAAAGACCCACATACAATACAGACTACATTATTTTTATTGAACCAACAACAGCATTAATCTTACTTACATTTATTCTTTTGTCACATCTTTTAATAATAATATTATTTTTAGAGTTACGACTTGAAAATTGTCTTGTGATCAACTGTACAGTTAGTTCAAGAAACAATATAATATAACTCGGCTGTGCAAATCACCATTATTTTCAAACATATTTAGCTGTTTATCCGTAACTTGTTATCGGTAACAATAATTTCATATCCATTTTACCTGTTTTTGTATTCCTGAGCATTGTGTAAGCATTGAAAAGTCAATGTTGTTTTGTATATGTGTAACATTTTGTCTGTGTTGCAAGAAACATATCATACATTTGAATGCCATTGTGAATACATTTTAGATTCGTTTTGTCCCTAAGACTATTAAACCAGTCGGTTTGTCATTCCTTTAACGGTTATTATTAAATCTTCACGAAACACATGATATTGTGTTACATTTCGATGGTGTAAGTGCAGGCAATCATCATTGACCTTAACATTAATCCTCTCTAATGTGTCACAAAATCCGACTAGAAATAGTAAAGCAAATGTCCATTTTGTCATAGAATGCTTTTATTGCAAGATAAAACAAACCATAACATCTTAGTTTTTTATAGTATTCATACAAAACACCAAAATATTTAAAAGGCACATAACCTTAGCAATAACGTAATATTAACACAATATTGTAGTTGCTTTTATTGCAGAATCTTACTGCTTCAATATTTGTCAAAGAAATTAAATATTTTGCTAGCATATCTCTAGAGATCGGATCAATTTCATACTTTACAAGGAGTACGCTTTCCTTTATTCTTAATACATTTTCATTACAGAAAATGTCAAAAGAAGTGTAACAACAAACTGCAATATATATATATATTTCTTTGATATATATAATGCATGTATACATTGGCATTGAAACATCTACAACATGTACGTGCATATAGCTGTTGAACGTACACGTGGAAAGAAGACAACGAAACGATACATTACATAAAGCTATAAAAAAAGCAGCAATTAAACAGTTGACGCCATGTAAGGCAAAATGACCTATTGTGATGCGTAAACGGGTTCACAGAGCTTCCAGTCCGCAATCATGGTTTTATTCGCGATAGTAAATTATCAATTAATTTTAATTTTATATACAAGAAATAGTACAAAGTACACAACTAACTATATATTTCTATATTGTAGTTAAATAACTAAAGCAAAACACGCTAGAACATTTAATGGCATATGTACCAAAGACAATTCATAGGCAACCTAAAATTGCCAACATCTAAGACAACTGATTAACCTATAATATAGAAACATTAAGGTAAGAGGGGCCTAAATGGCCAATGCGGTCTGAAAAGGCGATGTTTGGCGACATCGAGTTCGTAAATGCCCTCGGCAGTATCCGACACGTTCTCCGGAACTAATCGGTTTTTATCGTAGCAAACATTTAATCATTATTTTTTATGTATCTTGGAAATATTGATAATATTTTTTTCAAACAAGTAATAATTTCAACAAAAAATATCTTATATTTCTTTAAATAAAAAAATATTTACCAAAAAATTGGGATCCCAAAGCGTGACGTTATATTTTCGGAAAATACCAAAATGGCGGACAGAGACAGCAGAGCAATCGTACCTACTCGGCGATCTCCGGCAAGCTTCGGATATATTCGGATTATGTAGCGTACGGAATTACCCGAGGAGTTCCGAGTGACAGCAGAGGTCGATATGTGAAACGGAAAACATTAAAATCAACAATTTAAGTTCTATTGTAAACATATACACATTCAGAAGTCAGTTTTAATCATATCTGTAAAAGATCTTTGTGAAACATAAAGGTATTGTGCAAAATTGTGACAGAAAATCTTTTTTACAGGTTTGTTGTTGTTGTTGTTTTGTTAAGAAAAACATGGAATATGACAATTTTAAAGCTAATATTTCAAAAACTAAACGGCGAAAGTCTGTAATTATTTGTTATGTGATTGGTATATGTATATAGCAAATTTTGATAAGCATTTTAAAAATAGGTGTATACTGGTATAATTAAAATATTTAGAAACTCTGAAAGTTTGTGTATGTTTCTGTGTCAAGGAAATTTTCCGAGGGGGTATAGATGGCTTTTTCAGTGTAAAATTATCAAATGTTTGTACTTGAACAATATAAATGAGTTCTTTTTAATGTTTAGGGTTATGCTTATAAAGTTACACCACTGATGCTAAAATATATTATATTTTTGAACCCCCAAATTAGACTTTTTAGCAATAACCACTTGTAAAAAATGGTCCTGGGACAAGGCGAGGGGGTCACCCTATTCAAATGTGATTTTTTCCAAAACATGACGGTGAAATTCTTTCATATTTCATTTTTATATCTGATATATGATATTTATCACTATGGACATGCTTAGTTTAGGATTCTTAATAGCTTCTTTTAGGCCCCTCTTACCTTAATATAATATAACTGTGTAAGTGATATTGGTTGATAAAAAAGAACACCAATAATTTCCTATTTGCCCGTCAAATATATTATTATTGTAAATAACATACATTGTGACTGATACTAGTTTGATATGTATCAATTTTTAGGACCAATAAATAAAATTGTAATGAACATTCCTTTGATATTGTTTTGATAAAGACCGCCAATTATTGTAAAAATCGTGTGGACAGACAAGGTCAAAGTTTACTAGTTAATAAAAAAAAACAAATAGATTTAATAAGACATAGCAAGTCAAGAATATATAGGGATTTACTATATGTCAGCTAAAAGATCTGAAATGAACGATTTTGATTCTGATGTCGTTCTTTCTTTATTGGCTCTACCCAAACAACTGTTGCTTTCGGGGGTGGCAGTTGTATAAATTTGAAGATTATCTAGAGAACATTGGCGGAAAGTATTTCAACTTAAACGTGTTTGTTCTGAAAACCACCCAGACCCATGCTCTGGGGTTGTATTTGGAGATAATACATTACTGCAGCTCTTGTAGATCTGGTTTCACTGATAATAAGTCAGAATAGCAGATTCTTTTAACTGTCAGAAGCTTATCAACTAGGTTTAGTTCCATTCGTAGACGAACACTTTGACGTGTTAGTCTGCGTTGTGCAGGTGCTTCTACCCAGAAAATATGGCTTGGGTCCCCTTCCTCCTGCATTTAACTTTACGTCCTAAATATTATCATTATGTTGTTAATACAATGCAAAAATGTTTCAAAATTTTCTTAACAGTTTCTCTCTTTATTCTATAACTAATCGATTTTTAGGTTTGTATAAGTATACCGTGTTATTTATATACAGTTTTTGCTAGCTATATGTTTGATTTACCATACAATTTGTTAAAAATAAAATCCGAATGCTTATTCACCAGGTGTATGCTGGTTAAGATGTTTTTTCAGTTACCCATACAATGAACATATTTTGAGATAGGGTTCTATGGATATAATAAATCATTAATATTATGTTAGAAAATCATACAAGAAATCACACATCTAACGAAGAAATATTGGACTTAACAATCCCACCCCCACCCCCCGCCCAAAAAAAACAAACAAAAAACAACAAC
>CM017570.1:5465281-5507781 GCA_007844125.1 Sinonovacula constricta | reverse complement strand
ACTCTGATACAGCTAAACATGGTAAGTCCGCTGTAATTGTCCTAAACCATGGAAACAGTGACTTGAGTAAATCTGGCTTTTTATGCGATATTATAGATAGGCATAGAGTACTTAAATGTGACCGCAACAACAGTCAATCTAGGCTTGGTTTGCTGTTGAAAATGGCATGTTATGCCTTATTTATTCGGGTTTTTTTTTTTCAGTAAAAACAAATCAATAAAGAACTTTTAATGACATCCTTGACGTTTTTACGTAAAACTGGCCGGAAGGAACGATGACGGCATCAGGTTGCGTTATAAATGGGAAAACATAATGCCATAACACAATATGCCGCTTAGGACATAATACTAAATTGTGGTTTTTAGATCACAACATTAGAGTGAGTGCGGAATGACATTTGGATAAAAGCTACATCTTAGTTGATTTACTGTATGTATGATAATGGCCTAGTGTATCAGTATCATTAGACAAAACTTACATGAACATTATTTGAAATCCTTCTTTGTTTTAGTTTAAAAACTCTAGCATGATAATCTATGGACAATATTCACTTAGTAATAGTACTTTGTTTTATGGTCAACTTATACATTAATTTAATCACACATATTTGACTTCATTTTGTAAATTAAGTAAACGTATTTGATAATTAATAGAAATATATAGAAGATCCTGTGTATACATGAACAGACATCTTTTTTTTGCAAAAGTTAATCAAGGTAAGAAGTACATTTTTTGTATTTGGGGCACCCGTGGCCAAAAAATTAGAGTCACTGATTTGAAACGCCCCTCGCAGTTTGGGCTCAACTCCCAGTATGGACTCTCATTTTGGGAGGGTCACCAGCTGACTTGAGGTGGGCGGTGGTTTTACCAAGATGTATGCGTTAGCTCTTCCTCCATCAGTAATTAACTGGTCGTTGTCAACATCAGCATTGTGTTTGTACGATGTAACAAATAAACACATTCGATCATCCACAAACATTTCCTCTCGTTCTTCTATAACCAGGACATCTGTAGATGCTTAAGAATGATCTGTTTTGATTACTAAGAAGCGTATTAAAAATAAAAGAGCGTACTATTTCAGTTGGTGCCATAATTTTGGGATGCACATTAAGAGAAGTGGGTATTTTATATACAGTTTGTTCGGCAGGGAAATGGATATTTTTTTCAGATCTTCGTCGTACAATTTACAACTCGATCAAATTCATATGACCATGGACAACATAAAACATTAACTATTATTCCATAATTTATTGTGAAAACATGATATTTCCTTAGGACTGACATACCATCTTCTCCTCACATTTGTTGGCAGGAATACTTTGATAATATTTCATAAAAAGCGATTCTTATAAAAAATATAGTTTTATTTCAGATCACGAACTCTTCCAGGGGTTTTTGAGTACACTATTAAGGAAATGAGCATTTTGACAACATCAACATTAATTTACCGCACACATATTGGATTGAACCATCCTCAAACAAAAATATGTTAAAGCTTTGTAAGTTAGAAGATTTCTGGTGATTCATGTTGTTGCTCTTTAGAATGTTTTGGTTATTTATAATGTGAGTGCTGCCCAGACATTAACGATAATGTTGTTAACGTTGTTTGTGCGGCCGTGATCCTTGTCAACACCATCATAATCTAGTACGACAGGTAATACTAGTGAGTATAATAAACAGGGTGTTATTTTCTCTATGGAGGGATATAAATCCGATATTATTATATTCAAATGTCGCTAGATAATGCATACGAAACAAAATAGCGAAGATATGAGTATAAACTTCCTTGCTGCTCTAAAAATGTAGGAACAAACACACAAATATTTGACTATTTCAGTGCTTGTCAGCTTGGGTTAAAATAGAAAGTAGTCCCTTGTACATAATAACACAGATAATATAAATTCTGAGAAATATGACTTACAAGATCTAGTCTTTACCAGCTCAAACTGGTTTTGTGTATCTTCCTTATTATTACAGTCGCATCTGTCTCTTAAATTGAAACTGAATGTTTACTTTCTATTTCTTAAAATCGACAGCAAATATCCATTAGACATAGTTTTCATGTTTTGAACATGAACACATATGTAAAAATTGCAATATTGCAGTAAAATGAAATTAAACACGATTCTGAGCGACACATGTTGTAATTATACATTTATTTTTCTTCTTTACTTTACTACCCTTGTTTACATTCGATTTGTATATATATATATATATATATATATATATATATATATATATATATATATATATATATATATATATATATATATATATATAGAGAGAGAGAGAGAGAGAGAGAGAGAGAGAGAGAGAGAGAGAGAGAGAGAGAGAGACAGAGACAGAGACAGAGACAGAGACAGAGACAGAGACAGAGACAGAGAATGGGAGAGAGAGAGAGAGAGAGAGAGAGACAGACAGACAGACAGACAGACAGACAGACAGACAGACAGAGACAGACAGAGACAAAGAGAGAGAGACAGAGAGAGACAGACAGACAGAGAGAGACAGAGAGAGACAGAGACAGAGAGACAGAGATACAGAGAGAGAGAAAGAGAGAGAGACAGAGAGACAGAGAGAGAGACAGAGAGAGAGAGAGAATATGCAATACAAATGGTGCAACATATGTTCTGTTCATGTGAAGGCCTATTGTTCGATCATATTTTCAAGTTAAAGTACTCATCGGATATCCGGCATTGTAGTTCGTCATGAGACGTATTACCTGGTTCAGACATATATTGAACGTCATTTGCTGCTTTGCATCTATGCTGTTCTTGTAAATAAATGTGTTATGGGTACAGATAATAAATAACAAATATGATAATTAACGTTTTCACGAGATTCCAATCACTTTAAAAGTACAATGTACATGTTTATTTACATATTAACCAGATTACTTTGTATATGTGACGCTTCATAATCAGATAATATTAATTCGGAACGTTTTTTCTTTAAAATTCAATAATTAAAGATATTTTAAACTAGGCATATTGTCGTAGTCTTATCCATGCATATTTCCGGATATCAAATCAGATTTTCACATGGACTTTATGTCGCAAATGCTGTTAATTTCTTATATGCGTTCTTTAAAACAAACATGCAATCAATAAAACAACTGCTTAGTGTTCAGCCAGAAAAAGAAACAAAATCAAATGGCTAGGTTGTGCAATGCACTACTTTTTTAGACAATTTCAGCTGTTTCCAGATAACAAATCATCGTAGACGTAATAATTGTGTACGTTAGATAAATAAAGGTATTAGTTATACGCACTTTTGTAACACTTTTATTATTTGCAATCACACTGTTTTTAATGGCTTTAAAAGTTGGTTGTGTCCATAATATTTAAAATCACAGATATAAGCTAGATGACGCCTTGTCTTATTCTGTAAGTTTATTATTTATTCTCAACAAAACAATCACGGTATCATGTGCTATAAGAATATTATGTTCCATATAAAGGTTGTAAATGCAGGCAATCCTAAACATGTGCATGCTCTCTAGTGCGTCAATTAACTCTGCCAGAAGTACAAGAGCAAGCGGCAAACTGGTTATAATGCACGTTTCGTGTGAAATACATCAAGCCATTTACAGATTATTTCTTTTAGAACGTGTGCAGATAAAATATTAACAATTATAAATGTCCAATAACGTTAACAATATCATACTATTAAGGAACATTTTTCCTCGGGAAAGATGCTTTTATTTCTGCAGCTTTAATTGAACAATTCCTTAAAGAAATGACATACTTTGCTTGCATGTCTATGGAGAACTGGCCACACTCATGCTTTACATTAAATACACTTTCCTTTATTCCTTATACAATTATACAACATTCACTGTACTTGAAGGCACCCTAACAAACTCTGCTTTATCTCGTATACAATTTGGGCTAAGCTGGTTGACAATTTCAGATAACTGTCTGATTGTCTTAAATGGTATCACTTCGTAGTATGCAAAAGTAACTTGCACAACTATTAGAATATTTTAATAAAAATAAATCAATTAATAATATTATTATTGCAATTAATATTATTTATAACCAAGATATGTGTGTTCTGAATTTTGAAAAACAATCGTTATGTAACGTCCACTCACTCTTTATGAAACCGAAGCAATATCGTTTTAACTGTACATTATACTATAAAATGTTGAATAAGGGTAAAAAAAAACGTTCTATATGTATTTATACAATGTCAGGACTTCTTTGAATGGAGTATTCTTCCAATGGCTAAGCACTTTATTGTCTTTAACACTTTTACCAATTCAGGCGAAGTAATAACGTTAGTAATAATGCGATGGTAGAGTAACGTTTAAAAGCTTTTTTGCCGAAAGTGTAAAACTGATTGTTTCTCTAATAAATAAATTATGCGAATGGACCTACATAGAATCAGAAGATAAGTGTAAAAGTGACACATATCACCTGTCACGCTTTTATGGATTGGAATTCCCACTTTCTACAAACGCCGCACAGCTATATTTATAATAACAATATATGACAAAGTCCTATGAGTATTGCAACAGATACCACACTCCGAAAAGGCACAGAACAAAGGTATTTAACATGCAAGCCAAGCGAAAAGTAAGAACAAATTTGTGATGAGTCATTTAACGAAAAGAGCCAACCCGACAGTTACCGCCTTGAAACGGTCAGTCGGCAATATGGATCGACTGGGATGCTTAAACCGGTTTTACAATTACGCCTGATACGCCGCTTGACCACTTATTGCGACAAGCGATGTCATCGTTCGCGATATATCTCTCTTTAAGAACGTAAACGGCATTCCAAGTGAAGTCAGAGAATAGTAAATAGACCGCGCTGGTGTAGACCAATAACTCTTTCTAAATATGCATCAGACCCAAACATAGTATTAATTCATCGCAGCGACCCAATTATAGCTGTTAAACCGACGTCTCGGATTATGTAGAAGAACGCTCTCTGGGTAGAACCACTGGCACAATTATTTGCTTGATCAATTAATATTGTCATTTGAAATTTTGAGGACATTAAAACCAATTTACTGGGCCTAAGATATATATCATTTAAATTATGTGTCTGTTAATTTTACAACAAAAGTGTCAATACGCTGGAAATGAGATTCTACCAAACTTTTTTTGTAGAAGAGCCTATATTTTAAATTATTAGTCTACCTATAAAATTAAACAATATCCAGTATTTTTTCTCAGCAATCTACTTGCTGCTGTAATTGTCCTTTGTCTTTACGGAATTTTCGTTATCCTCCAGGAAATACATGCCATACATATTTTAAACTAATTAATTTAAGCTTATTTATCTTGTCATACATACTGGCACGTATGGAAAGATGTACATTGTTTAAAGTATGTTTTGATCAATGCAATTAAATTATAAGAACGTGTTTACATTTTTCCTTTTAATCTGAATCAACGTATGGAACAAACTACGCAGTGTTATTTTTGTAACAGATGGTCATAACATGAGTTTTGTAAACAAATATTTTGTATTTCAGGTTAGCTTAGTCGGTAGAGCATTAGCCCTGTTAGCGAAGGGTCCCGGGTTCGAGTCCCGTTTTTGCTGCACATATCCCCTCCCTATGTTAAAATGTCGTTCAACGTAAATGAACCGCAGCCGCCATGGATTAGAAAAAAATGAACTTATCACAACAATGTTACTTTTGCAGTGTGGCGGTCGTAAAAAATCTCACCGTGCATGTAATCTATGTTGTCATTTATTCATTCTATAAGGATTGTTACGTGTATTTCCTTTGATGGACATTGGACTTTGGTTCTTCAATTCCATCTTCACATGAACCGGATGCTACAACCATTTATTCGTCTCTGGTCATGTTTGTTCATGATTCAGAAAGTTAATTTTATTTGTGGTCAACCATTTTTTGTTAAGTTTGTCAAATTGAAATAATACAAAATTCTAAATGAGGTTAGAGCTCTGTAAAACCGGTTTAAGCACCCCAGTCGGTCCATATTGCCGACTGACCGTTCCAAGGCTTTAACTGTCGGGTTTGCTTTTTTCGTTAAATGACTCATCACAAATTTGTTCTTACTGTTCGCTTGGCTTGCATGTGAAGTACCTTTGTCCTGAGCCTTTTCGGAGTTTGGTATATGTTGCAATGCTCATAGGACTGTGTCATATATTCCTTTTTATACACTTCCATATATTATCATGGTATCGTATACGTATAGTGTGAAGTTATTTCTCCGGCTAAAGGAGAAAATTAATTACAGCGATTGATCGCACTTGAATGAATATTTTTTTCAACATTGAAACATGCCGATATTATATATATCTTTATTCCTCCATTTATGTAGATACAAGAAATACATACATATAAGTTTACAAACTGAAAAAAACATGCAACTTTACTGAAACAAACAAATGAAAAACAAGTTTATGCATGTAAGAACAAATGCGCAATAAATAGGCGATACATTGTTTTATATAATGCCGTAAAATATAAGGGCACATGAAAAAACAACAGAAAAAAAATCCTGAAAAGAAAAGGCGCAATAATCGATACACGAAGTGAAAAAAAAACGCGGACAGACAGACATATGCCATATTATTTTAACTTAAACTGTCATGTAATTGAAATCAACAAGATGGAAATAAATCCAGATTTAAAAAAACAACAACACACACTTGAAAATAATAGACATTCCTACGCACCGTCTTTGTTGCTGTATTAGATAAATACAAAACTAGGGTTCACCGATTTCAATTTGACTGAAAGAAAATAATATAGGAAATTGTGATAAGTAAGATTTTAAAATTTCCGTGTTAGTGTACGAATCGAGCTTGTGAAACATCAAAAGTACTAACCAACCAAAAAATTACCGACCTTCGAACAAAGTGTTCTTTTCCAATATCGCTTATGTGCTTGAAAGTATGTTTATTGTTAATTGCAATAATATATTCATATTAATTGGACAACGCTGACACTAATAATTTCAATGAGACTGATTAATTATGCATTAACGAATATGAAATATGGTTAAGAGAATTAAATATAATAATAATATAAAAAGAGCGTCTAAAGATCATTTACTAATATTTTTTCAAATTCCCTTTAATACTAATAATTCCTAATAGTACATTTCTTCTCGTAAAATACTGGGGTAATTAACAGCTAAATGTGAATCGCCTTAGGACTTTCTGCTTAGCGCCTTTAAAACATTGAAAATATGAATACTTCCATGGCATCTTGAGATTGAAATATGAGAGTGACATAGACGAATCCAATGTTATATAGGAGAAGTAGATTTCCTTTGTTGGAATCTTGATGAGTTTTCAAAATAGAACAAACACACATACACACAATTCCGTAAGCACACACCCCACCAATACACACACACGCGCACACAAAGACACACACACACACACACACAAACATCCACAACCCTAATGCACACCCGCATCCCTCCACGTACGCCTACACACATTCACCTACATTTCCACACAACACATAAATATTTAATACTATACATATAGAACAGCCTAATAACGATTTGACCAATAGAAGTTATGTATTCATACACATAAACACACCTATCTATATCTATTATGCAGCTATAAAGATATGGCAATACGTTCTAAATACTGGGACTGTTAAGATAACAATCAAGACGTGTAAAAAAGCGCTTCCGGTATACACAAATTAACTTCCATTTATGGTCAAACTAGGCTCATAACGTGTTGCCATTATTTCAAAGGATAATTTGGAATATGATTAATTAGTGATTAATACGCATGAACTCCCCTCAGCAGTTCCGGCATGTGTCTGAAATGTTGCTCATTTAGAATTAAGCAAACCACATCTAATCCAAGTAACTTTAGAACATTATATTGCTTCTCTGATGTGAATATTGGATGTTTTGGAAAAAGGGAACAGGCTTGCACAAGTTTAGCACGCAATAACTCAGTTCTGCTGGCTAATACTTACTGCGGGCATTGTTTTCTATAAAAGATTGCGTACATTGATGTACTTTTTATTTCTTAATGTTTAAATCAACATACTTCAGTTTGTTTGTTTTGAATTTATAAACAATTGAAAGTAATCCTTTTTATAAAAAAATGTAGCTAGAATATGCCTCTAATCATCATAATTTGAATAGTAAACAACTTGGCATTTGGTAAAATCTTAAATTTAACTTGCGAATTCAGTTTTAACCGAAATGGCTGTAAAGAAAAATCTCCGGAATGGTTCAGATATCTCTTTGTTAAACTAACGGCTATTTATTTGTTTAATATAAGAAAGTATAGGAACGTTAGGGAAGGCTTAAAATACAAATGTGTTTTTTGATATATTTTAAATTTCCATTTACCTCTTATTTAAAAATGGGGACTACATGTACATTGACAAAAGACGAAATGAAATTCACCCCACCCCAGCCCAATCCCGCGCCAAAAGAAAAAACAACACAGCAACACCAAAAACAGCACACACACACACACACACACACACACACACACACACACACACACACACACACACACACACACACACACACACACACACACACACACACACACACACACACACACACACACACACACACACACACACACACACACACACACACACACACACACACACACACACACACACACACATACACACACACACACACACACCTACACACACACACACACACACACACACACACACACACACACACACATACACACACACACACACACACCTACACACACACACACACACACACACACACACACACACACACACACACACACACACACACACACAAACACACAAACACAACACAGCAATAACAACAAAAACAAACAAAACAAATACAAACAAAAACAAACAAAAACAACAACTACGTGCTATCAGATCGAATTGTTATAGTACAGTTGTTGTTGCTTTTTATCGCGGGATAAAATGTGGACACTTCTATGTTTCGGATTGCTAAACGTACTTGTGGGCTGATATTTCTTTAAGAGCTAAAAGTGGTTTGATTTCGAGTCCTTGATTATATTTGCTTTTTTAGTTTAATATACGACGATTCGGACTTCACTTGAGGGTAACTTGTGGGCTTTTTAACCTAAACAGCAAAAAGGGGGTTTAGACCAATAAAGTTTGACGACGTCTTCTAGGTGGAATAAAGTAAGTTTGGTAGGGCACACTGAACTTTTTTAAAACCGTTTTTTAAATATTTTTTTTGAAGTTTTTGCAAGTTTTGAATTTTGTTCAAAGTAATTTGAAAATAATTTCTGTCCTTTGAGTATATACGGGAAACAACACTCATTTTAAAAACGTTATATGTGTTAAATAATAATAATAATAATAATAATAATAATAATAATAATAATAATAATAATAATAATAATAATAATAATAATAATAATAATAATGATAATAATAATAATAATAATAATAATAATAATAATAATAATAATAATAATAATAATAATAATGATAATAATAATAATAATAATAATATTAATGATAATAATAATAATAATAATAATAATAATAATAATAATAATAATAATAATAATAATAATAATAGTAATAATAATAATAATAATAATAATAATAATAATAATTATAATAATAATAATAATAAAAATAATAATAATGTGATACAGTGTGATACTGACCGAGGACGCAGTCACAAACCCAATGAAACTAAAGCGTTATGGATACAGTGTAATACATGTACTTACTTTACTATTTGTGGATCCAATTGGTTCAAGCTTCATTTTCTCTTCTTATAGTTCTGCTTATAGAAAATAAAAATAGAAACTTTCAGTAATACCAAGGTTACAATTTTTATTCTTGTTGATGCAATATTTTATTCTCCACGTCTCCTAACAGCGTACCAATTTCTTTAAATAAACGTTGATTAGTGATTGGCAGTGGTTACACCAGCAGCACGTTATATTAATGGTGAACACCCTGGCTTAGTTTACCGAATGTCATTTGCCTTCTAATTTTAGACTAATAGCGTTGTTGTCAGCAAAGTATATATGCGAGGTTGGATAATCCGACTTTATAGTTGTTATAAATGCACAAGAAGGTGGACCAGTATTTTGTGATTACGTTGTCAGTTGACTGTTTTAACGCGGGAAGGAGAAAATCACCTACTTAAAATATGCATTTAATTGTGTTATAATATTTATATAATTTACGGTGCTATAACATAATTAACGCTATATGTTTTTTTAGTTATGTTAGACTATTTGGAAAATAACATCTAAAATACATAGTGTAAAGTTTAAATGATAACGGAGAAAAAATAATTGCACATCCTCTTCTTGTTAAATATCGAGTTAATCTTGTTGGATGAAGTTTAATCAGTTGTCCGTATACAACATTTATTACTTTAATACTGTTAAGAGGCGACTAGAAACGTATTATACATTAGCAAGATGGCTCATCCGGTAGTGAGTTTGCCTTTCAATTTCGAGGCCCTGTGTTCGAATCCGTCTCCCATCGTCAAACTAGTTGGCTAGCTACAGCCAACACACAGTACAACATGCGTACATGAAGGTCAAGGGCAGGTCATAGGACCTGTAGACCTTCTCCTATTCAGTTTATGCATATGTAGAAAAATAAATGTGTAGAAAGGAAGCAACTGTATACATTGGATAATTACTAACTACACCTAGAATTCAACAATGGATATGAGTGAATGAATCGAGGTGTGAGACACAATATCATCTAATATAGTTTATATTAAATGTTTTATAATTGGCCAGTTGTACTGTTTGGATATAAGTATAATCGACTTTAAAAATACTTTAAAAGAGAAACGCGATAACCAAACATAATTTTGTTACTTAAACTAGTTTACGGAGCTCAAGCAATCTTGAGGGGTTTTTTTGCAGACAAAAACAGTGAGTTTAAACATCACAATCTGGCTTCCACCAATTATTCATGTGATGCAACCATTTTATACAATCTGGCATTTTATTTTTTTTGACGTTGGTTACCGCTTATTTTGTGTGCTGTCTTGCTAAGAATACTTTCATGTGTAATCAATTTTCCACAAATGTGTGTTGTTAATCGCTGAATCTTTGCAAATATACAAATATTTTATTAGAGGCAATATCTCTGTTTTGACTTTTACTTTTTGTAAAGCCCAATATTCCATCTTCCAGGTCATCTTGACATTATCTACATGCACATTTATAGGCATAAGAACAAATATAGACATTCTAATATATATTTTAACAGCTGCTGTGAAATCAATTTCCGTTCCAAAAATTAAGTACATTTTATTTAACTTTCCGTTCACAGATAATATGCTTTAATTCCCACTCGATTGACTTTAGCATATGCTGCAGGGACTTGTTAAATCATTGAAAAAAAAAAGTTTATCTTGGTAAATTATACTACGATCAGAAAAGACATTTGTGAAATTATAGAATTAATACATTTTGCATATATCGGCATAAATTTAAAAATGTGATGTTAACATACTATTTTATCTCTTACTGTCGTGTTAACATCAGGTCATAGCAGCCAATATTGCACGTTACAATTTTCTCCAGTGTCAAAAATTAGGTACATATCTATCCCCTAGGTGTCATTTGATACAGTGGTTTGTCATAGTGCGTGTTGGCTTAATTTGTTTGAAAATTGTATGTACTTATTTATTATATTATCATTCTTATTTATATGCTAACAAATACAAGCAGCATGGTCTCTTATTGTATGACCTTCAAATCTACCGTCAATATTTTTTTCTTTACATCGAAAACAATTAAAGGAAATTTGCATCCCTTCCTTTTCTCGTTTTCCTAGGATTAGCCGTATTTTCAGAGTTGAGGGGGATAATTGTTATATATTGATTATAGTAAATCCAATTACAGTTTAGAATCAATCAGAAGGTAATAAGATCCTGTGGAAATTTATCAAATGAATATCAAATGTCAACAGATCGACCGAAAACTTGTTAATGAAAACTTGTATGTGTCACCTTGAATTTTGTCTAAAGGCATTCGAACAAATACAGGCCGTTTTATATTACCAAAACATCCGATTAGCTTATAATTTCCGGTAGCACAGAGGTAATTTAACAGCATTGGCATGACTTTCGTTGCATGAGACGTCTTATTTTCCGCATGGTTAATCTTCGCCAAGTAAAAGATTTATGTTTTAAATTTTGTAATGCAATTCCAATTATATTTTGTAATTAGATTCGCTAGCAATAATGAAACTTATCAGAAAAATATATAAATTGAATTTATGTCGCGATAGGTCGAATTTGAAATGGTGTCCAGACCTATAAGATCCAAAGTTACATTAGCAATGTCGCTGACCTGCTTAAATCGAACAGAATCAATATGTCTTGAAAAGGCACCTAAGTCCTATGTTGTAGACGAAACAGAGAGACAGAACGCACTTTTTTTTTAAACTACTTAAGTCTAACTAATTAAATTAGTTTATTTATTGGGTTTATCGTCCCACCAACAGTATTTCAGTTATCTGGAGACGGTGTCCACTTGAAGCAGATATAGTGCTGCCTTCACTGTGTATAGCATGCCGTGAACACCTGACATGATACCACACCCAGTCACATTATCCTGACACCGGGCCAACCAGTCGTGGAACTACCCTTATATTTGCTTGAGCGTTAGCAAGGGAGCTATACCACTACCATTTTTAGCGACTTTGGTATGTCGCGGCCCGGGATCGAACCCGAGGCCTCCCGTACCTGGAGAAATTAAATTAGCTAAGATTACATAAATATTGACTGACACAATAAACAAACTTGGCTTGCTTAGTTCATGCTATCATCTTTCGTTCTCTCTCTCTCTCTCTCTCTCTCTCTCTCTCTCTCTCTCTCTCTCTCTCTCTCTCTCTCTCTCTCTCTCTCTCTCTCTCTCCCTCATTCTCTCTCTCTCTCTTTCTTTCTCTCTCTCTCCCTCTATCTTTGTCTCTCTCTCAGATTATTAATTAGCCATTATTGTGTCTCTTCTGATGTAAGTCTCTTAAAATTTCGTTTTGTAAATATTATTAAAAATATATAATTGACATTTCTGTATTGAGTACTTGACTGACTTTGCGCGTAAATAAATCTGTATAGAAGCTGCACATTCTTTGAAACATAGACAAACGAAGGCAGCAATATTATTTACAAGCTATTTCAGCATGAACTATTGGACTATAACGCTACATCACAGCAATATTCCGGTGGTATGTTTGTAACAAATTGTGCTGATTTGTTTTTGTTTTTGTTTTCGACAGAAACCAATCAACTATCACTCTCCTGAAAGCTAAAATAGAAAATTAAATTACTTCAACGATGTGTATACATATTTGGTGAAAAGCATAACCTAGTTTTTAAAAGATCAACTCTCTATGTACTTCAATACCTTGATACAAAAGTAAGTACTCATTGAATACCGATTGACATTTTTAGCACCGGTACTGTAATTTATCTAAGTGTTCAAAGCCTGCGATCATACATTACATGATGGCATGATTCTCGGTAACAAAGCCTTCACTGTCTAGAAAATGGAACCATGCAACATACTTTCCACAAAATAAAAGTATTGGTTTACACCATGTTACTCTTGTTAGCTTTTAATTTCAGGCAATAGTTTCTTTTCACATCAATTAACAATTACCTAGTGTTTATAATATTATTCTAAATATGTTTGCTATAATTTTTACAATAAATACTTTCCACGGAAAGGATTTGTGTTAATGTAAATCTATTTGAAATGATCGGAATGTGTATTTACAGTTTTTCACATTAAACTTTATTTGTCTCCTTATCCAAGACGTATGTCCTGTTAATCCTGCAACCGCTGAATAGTTGTAAACAAGTAATATACTGATAACAAGAGTTTTCAAGCACCTCGAGAAAGTCTGTCTGTTCCCGATCAACATACACTTACAGTAACTGTTGTCGTTAAAGCTGTCTCGGTTTGAATTAACCGAATTAGAGAACAAAGTCTTACCGAATATGCTTATGTTCATTAAATGTTGATAGTTTTAATGAATAAATGGGTCATTTGAAAGAGAATTTTTATTTGTCAGTGGAAAACACACATGATAGCTTTTTGTAGACGTTATAAAATGACTATTGCCTTTCTTCTATAAAACTGAAGAACAGCCATCTAAATGTCACCGTCTGGTTTGTCTAAGAACGTGTCTGAACAAACGTATAAAATATGTCTTCAGAGACTAATAACATGTCGATATTACACCAAGTTCCTGTGTCATTCTATGAGGATCCAACCATAAACCATGATCTGCATTTGTTATCCTCTACAATCGTTGACCTATTATTCAATTTACAAAGTTCCTCATACATTTTATGATAAAAGCCTTTTTATTAAAAGAGTCAACATATGCACACAACTTTACCCAATCAATTATGTAAAGCCTTTTAATCGAAGGATTGATAATACTTGTAGAATGTTTTTTACGAGACTTGTCCTAGGTGAATATCACGTTAGCCACGTCCTCAACAGAACGTTTACTTGCATTATAAAGGTGTTTTATGTTTAAGCAGTATTCAAATTCCTTAACAATCGATTAATTACCTGTATGATTTTTTTATAAAACTAGACTCAAAAAACGACAATAATGAGTTTCACTTTTGCTGTTGTCCAAACCAATTGCGATAATGATAATTGACGAAAAGCCAGTCCTACAGTTTATTACAATACTGCGTTTAGAGTTCATAAAATGTTTTGATTACCTTTTTTATAAAGTGTGTCTTGGTTACTGTACTTGTTATATGGATAATTTACCTTTAAGCGTTATAATTTGTTGTCTTTTTGTAGTAGGTGATCTTTCATAAAATAGATCACTTTCAAAATATCGAAATACATTTGGAAGCACAATGACAATTACAAATAACGTAGACTGGTAATCTGATATTCAAACAATAACCCTGCACGTATAAAACTCTGCCACCGTAACGATTGAAAATATAATTAGAGTTTTCTTTCAACTGATTATGTCAAATATGTGTAACTATACAATCATGGTATGTGTACTAGAACTTAATTCTTAAACGAAATGCAGATTTTTATTTTCTTTTAAAACGGCAAACAATTGTCATTGTCAACAGATTGTTGTCACTTAATTAATATTTTACTTTGAGCTCATGGCTCTCCTAACGAAGTCTTAGAGTGGAAATGTATATTTGTGTTTTCGCATACAGGCACAGTCATTAAGATAAATGCTATTTTTTTCACAGAAAGTACATATTAATTACTTTCTTGTTAGAATTTTTTTCTTTGTTGTTGTTTTGTTGTTGTTGTTGTTGCTGTTTCTAATAATTTTCAGAGGTGTAAAACAAAATCAATGCATTAAAGTGAAATCAAACTGAAATCAAACCTGTTTTTCTGTGTGATAAGATTTTCTGCATTCAACCGAAGCCATTATCCTGTCTCTTTCTCTCTCTCTCCCCATCCTCTCTCTTTCTCTCTCTCTCTCTCTCTCTCTCTCTCTCTCTCTCTCTCTCTCTCTCTCTTTCTCTTCAATTGATCCTCGTTTAATCCTGCAACCGTTGAATAGTTGTAACCAAGTAATATACTGATAACAAGAGTTTTCAAGCACCCCCAGACAATTAATGTAGATGGCATTGGTTTCCCTGCACAAGTTGCATGCTTTCTCCTTAATAAGTTATACCTACTGTTGAGGCCTTTTGAAATTAAAGGAAGAAACCCGACGATATTACGTAGAGGCACCGTCTGAAAATGAATTTATGAGTCGGTGGAATTGCAGGAAACGAAATGGTAAATGTTCCACAGACAGGCGTGAAATCATTATGTGACCATTATTAAATACATATTTTTTTTCGATAGGAAGAAATGAAAGTAAATGTTCACTGTCGGCGTCCGGTTATTTTTAAGATTTACAACTTGTTTTAAAGGACTAAATACTTATTTTGATTAAATCATATATTCTTGCGATATCCCCTTGAAGTAAAATAAAAATAATATTTAAATATAATTCTTTATCTTGTTTGTGAATACAGGTACGTGTATTATCGGGCGAAAGACAGCATAAACGAAAGTTTTACCTTTGTAAACGGTCTAGAACATACTATTTTGTTACAGATTGTCTTTAGAAGGATAGACGATTTGACGTTTTCGTTCTTGTTATTTATTATGTTGTTTTTCTTTAAAAATAACAATTGTTCAATAGCATGATAACAAGTGTCTATCAAAATCAAATATGTTACACAAGTATTGACATGTTTTCATTTGAAACACTACTGAAAAACAAACTATTGAAATTGTGCTGCTGACTGTCAAATGAATCAATCTGTTAAGCGAGCGTTATAATGATAACTTCGCCGCATCCGGTGCAGGTCCAACTGTATAATTACACGTCGCTAGGTTCTACTTAGGTAACTTAGCAAGTTATTGAATGAAACTATAAAAATCGAAACCAAGCCAAACTCAAACAGGGCAGTAGCTTCTAGGTTATTGTAGACAATGAATTCTTTAAACCAAAATAAAAAATTAGATGTCAATAGGATATGCATTATCGCCATGGAATCAAGTGAAGTTACTAAAAGTTTTAGTTCTGAGAATGAAAATAATTATCTATGCTGACTGAATAGTATTTATAAAGTGTTATGTAATATTTTGTTAGTTTAGCTACCAAACCAGTTCCAGACCGCACCACTTATCCAAGACAGCACAGACAAGACACAGTGGACAGGGACTGGACACACATGGCAGGACAAAACATGACACACTGATGACTTTTTAACTTGGACATACTGATAACTTAAATGCTAAAAAAGCCTGGGTAACATATACAGTGCTTGTTTGCCATTATGGCACATATTGATTATTCAAACATGTACTCATTATACTCCACGATAACCAGGAGCTCTATCATTTAAAAGTTGAAAATATTAGACTTTAAGTTAAAATAATCTAGCAATGTAAATGCAGGTGAATACACGAAATGGGACTTTAGGTATTGTTTAAATAAGTCTAACAGTTTAAGGTAAAAGTATTTCTAACGCCAGTTTTATCAGGATAAATGCATTAGAAAGACACATTAGAAGAATTTAAGACAAGAAAGGAAAATATGATTTACAAAAGATGTGTCGCTTAAATTAGTTTTGTTTTCTTTGGTTATTCTTTTATAGAGGGTTTTTAATTATAGAAGCTAGTTCAAGGAAGAAATACAGTCGAAGAAAATGTGTTCATGCCCCAGGTTCTAATTTCTGTATTACACATACCAAATGTTTTTTTCAACCTCTCCCCAAATCATTAATTCGACATTATCAAATTCCTGAGGATTAAATTGGAACCGAATCTGTAATATCCTGTTTAATTAGCTGTCATTTAACTCAAAATACAACACAGATTTATCAACGAGTTTTATGAAATAGGACAACATGAAGAAGGAAGATTTGAAAATAATTGATAAAGAAGACTATTAGCCAAAATTCTAGCTGTGGCCTTTGTGCGGTGTTTTTTTCGTTAAAATGTATTTTTAATGTCGATTGATCGTTGTAGAACTTACAAAATAGCTTTGAGTACAAAAATAAGAGTAAGTTTAATTTGTACCTTATGCATTGACCTAAAGTGTGAAGAACTTATATGAACCTGTCTGAGCTGTCTTTTTTGCTTCCGTTAAGATTTTTTTAAGATGATCAAGCGTTTCCCATTGTTATAAATATTACCAAGCGCTATTATATAACTTATTAAAAAGGGTTTTCTTCGCAGAGCATGAAAAGTACTTTAATTTCTCTATTTGAAAGTATATGCTGTATCGCATATATTTATTTTGTCCTTTCTTAACAGACTTTTGAACGATTTTCCAAAAGAAAAAATACAGGAGATTGCAAGGGCTATCTTTCTCATTCCTCCCCGAATTATCCCACATTTTATCTATTCTAAAGAGGTATGGCATCTGCGATGTTAACAGTCTCGATTGATTATGTTCAATCGTTGTTGTTTTGTGCTTGTTGGAAAGCTACAGAACATACGTATGTAGGAATTCAGAGCCTTATTGTGAAAGTATAGAGGGACTAAATCAGATAGGAACCCATATCAAGCATCTAACATCCCAATAAAACACATATATGAGTTGAGGATTGATGTTTAAATCATGCTTCTACATTTCCTCCGTGAATATATTATTTTAGCTTCTTGTCTCTTGCAAAGTTGGTTGACAAACCGTAGACTCGCCTTAAAACAACTGTTGATGGGAGAGAAGAACAAACATGTCGAATTCAGGTCAACTGTAACAATGTCTTTAAACAGTTTGTTTGTCGTTGTTAAAAGAAAATATCTCCATTCAACGTTTATTCAATGATGCAAGAAATTAACAGCTTGATATTTTTATTTGTCTGCAACTTCCTTAATTATAACTTGTAATAATGTTTTAATGAACAACGAAGAATAACAACTAGTCTGTTGTATCTGATGCAAAGGAAACTTAGTGTTAAAATGATAATCGGTTAATAGATCATCTAGTGTCTAAAAATCAGTTAAGAGACATTCAAAATCTCAATACACTTAATGTGAACATGTCCATGGATAATTGAAATCGCCTTTTTTATTTTAGATGATATCAAAAATATGAAGTGTTGAACAAATACTTTAAACATATAAATACAGAGGACTGTCGCTGGGATTTTCCTGCAAGAATCCTCATTAGTTTGACTAAAGTCACTAGCGACAACGTTTTACTTGTCTTCTGTTTATTTGGTCGTGCTGCTTTTGCCTTAAGTTTGTATACGATCAAATGTTCCAGTTGCCATCCTGAGGGTGCTAATCACTTCCTTAAATTGGTAAGCTATTTGGCCAGTAAGATCCCTAAACTGAAGGTATTAGATACAAGGTTGATAATGAATTGATATGTCTCACGTGCGAAAACATAAAGTCGCGAACAAAAGTAATATTTATTGAGTGCTTTTAAATTACACGATGACCGGACAGGTCGTTGAGACTATATGAAGACAGTGACTTAAAGCCATAATTGGACAGTTACTGTTGGAATTCTTGTCTCTTCATCTCTCCAGTCCTGCCCTATATAGGTGAGACAACTTGAGCAGTCTCCATACCCTATACGTGAGATTGCACAGTAGGTAGAACATCGGGATTTTAGTACCTTTCTTACATATAATATGCCAACTGCGGATAAATCCTCGGTTTTTCATGAACTTTTATTTTTTAACTTATTAGCTCTTAACAATACTACGTTTTATTTTGTTGGTAGGTTGTTTTCTAAATTTCGTTGTTTTCTTTCGTATTTTTTACATTTCACTTGTGACACTTTTAGAACATGATGTCATAGCATATTTAAATTGATCTTGTTATATATCAGCGCTTGGGCTGTTTTATTTATTTGTTCTTATAATATATCAGCGCTTGGGCTGTTTTATTTGTTCTTATAATATCTTATAATATATCAGCGCTTGGGCTGTTTTATCTGTTCCTATATCTTATAATATATCAGCGCATGGGCTGTTTTATTTCAAATTGATCTCTCGTTTGAGATTTTTGTTCTTACGTTGCCGAGGATTTTATCTACTGTACATATGTTTATAGTTTATTTTGTTGCTAGTTGTAATGTATGTATATAAGTTCACTGTATTTGTTTTAACTCCCGATGCAGGTGCTTACTGTTAGTTGTTTCACTTTGACGGGATGTTGTTATTTACACTGTTTGTTAGCTAGAAAAACCTTCAGGAAGTGCGAGGTTGGAGCGCTCCACAAACCAGGTTTAAGCACCCCAGTTGGCCCTTTTGCCGACTGACCATTCCAAGGCGGTAATTGATGGTTTTTCTTTATGTGTGTTATGTCTCGTCTCTGTGTTTATTTGTTTTTCACATTTGCATTTATCTTGTTTGCCATTGTCTACTGGTAGATAAAATTTAAATATCTGTTAGAGTTTTGATAGGACCTTTTCTTATTTACCTATTCAAATCTAGAAAAATAATCGAGTTTAATTACTTTATGTCTTGGTGTGTTACGTCAGCGTAGTCCAAACACTCTTGCAGTAAGGAGACAGGCATTGGGATAAAGACAGCTTGGAATGCTTTGTATTATTTCAATACAAAGAAATAAACACTTATCTGATAGTACCCGGTTTACACTACACAACATTCCAAAAGACTAGAGAAAACTTTATATTTTCTATTCTTTTTGCCGTATTAAAAGCAACACATGTTTCATCAAAATATCCCACAGCTTTTCCTTCAGGTCGTATATACTGATTATAAGCATGGTTTTTGTGTCCCTCGCACTCAATTAAGTTAAAAAAGCGCCTACGAGATTCTACGAGATTTAACTGATAATTAACCCAGATTGATGTTGAAATGACAAGTTTTCGATGCGTTATATATACATGGGGTATTCAATTACGATAAAATATTACCCACTTTAAACACTATCGCCCGATTGTTAAGCTCTTCTTACTATTTCAAACATTGATAAAGCATAGGGGCAGCCTTATCTTCTACACAGGTACTTTTGGCTATTTTGCAGAAAGCAATCATCCAATCCAAACCCCCGTCCTGTTTACGATGCTAATTGAAGCAATTAACTGAGGCATAACATCGAGAGCCGTGATAAATCCCGTGAAACAACGAAATTGGCACAACCTAATTGTAAACGATAATAATATGGCACAAACGACTGGCAAAAGCAATATCGTGTAATCGCAATAATCACAAAAATCTAATCCCAGCAGGATGAAATCCATTGAATGCTATGTCTTGTGATATGCTAAAACCAATGTACACATGATGTAACAATAAGTGGTGCAGTCTATAGAGCATTCCACTGCAATTTTGTTTGACAGATGTGATTGCGAATTTGCATTATGATTTCGATTCATCTGTCATAATATTTTGAATTAAACAAATTAACAATCAAGTAAACTTTAAGGACGACTAAAGAGATTCCCCATCTTCTGTATTGTTAACCCTCTTAACTGCGGCTAAAAATTCAACGTATTAACACCAACAGAATTAAGGTTGAAATAACTGCTGCTGGAATTTACCTACCACATTTATCTGTATTTGATCAGTATTTTTACATCAGAGCAAAAAGTTATTTTTAGATTTGTCTTCCCAGTCGGTCCCTTTTACCGACAGGTCCAAGGATGTAAGTGTTGGGTTTGCTCTGTTTGTTTATTGACTTTTCACTAGGCATGTCAAAGGATACTAAATTTGGTATCCGGATATCCGTCAAACGATCCGAACGGATATCCGGATATAAATCTTAGTTAATTCTGATGTTGCAGTCGGATGTGTGCGGGGTTACTAACGTTTCCATTGATATAATTAAGTCGTCATTTCAAAGGAAATAATTAAATCAACATTTCCATAGGCATAGGCACTTGGTCATTTTAATGATTAATGAAATACAAACAATAAAAACATTTGGTAATTTCAATTGACAATAAAATGAAAAAATCAAACATATATTTAATCAATTGTAGCTCTATCACTTCTTAATAAAGCCGAACAAACGAAATTAAAGATAATAATCCTTAATCAAAATGGATAAGTAATAGCTTCAAACAATGGCTGTTTATTGGCAAATTATTTTACATAAGCTTTAGCACATTTCTAAAACTATGAAGTTCATCAACAAAATTAAAGATAGTATTCGCTAAACAAAATGGATCAGTAGAAGCTTCAAACCTTGGCGATTAATTAGCATATTATTAAACATACCATCATGCTTTAGCACATTTCTCAAACTGTGAAGCCAAATATACGATACTGCGTGTCACCAGCTGTCACCACCTGTCGATAATCCGTTACACCTGCGTATGCGTGAATACACACTGACATGACAGCAGAAAGATAACTTAGCGAAATGGCCAAAACATTTAATTAAATGTTTAAAATTTTACATTTTTAAGCGAATATCCGGATACCTAAGTCGATTCGGATATCCGATGATTCGGACGGATATCCGGATATCCGTTGACATCTCTACTTTTCACAGATTATTTCTTACTTATACAGTTGGTTTGCATACTTACACCGCTGTCCATTAGTTTTTTTAAATTAAGGTAAACGTTGCAATTCCCGTTTTGTCATATTTTCTTGCTTAGAGGAACTGCAGTAATTGGTTATTAAAGGGACAGTTACAATGAAATTTAATTTGTAAGTATCGCCTATAAAGATTCAAAGGATTGCTCGTTACGTAAGTAGATAGTGATATGTTTGACACGGTGATTTCTTCTATTTCTAGGAAGGAACGGCATCATTTTACACACGCCTTATTAAGGAGATTTTGTTTTCAAATATATCGTTTTTTTCTTTTCATTGCTTGCATTTGAGAAACTCGTCAGGAAGTGCGAGGTTGGAGCTCTGTAAAACCGGTTTAAGCACCCCAGTCGGTCCATATTGCCGACTGACCGTTCCAAGGCAGTAACTGTCGGGTTTGACCCATCACAAATTTGTTCTTACTTTTCGCTTGGTTTGCATGTGAAATACCTTTTTTCTGTGCCTTTTCGGAGTTTGGTATATGTTGCAATGCTCATAGGACTGTGTCATATATTCTTATTAAGTATGGTATTGCACGTATCAGTATGCTGGATATACAAGCATGGAAATCAAACAATATTATACTGGTGTCAAATGTCACTTAACAAACGTTATTTTTAGGCAATTTAATCACCATTAAATATAAGTCCTTAACGAATGTCATTTTAACAATTTTGTCTTCCATTCTAATCACAAAGTTCAGTTCGCTATTACGTTGGTTAACTTCTCATAACTTTTTTGATTACACAAAGATTTTCATTAACAAACAGTTGAACGGTTATTTTTACTAAAATATAAATAGACGCACTAATTTCCATTGTACTTAATTATAGTGATTAATACAAAACGCAATATTCGATATTAAGGAATTCAATTTCTGTGAATTTGATTTCGAAAGCAATTCAAATAAAATAAGATTAGTTTTAATGTTTATCCTATCCACGATTTTAAATAAATACGGAAACAGGTATTAAAATGATTAATATTGAGTGTTATGCTATTGCTACGTTCCATTTAAAACAAGATGTTGTCATTACCTTGTACAGTGTAACAATTGCAACATAGGCATAAACGAAAATACAACATACTGACCTATATATAATGTAAGCCATAGTAGCTAACCAGAAACCCTAATGATCTGTGACCGTATTTTCGTTTACCAATTATTAAGTTGTTTATATTCCCGCGGTATCGTTTATAATACACGTTTACAAATGCCGTTCATTTGTTATCTATGTTATTCCAGATATATACATTGCTGTGGTATAGCTGAAACTGTTTGGATATGTCTTGTCTACAGGATGAATCGCCTGGTTATGATGATCATGATATTAACGACGGTGCTAGGGTTGATAATGGTAATAGATATAGGAACGATGAAGACGACTACGACGACCACGACGGTGATGATGATGATGATGATGATGATAATGATGATGATGATAAGGACGACGACGACGACGACGACGACGACGATGATGATGATGATGATGGTGATGATGATGATTATGATAAATGATGATGATGATGATGATGATGATGATGATGATGATGATGTATCTGGTTGCTATAAAATATTTCCAACCACTGGTATTATCTGAAGACAATGGAAAACCGTCGCGGTCTTGACAGACCAAAACTCTCGTGGCAATGCACTAGTATGTTCAATAAACTCATGATATAAATAACGTTTTTTGTCTTGGAAGATCAAATGATATATTTTAGACTTTTATCAAACTGTGCTTTTAAACAACGTTATCCTGTTGGAAGCTTAGTTTGTTTTAATGGCCCATGGATAAGCTTTTGAATGCACTTGAGACTTGAGTAAAGCATAGATAAGATAAGAGCAAGCATGAGACTGTGGCATAGCTAAGCTCCTATCTTATCGCTGCTCCACTGTTTTAAAACAACTTAATTATTTATATCATCCACGCAACTTGTTGAATGTTTAGCTACCGAGACAAGCAATTACAATAAGAAAACATATATTGACACTTGTAAGATTGCCAATTTCATCCTATATCCGACAATAACAATATCTGGCGGATGTCTAATATTGTTCACTATAATTCTACCGTTATAGTACATAACATTTGTCAGATATTTCATGATATAGAAATGCGCCTTTATGTTTATTTAAACTTGGACAACATGTTCTCAATACTGAGTCTTCTATCTGTAATATATGTTTGTTTTAGCAGCAATACATGCATAGCTATTGAGCAAGAAAAACACAACTTTCCACTCACATGACATATAAACAGTACGGATTTTAAGCAAGTCTCTCACATCAAGACAAATTTATTTAGCGTTTTATTTATCAACTTACGACGCCAAATCACAATGACATTGGCTGCTCTGCCTAAGTCGTAGGATTCTATAAAAAGATCCTATAAAAATAGCCGCAGATATTTAAAACTAAACTACCTCTAGACACAAGCCATGTAAATGTACAAGTGATAAAGCACAGAGAAGAGACAGAACACACAACAAGAAACAAAACAGCAGTTACCGCCTTGGAATGATCAGAGAGCACAAGGGCCGACAGGGGTGAGTAAACCTGGCTTGTGGAGCGCTCTAACCTCGTACTTCCTGATGGTTTTTTGTTTCTATCAAACAAGTGTAACTCAAATGACCCATCAAAGTGCGACAACCAATAATATGGGGTCACGGTTGACGCCGTTTGAAATTGAAGAAAGAAATACAATGGTAATAGGATAATGATAGAAATGATTCGTCCTTGGAATGGCAAGACATTTCTTCTTCAGTGGTTTACAGACGGACATAATATTATTGTGTAACCATTATCAAACACTCTTTACCATTCGATGAAAAGAAAGATAAATCAATGTCAAATGAAGACGTCTGATTGCTGTCAAGATGTACACCTTATCTTTAGGGACTAACCAAATTTACAACGCTATTTCAAGTTGCTGCGATATCTTATGAAGTAAAATCGTAAAACAACTTGTCTTTATGGACGTCATTCTACATAATGAGAGTGTTTAAAATATTTTTCTGCAGACAAGAACATGTATCAACACTAGAAAAAGATAGCATTAACATATGCAACGTGTTGTTTTCTGTGGGAATGATCACACATATAATACTATGTTACTTATTTGTATTTGTTATGGTTACTTATTATGTTTGTATCTTTCACTGGCAAAAGCCGATTAACAACAGAATTTTAAAATAAAAACATTACACAGTAAGCGGCGTGTTTTTGATTTAAATATTACTGAAAGACAAACTAAGCACACATCTTCCAAAAACCTGCAAATGAATAGGTCTGTATCATCTTGAACTCTAGAATGACATGGCGAAGCTATTTGATTATTCCACGTCTGAACAAGTACGTATTTACCTATATTATTGCCAGGGACACTGTCTTGTGAACGTTGAATTCATTCTATTAAATTTTAAAATAAAATTAAGATAAAGCTTGCTATGTGAATATTTGAAGAGAGAGAGAGAGAGAGAGAGAGTAACTTTAGGAATCGTTTATACATTTGAACCAGTAAACGGTAACGGTATTTTTATGACTGGGATTTTTAAGGTTTTCATTGAATAGAAAACATACATTATGAGAGGTTTGGTAACAAAATAAAGGAGCCCATGCATTCCTAAAAATGTCATTTCTATTGTTTTTATTGTGCTTTTTAATCTATTTATGAAGGTGTACTTGAAAATGTGAAACTATTGTAAGAAGGCGATACTGTTTATGCAAAACATTTATAATTTAAATCTTTCTATCGAATGACCCACAATTTCGTTTCAGTATAACATTTTATTGAAATGTCATTTCTTAATAAATAACTTTTTAACTTAAGAAGACATTGTATGATTCCAAGTTGTCAACCTCTCCAAAATCATCTTTTCGGCGTTATCAAAATCAAACGTCCGAGAAATAATTTTAAGGATGTATCTGTATAATCCTATTTTATTTGTCATCATTTAATTGATAATGCAGTACACCAAGGTTTTGTCTGACAGCTATTGTTATGAAATGAGACATGTAATGATCGATTTTGTGATACATGTATTTAAAGATTTTATCAATAAGCAGTTTTTTTTTTGTGTGTGTGTGTTATGTTTTCGATTTGTGTAATCTGTTTTCGTGAATATATTTTCAAAAGTCTATTACTCCTTGTAGAACTTAAATGTAGCTTGCAAAATCGAGACACGGTTTAACTGGTATCAAAGCCTCTTGAATTGTCTTTTCCTATCATCCTATTCTGCCGTATTTCTATAAATAGTTTAGAAAGCTGTTCGAGGGTTTCAGATAGCTGTAAATATTGACACTCCCTTACATATATATATATATATATATATATATATATATATATATATATATATATATATATATATATATATATATATATATATATATACATATATACATATATATGTTGTTCAGTAACAGTTTGTAACAATACAGTAAGTACTTGGACTGTAACAGTTGTATGTAGATAGGAAATTCAACACAACACTATTTTATATACAAAACCATACCTTACACGTTTATATGCTACACTTGCCCTACCCGATTTCATTTTTGTAAAGTCTTCAATATTTCATATTTTATACCTGTACTTTTACTTGCATATTTATAAAACATATAAAAGCCTAGCAGAGAGAGAAAGAGAGAGTAAGAGAGAGAGAGCGATAGAGAGGGAGAGAGTGAGTGTGTGTGAGAGAGAGAGAGAGAGAGAGAGAGAGAGAGAGAGATACTTTGGTTACCGTCCCACAATATAGCTAATTAGTTACAATGTATACACAGACACCACCATTATTTTTTAACCACACGCGCTACTTTTCCGGGCGTAATGTAGGATTTTTGTATTTCTCCGCAGCGTATGAAAACTTCCTTTTAATAACTCTGTCAGAAAGAACATGTCTTACTTTTATACGACACAATATATTTCTTGCTTCCTTCTTTAACTCCCTAATGGAAATATGATTTATTTACCAACAGGGCAGGAAATTTTCCTAATATATGGGCTAGCACTGACCATTTTTCTCACTCTTCAATATTAAAGGCTGAAACTAACTTTTCTTGTAATTCACCTTAAACACGTTTGTGATTTCTTTCTGCTTTTCTCTACCAGACAGGTATGTTATGTGCAAGGTTAACGAGTACTAAATAATTGTGAACTTTGACATGCAGTAATTTTCACCGCCTGGTTCTTAAAGTGGGAGTGACTTATTAGAGATAACTCAGGCTTTCCCATCAAAATTTACACAGGAAGCAAACATGGTGCTGCACTTACTGTGTAAAGCATGCCGTTAACACCTGACAACCTACTAAACCCTGACATTAAACTTATAAATAGTAAATTAACTGTTTTGTGCTTGTAATCCTTTTAGAATTTATGTTTGAACAATGTAGTACACAAATCCATTTCTGTATAGAATGTCTGCCTTCTTGCAACATGCAGGTTTGAGACATCCGTAGACAAGTATTCGAACTAGACTCACCATAACAACTTCATTTAGCCATTAGTTTGTGCAGTTAATGCATATTAAGGGCAAATATTACAACGCAAGCGTTTGATTGTGGTTGCTGAATCATGTTTGACTAGACAAAAGTGTAACTACATACTGAGTTAATTCAAATGATGTAAGACCGTAACTGGTTAATATCTCTCTTGGTCTTTAGTTTTACGTTACCATTGTAGGAGTGAATATGTGTAGTTTGTTTTTACTTTTTCCCATCGGATGCCTTAACAGTTTAATTGTTAATGACCCGTGGTGGTAAATATTATTGATACTTTTATCCGTTTTAAATAGTTCAACAGTACTTTGTATTAAATTAGACTGCATTATGATTTTAATCATTGAGGGTAAAGCATTGTTTTTGAATATATAATGTCAATTCGCAATAAGTAACTTATATTAAATTGAACATATTGTCATACACTTTGCTTTCTTGTGTGATTTTTTTCCGTGTGTCTTAAGAAATATGTTTATTGGTGTAACTGTACCAGATGCTTCATTACAAACTGAACCTTTCTTAACTTTCTGATATTAACCCTATCAAGTATTAATAATCAATTTACAGTGCAACATTCACAATCTTAGTACAAAAAATAGTTCTTATAGGATATTTCAACAACTACCGCAGTAAATATTGACAATATTGATTTTAAGCAAAATACACAGCGCTCGTCTGTTATTGTTATCTGAAATATTAAATGCTAAACAACTTAGCTACAAAAACAGATAAACACGATTGATAATATCCCAACCCTTGTCGTTGGGGACTTTTCTAGCAAGAACCCCCCTCTATATGGCTAAAGAGATAAAGTCACCTTCTCGCTTATGCATTTTTCTGTTTATTCGCTAGAAATGGTGCTTTCTGCTGAATTTGCTATGCGTCTGCTTTTATTTTCAGGAGCGGCTTTCGGTTGTCATCCTAGCGGAGCAAAGCTGTTCCTTAAATGGAGACATTATTTGGCCAGCAAACACTTTATAGGCGCGGTTTTACATAGAAGGTTAATAAGGAATAGTTCTTTCTCACTGTGAAAAATAAGGTCCCAAACTTTTTTATAAGCCTGTCTTATACATGTATATAATATATATATATATATATATATATATATATATATATATATATATATATATATATTATTTAACTTTAACTGTGCCGCACAGTCACGTGATTGCTCTTATTTTATGGCTGCTGTACGTTAGACTCAACATTACTTTATTTGTTTCCGGTATGATATCAAAATGTCAATTAGAAACGATCATAGAAAAGAAATTAATACATGACTCTAACACAATAATATGCATACCGTTATTATTTAATAACATGATCCACTGTTATCAACAAACTTATTTATTTGTATCACCCACGCAACTTGTTGCAACTTGTTGAAAGTCTTAGCTGTCGAAATAAGACAATACATTACAATAAGAAAACAATATATTGACACGTTTAATGACCCACCCCGTCTTTTTAAGAATATTGCCAATATCATCCCATATCCGGCAAACAACAAACTCTGACAGATGCCTAATACGGTTTTACATACTCCTGCCTTTATAGTACATAACATTTTCCAATTTGTCTTATGATATGGAAATGTAAGTGTAATTTCTTGGTCGGCGATGTAATGAGCGTGTGACATTAGCGAAGTCGAAAAAAATCTTGTAGTTAGAAGGAATTAAGACATCTTGGACTGTTTTGTGTTATGTGAACAGTGTAAAAATGCATGGCTAAAAGCCTATTTCATGGTACTCCGTTGAGTGCACTTTATACAACACATCATCCCAAAAGAACGGAGAAAGATTTATTTTTATGTCCTTTTTGCTGCATCTAAATGCCATTCATGTTTCAATAAAACATCCCAGAGCATTTTTTTAAAAGTGCATATGTTTTATTTATGTACATTTATTTGTATCCCTTTCACCAGGATCAGCTTAATGACGGAAAAAGGTTACGTCATTCTAGGAATTTTCACCAATAATTAACCTAGATTGAAGCTCATGTCAAGTTTACGTTGTATGCCTTAAAATTAGAGACCCAATAATGACAAAATATTTGCCAATTAAATTTACTCGCACTTTACCTTAATTGCGAAGTCAATTTTCCGCGATAATAAAGAACTTATTCATATAGATAAAGTAAATTCCAATTAGAATTTCCGGACAATTTTTATTAAAAGTTGAAAGCGAGAAAAGTTATAATTCAGACTACCATATTTCCAAAAATGTTGACAATTGGATTTTACAAGACAAGCAGAAAAGAAAGTATGAAGATTAACACGACAAGATGTATTTGCGCATTTTGCTTCAGTTTGGGGTTATTCGGGGCTTTAACGATAAATTGACAAATCATTTGAAACGAAGTTGAGTTGTAATAATTTAAATGTTGATGCGACACGTGAGGTTACATCTGACAACGTCTTCGTGACCGTATCAACAACTTTGCAAACGGACAGTGAAATGTTTTAAAATATTTGGTGAAAATATACTGCACATTTCTTCAGGGCAATGGCTTAATCATGTCACTGAAAATATCGTAAGAGAACGGCATCAAGAAATAAAATGTTTTATTAAAATTGCCAGTGTACTTGACATTAAATACTTAATTTAATGTTCCAAGTAATTTATGAAACTTTCGAAGGATACCATTCAACAATACATTATATAAGTTAAAACATTTTTTTACCTGGTTTCATAAATTGGATATTGAGAAACAAAACATAGTGACTGGTTTCACATAAAGTGCGAATGGATAAAAATGTGTTTATGTGTTACGACCGATTGAGTGTCCGCCATTATGCAATGCATGTTAAACTATATGTCAAAGCGCAATTAAATTTTAATCTTATAGACATGATTATATATACTCATGCAATCATCTAAACACAGATTTATGTATCAGCCTTACTTCAGTTAAGAGTTGTTGCGTGAGATTGCTTTTTATTCACGAAAAGTACACCAATGACGTGAGCAGACGGAACAAGACCGCGTGGATGATGAATGGGATTTATTAATGTATGTGTTGAGAAATCGACAGAATTTAGTGAACAATGTTGCCCCGACGGTCATTAAAGCATAGTTGTTTTGTTATCAAACATTATCATTATTTGTCCTAAAACTTAGATATACGAAGACAATTGGATAGTTTTGTATATCCATATTTCCTACTGTGACATTGAATTTTGAGACATTACAGCAAATAGATCCATAGAAATGTAATTGCATGGCGTAAGACGTGTAGCTTATTGACACTTGGTTGGGATTTTCACCTTAAATTGACATTTCATATAGCATGGTTGACATCAGAATTGATTTTATTTTGAACAAGTCCTAGGATAAATGGATTAAGGTCACGAACGCATTGTTAAAGTGAAGAAAATCACTGCATTCATGTCCTTCGATACATCGACAGGTAATTATGAATCAGTAAAGAAATTCATCGAATACTGCTTAAGTACCGAGTCCCCTCTGGAATGTGATTTATTTTGACGTATTGAAGGATGGTATACATTTAATTGATATAGCGAGATAGAGATTATCTCTATTGTGTATATTAGCAATAGCGTATATGTTTCTTAGATGAACGATTCGTCCCCGTTATTAAATTAAAACAGCCATGCAATGTTCAACGCCCACATACCCACGTGAAAAGAAATATGAATATAAAATAACATTTGAAAGGAATATCAATAGCCAAATGTCTATATTTGGTTTCATTCTATCGTCTACAGCCCGGGTGAGAAACACGATTAGAATTTACAGGAAAAGGTTGATGCAGAGCTGCAAAGTCGCCGGAAATGATATATCAGAAAGCTACGCATATTCAGCATAGTAGCATTTAACACCACTTCATTTGCGAATGTGAAATAAAAATGTTTCAAACAGCGTATATTGTTAACTGCAGTGTAAATTTGTAAATGCTAACCCCACTTTTTTATTTTTAAGGCAACACAACACTAACGGTGAGCAACACCTACTCAACAAACAATCGTGGTACGACTTTGAAATGGTACGAAGTCACCAACATCCGCCTTAACCCGAGACATCTTTACAACTCGCAATAAAATCACTGATATAAAATGACCTTTTTATTCCTTCGCAATTTTTCATCTAAAGTAAATTTCTTCTATAAAAGTAAAATCATGATGTTTTAAAAACAAAGTGTGTATATCTTTGTATTTGTATATCGAGAAATTATGATACATATATCAATCAACGTGTTTGGTATTTGTGCAGACTGTCCAGATCTAAACCAAACACACCAATAATTGTTCTAATATTCACCGAGCTGTTATTGCGCGATCTGCGGCCAATAGCTTTTCGTTGGCTGTAAAAAAGACCCATACTGCGATTTTTGATTACTAAAATGAAATTATAAATATTTTATACGAAGACATGTTTATCCATGAATATGTCACTGAAGAGATAGGTAGGGATATGTTGTATATAGTAGTGATAAACAAAACATGCCCCTTTCTACAAACTATCCATGTTTTTGGCACAAACATTATCAGTAGGAAAATATATAAAGACATATAAAAATATCCATGCTCATTTTTCTTCAGCATATAGTAACACGTTCATAGTATGTAAAACTTGTACTTATCTATATGCATGTTTTTATCCCACCATCTCTGTAAATATCGGCTGATATAACCCGTGTGATAAAGATGAGCTTTATCAACCGATATTCGCGCACCTGCTCTAAGCCGGACTACTTTTTTGACGAAACGATCAGGAGTGTTTACGAGAACGAAACTCATTTATCCCGTAATTATGCTTGTGGTCACCCCAAAAAAGTCCATAAAATAAATATTGGCTAAATAGAGCAAAAGAGCCTATTTAAAACAAAACAGTAGGAGAGCGGTTTTGATCTCTGGCCTCCAGGATTGAAAACTTAAGTAGCAGCGTCTTTACCGACTGAGCTAATCGGACAGCCTTAAGATGTTCCGAAGTTTTATTTAACAATGATATAGAAAATTTGATCTACAGGAACATGATTAAAATTGTTTAGTAATGGTAATAACATCAATAAAAGTACGAATTTGTAGTCTGCAAAAAAAACAACACTGTCGAAATGTCAGATCATGCGAGTCCTAGTTGTTTTGATGTTATTTAGTGTGAATTGAAAGAATGTAATGAAGAATCGTGTTAAAACCTAAGATGAAGAGATGGGCTTTCGAGACAAAATCTGGCTTTAATCCAAACATTTTTTAGAAGGAAATTGATCTTGAATCTGTGGTTACTGTCTCAGATTGCAATCATCTACCTTATTAGGTCAGACCCTGATGATCAAATGTTGTTACATGACGAACATTCAAATGGTTTAGATAGAGCTCGATCTTAAGTTGAACCAAATACAGCTGACTGCACAGATCTGGACAAATGTGCTTAAAAATCACAGTTTCTAGACGTAAACATGAAAACCAACTCACCACCTCCAATCCGAACATTTCTCTAAATTTTGCAAGTCACCCTGTCAAAAACACAACTATCTTCGAAATTTAAAAGCGCTATATTCAATGTTCATAATTTCAATGTCATCAACAATTAAAATCCATGAGCTACTGTTTGTTACAGCCACAAACACACACAAACCTCGAATGTAATTCGCGTTTCTTAATGCCAAGTGCGTAGCAACTTTCATGTTATACGGCCTTGACATTACACACTACATGTATTACTTTACACGAGGATGTGATTATTTGTTTGTTTTTCTTTTTTTCTAACCATTATTTTAAGTTATCGAAATCAATAAAATAACATATATGTATAGCGCAAATAAAATAAAAGAAATAACATGTTTATTGTCTTATTTTTTATTGTAAAATAGAACTATTTCTTATAGCCTAATTACTCTATTGCTCGCGCATGAATTTCGTGTATTGCATTAGAATGTCAGATCATGTAAGGGAGGAGCAGTAGCGGTAAATTTAAATGTTTCCCTTTGAAAAGCTGTTGATGGTGGGATGGTGGGATAAAAAGAATACCAGGTTAGTGTTGATATAGATAAATGTTATCATGCTCGGTATTCTGGTATTCTCTTTTTATTTATTAACTGTATTTCCTTGTCGCCTTTAGCGCATGAATGTGTTACTCACTTTCTGACAATAAGCCGAAGACCTTCTCCTTTTATATATGATATGTATAATAAGAATATCAATATGACTAAAACAGAGACATGCTGATTTAAAGTACAAACTAACATTATGTAATATAAATATTTCAGCAATAACTGATTTGCAAGACTAATCCTGTAATTGTCAGTACATACGCTTGATTCAAATGACTAAATGTCGCTTATCTATATTATATGTCTGCAATACTAGATCTGAAACATCCATCATACATCAGTTACTAGATGGGATTGACACAACCAAACACTAGTCTACGTCTGATTATGTCTAAGTGTCATTTTACTGTTCAGTAACATCAATAATCATTTATACATATGTTCACTTTGTACAGGCGGTAAATGCATCGACAACAGTTTTTAACCATTGGATAACATAGAACAACTTAAAAACAAAACGTCGATGACGTGTTATAAGAACTAAGTAATGACAAAATAAGCTAGAAGAAAAGTGAAGTTATTCAAAATTTACGAATTAGAAAATACAAAATGCAGCAGAAACTGCTAGAGAAAAATAACCAAAAACAAAAACAAGTTAAAGAAATATAAATAAATATCGGTAAATTTAATTCGAAATAAAATGGTCGATGACATATTTAAAATTGCATAAAACATGCCAAAAAGAGCCAATCCACGTAAAACGTCACAACAAGGAAGATAAAGAAAGACAATCTAACAGTTACTATCAAAACGATAGATATAGGTCACCGTTTTCATGTAGTTGAAGCAACTTGTCCAATCACGGTGTCCACAAGCAACGCAAACTTTTTTTTGAAAATCGATCAGGAGCCAGCAATTTATTGTATTAAAAAGGATTTCCCGTTTGTAACCACCAGCAATAAAATCTTCAATAATAAAGGAAGTGACAAAAACATTGAGACACGTTTTTTGTGTCTTATTTAGAATATTTCCATCCAATTCCCCAGGATGGCTAATGTCCTGCTGTAAGAGTATTATATGACTCCTGTTATGCTTTAAAGCATATTGCCGAAATCATTTTGAACAAGGTTTCTGGACTTTGTGAAATCCGAAGCTTTGTTATAATAAACTAGAAACCCCTTGTGATGTTTGTGTAGACTAATTTAACGAGATATCGACCTTGATTTAGGCCCTTATTCACAATCCAGTATTAAGCCTTAAACCAATAAAAATAGGCTATTTATGAAGTTTCAATTTGATTTTAAGCCCAAAGTAGCAAAGTTAAAGTGTCATGCAAACGAGACAACGACAACAAAAAACAACAAACAAACAAACAAACTAAACAGACATGTAGCTAATTACACAATGAATATATTGTGGATTGAAATTTATGGCTTAAACAATTCTTACTTAAGAATGATTGGTGAATAGTGGCCTTAGTCAAGCATTGAATGGATGTTTGTTTGTTTATTGGGTTTATCGTCCCACAAACAGTATTTCAGTTATCTGGAGACGGTGTTCACTTGAAGCAGATATAGTGCTGCCTTCACTGTGTATAGCATGCCGTGAACACCTGACATGATACCACACCCAGTCACATTATCCTGACCACGGGCCAACCAGTCGTGGAACTACCCTTATATTTGCTTGATCGTTAGCAAGGGAGCTATATCACTTCAATGTTTAACGACTTTGGTATGTCGCGGCCAGGAATCGACCCCGGGGCCTCCCGTACCTGGAGCCGACGTTCTACTGATTACGCTACCAGGTCCGGTTTTGAATGGATGTCTTATACGCCTTATATCTGCGTTGTTTAGGGGTGTAAGATATGGATGTAATTTATAATTCGACCGCTCTAATAGGATGAAAGGAATTACCCTACATATTTACAGTACGGTATAGATCGAATTTCATTCATTATAATTTTACCTAGCAAGGTCATTTGGATACATTTCTTTAGAATTATCATGTTATATAGACAAAAGTTATAAAAGATGAAGATAAAATAATTAGGCATATCTTGGAAATATATTGAACATCAACAATGTGTAAGTAAAGCATTAATTAGTGATGAATGATAAAACTCACAGTAAAACTTTCACAACCCGGTATTTTCAGCCCTTGTCAATGCAAGGTGTGAATTACAAATTCAATTAAGGCGAGACACTGAGATGACTCGAAATCCCATCTCCATTTTTTTACACATGCCATTAACCGTGCAGTAAATAGGTGCCGTAACTATCGTGGATCAGAAAGTGATTGTAATGGTGTCTATTAGCACTTAGGGAAGACTGGGATTTAGAATGTCAATATATTCAAAATTAAAATACTTTATATACAAAGCAGAGCACAGATTTGCAAACATAGTTCGTTCACCAGATGGGACAAATCTTTTATGGAGAAATGAAGTGACTGCAAATGAACATTCTTCCTGCAGCTGGAGCAACGGTATATTTGTTTTGCTATTTGATCCGGACAAACTACATATGTGATTCCATTTAAGACACAAATGAATTACTTTTTATTCTCAAAGCCTTTCTTCACAGTTTCTCAAAAAAGCTAATCCGATTTGCCCATTTATATAAAGGGCGTTTCTATCCGATGTTCTAAGAAACCTTAAAGTTTCTTTGCTTAAAATTCTAAATGTTGTATCCTTTTCCCAGCATGGTTCGCTTTGTTTTCATCGGGAATAAAGAAATACTGTATATATGCAGTTTAAAAGCGTATCATTATAGAAAGAAAGCTAAGTGCTGCTTTCAGTTGATGGGAATAGGAATAAAAGACGACTGTGTATGTATGGGTGTATTCGACAGGCTCGACAACTTTACCGTAATAATTGAGACTTCTAACCTCTATGTTTTTGGTGCCGTAACCATGCGCCAGCAGTCGCACGCATCAGCTACATAATTTACGTTGAAGTGATGTGTGATGATAGTCATTTCGGTCACAAAAGCAACTGGCAATAAGCTTGATTTTCAGAGAAAGGCCTGCTATTTTTGGCACACTGTTTAAAGTGAAAAGAAGGCTACCGAGGAAGTGAAAAGCAAGAACAACAACAAAAAAACTAGTATTTTTTTAAATGGTGTAACATATTTGAGCAATATGCAAAGAAAGCGTAATTTCAAATGTTACAAATAACATAAATTTTTATGTTTATATTGGTCATTAGAGGCCGTATACTCTTTTGCAGATTTTTAAACACATTGGTTACAATTACATAAACTTATCAAAAGGCAATCAGGATTTTATTAACAGATTAATTCTAACAAAGGTATTATCTAAGTTATTATTAACACATACACATCACATGTAAAGTATCTCAAGCCAACAGTTTGCAATTAAATGTTCTCATATGCAAGCACACGTCATCGATAGAAACAAATCGGCGCACACAATTTTTTAAACGGTGGGATGGCACGCATTTAGGTAAGAGCATCAGGATTTGCCTTCACTCTGAATAGGTAAATAAGAAAAGGTCCTATCAAATTTTTTAAAGATATTTAAATTTTAATCTACCTATAGACAAAGGCAAACAGGGTATAAATAAACTTTGGCAGAGACAAAAAAACTAAACAAATCGTGCTAATTCAATTAAAACATATGCCTCTTATTTATTTTGCGCATATAAGGTCAAACGGTGATGTTATATGAAGTGTATTTCATATTAAACTTGGAGAAGATAAACAATATCGTAACTCCTCAGCCCCTCACCGCGTGGGTTTTAGACCCGGTCGGGACGAGAACTTTTTTGTTCATCTTTTCTCACAGCATTTTTTTCTCTTATGGCTGCCCACCTCCCTTTACACAGCCGGTGTTTCCGTGAATGTTTACATATGATTTAAATGATGTTCTGTTCCTAGCTTTGTATTTGATGTCTCGGGGCGTAAATGGATTGTACATGGAACTATTTGCTTACAACTGCAGAAACATTTGGTTCTATGAATCACTAGAAAGGTTTTAGTAAGTAAGTAAATAAATGTTGAGCGCAAATTCGAAAAGGTAATATATATCAAGGATGGCAAAGGTATACAACTACGGCGACATTTTTTTTTCCGGAAAGTGCGTTGGGCAATCAAGAGAACAGCATTTTAAGCTGTTCCATTTAGGATTGTCATTTGCGAGCCAGTCCACAAATCTTTGCTTAGAAGACATTAATTCTAACAGAAGAATATTCAAGTTATTATAAGGATTTGAGGTGGGTCTATTTCATTTTTTTTTTCGTTTTCCTATTATTGTTGTATCTTATTATTGCACGTAAGATATCACGATAATATAAATTAATTAAAACTTGATAAAACATGCCGTTCTACATTAGGATAATTTTCTTTATGTGGGTACATCATTTTGTTTCAGTTTGTCCTTATTGCCATGATTTTTTTTGTTTGCAGATGGCTTGCGATTCGAAGATGGATACATTTTCCTAATTCCCACAGTTTCTGTGTCAAACTAGGCCAGTCAAACCTTGAAACCACTACTGTGACCCTTTTAGGCTTTTTAGAATCTCGCTTTCAGCTAAAAGAAATCGCCGTCGGATGTACTTCATTGATATATATAATTTTCGAAGTGAGAGAGATCGTGGCTAGGAGTCCCTTATACGTACGGTGCGATTGTCAAGTAATATAATTATCTTACCATTATTGTGATTACATTTCCTTTCCCTACATTTAGCTAGACTCCGGGACACGCCTTTTTTTCTCAATAGAAAGAACCATTTACATTCTAAATATAGGTTTTCTTATTCATTTTCTGCCACACAAAATGCCTTACATTTAATCGCGGCAAATTCAGTGAATAGAAAAGAAAATGTTCTTTTCGTGTGTTTTTTTCTTAATGTTTTAGTCGATTTTTATTTTCTTCTTGTAAACGGCGTCTTTGAATGGTTCTTAATTGTTAAATGGGATCATACGCGAACGCATTTTCTATTATGAAATGTATGTTTCGTTTAATCTGGGAATGTTCGTTTTGTTAATTGTATGCATTATGTTAGTTTTAATTATCGATTATAAATACGTTTAACACTGTTAATACGTGTGTTAAAGTGTGATGATATATTGTAATTGTATCTACAAATATATAGCAAATTCGGCCCTCACATTTAATTGAGTAGTTATATTATCAATCAATAGATAGCAATAAAAATATATGACACAGTCCTATAAGTCCTACCAAAATTAAAAAAAGGCACATGCCAAAGGTATTAATATGCAAGCCAAATGTAAAAGTAAGAACAAATACGTGATGAGTAATTTAACCAAATAAAAAAGGGAAGCAAACCCGACAGTTACCACCTTGGAACGGTCAGTCGGCAATATGGACAACGCACATTTAACTGCGTAGTTTTGTTAATAATCAGTTATACCACTGAAATAACAATGCGAAATCATATTAGGAAATAGCCGTCATCAAAGTGATGAACAATGTATTTTAAATTCATTTTATATTATTAAAACATAATATCAGGTAGAATATAAATGCCATACCAGTAAAATGTAGTAAACAGTGTTTTGTGTTAACACACAGGTTACCGCATATGTAAATTCTGTGCTCTGTTCGAGGTGATCCGATTAAGTCTTGATTATATTAGTTTTAATTCCAAGGAACTATCTCCTCATTATTTTTTTTCTACCACGATACCAGTTTGTTTACAAAATATAAACTTAAGCTCGTATTTACCAAGCATTTTAAGTGTAGTCATGATTTCAGACCAAGTCACAATTTTCATACCAACAAAACTAAGCTTGGTTATGAAGTTTCAATGTGATTTTTAGCTCAAAGTAGAAAAGTGTCATGCAAATATACAGACATGTGCAAAATACATAATGAAGATATTGTGGATTGAATTTTATGACTTAAGCAAGTAACTGTCGGGTTTGCTCTTTTCCTTTATTGACTCATCACAAATTTGTTCTTACTTTTCGCTTGGCTTGCATGTGAAATACCTTTGTTCTGTGCCTTTTCGGAGTTTGATATATGTTGCAATACTCATAGGACTTTGTAATATGTTCTTATTAAGAGAGGAAACAATGATACAGTAGCACTCAATACTTGGAAGAAAGCCATTTTAAAGGTACGAAAAATCGCGTAGATTCTACCACTTCCGTCTTTCTAGTTTACCTAGGAAAGCTTTTTATCTCGTCGAACACCTAAAACAGTCCTTTTAGAATATCCACGATCAATTTTTTAAGCAATTCTTACTTAAGAATAGTTGTTGAATGCTGTTCTATTATATGTATGTTTGTGTTTTCCTGTCATACATGCGAGAGATGATTCGTGAATTTTTCGTGGCGTTCCGACTAATGTTGATATCTACACTGTTAGGACATTAACTGTTAGAAATCTAGAGCCGTTCTACTTATTTGTTTAAATGAATGTTGAAAGTATATATCTTATTGAGTATTGGTGCATGTGTAATTTAAAGTCATGGACAATCTGACACGAGTTGTCATTTAATACAAACATTTACTTAAACGAGTTCTGACAAAGTTATAGTTATCGAATCTTTGTCGAGCTTAATATTTTTTGTCCTAGACGAGTTTCGGCATTGTTTGTATTAAATGACAGATAGTGTCACATTATCTTTATCACATGACTTTAATCGTCAATAAACGATTTTGCGAAATTTTAACAATACTTGGTGAAATAATGGTGTGAGAAGATCTGTCAATCGTCGATGATGTCATCAATCAAAAAGCTGTATTGTTCTAGTAGTAACAGTGATATGAAAGGAGTACATTGAAGGGAAAACACGGACAATGATAAAAAGAACTGAACAGATAACCCTGTTTTATAGTTACAGCGAAAACATCTAAGCCAAAACGTGTAATAGTGTTTTAAGTTATAGTTTTAACATAGTATTTGTTAAAATCTGTTTTGTTTAATTTGAATAATATGATTATTAAATTGATATTGAACAACTTAGTAGATACTATCTTCGCAAAAAGCAGACAAATTAATTGGAAATAGTACTACTGTAGTCAAACAGCTTGTGACTTTTATCCTGAATATATCAGCAAGTAGTTATTCTAAAAAAACATGTATTATACTTAAATGGAAACAATGTAAACTAGGTAAACATGTTGTAAATTCTAGTTTGAATTTATTTATAAGGAATATCATTATATTAGCAAATAATTGCATCGCAAGCAAGTTAAATCAACTATGTGTATGTTTGTGAAAGTATGCTGTCAAAGCTTCATACTATTCCTGAATTTGTTCATGTGTACATTTAATATAACGAACTTTCTTTATTCCCATATCAACATGTTTTACATTAGAAGTTTCAAAATATTTCAATTATTTACATAAAAACAGACCTACGCAGGACAAATGTAAAACGTTTTAATGTAGGGACTTCATATGCAAAAATACATTTTATTCATTTATTTATTTATTTGGGTTTTATGGCACACCGACACTTAACAAGTCATACGACGCCGAATACAAATAAGTTTAATGTGAATAGAGCGTAATTATGTGTAATTATAAACTATGTGAGTAAAATATAGAAAAAAAAAAAAAAACTATCAGGTTAAAATAATGTGAACTATAATTGAAAATAGGTTAATATAATAAACGGTTTCAAAATGTATAACGTTTGCTAAATAAACAGTTTAAACATTTATAACTTATTAAGAATACTAATCTCGTTCAAGAAGCAAACAAGTTTAGAATCCGACACTGTCCTAAACAGTTCGTACATACTACTGACATTAAAATACTTCGACCGAATATGGTCTGTGTCGCTACACTAACAAATAATATAACATACAATATAAACATTTAGTATATATGTAGATTGGCACCTAAACATCATGCACATCCAAATAAAAGTATGAACAGAACCTTCGTTAACCATTATTTATACCAAACAAATATAAATAATGAAATACATGCTAAACAAATCCAATAAATTATACTTAATATTATACTTAATATTATACTTAATATTATACTTAATATTCCCATTAAACACTCACTCCCCGAAATGTAGATACAGGTATGTCGTAAACTGTGTTTATTCGAATTACAAAAATAACACTCCTTCAATTGAATATTTCTAAAATATTGGATTTGTAACAATTATCTCACAATTGTTAATACGTCGTAGGCAGTCTTTATTCAAAGGACTGAACAAACACTCGGTTTTATATGTCTACAACATCAGATCTTAGACGGCCAGTCTAATGTAATAGATAGGATAGATTCTGGTAGCTGTAGACGGGGAAAACACTCCACCATATTGTTATAGTGACTAAAGTCAACGTACAACTTCCGTTGTTGTGTTGTCCCAAACGATTTTCTATTATAACCGTTTATCTCTCTATACTGCGTATGTTTATATTTGTCGAAGCTGACTGCTGTTTGCCAGCTCCGGGTGCCAATCTCTTAGACGAACAAGGAACGTAAATGGACGAGCGTACTTGTGACACCTCTTGTTATCTCACGTTCGTAAATATCTAATCTCGAATTATGTCTGTGAAGAACGTTCAGTGTTGCATTATTTTGTTGTTCCGCTGGAGATAAATCACAAGAAATTAGACAGTAGCTATCAAACCAATGTTTTATGCTAGAATACATAGTGTTGATGGAGAAATGTTGTTTGATAAATATATTAATTTCTTATATACATTTAATTCCCAAACAGTTACTAATAAATTTAAATAATAAATTTGCTTTTTGCTTTTGGTTATGTGTGTTATGTTATAGCTGTGACAGTAGATGGTAACGCAAAATTCTTGAACTGCTTATCTGTGACAATTTCACGTTATAGCTTAAATTGCAAAGTACTATAAACAAAAAGATCTTCGGGTCTGTCTTTCTGAAAAGCTCTATGCTGGTATTTTTGCCGTCTGATATACTATGGTATTATGCAAAAATTCACCCAAATGAATGTCAATCTGATGTACAACTCTTGTCAAGTCAGTTTACGGCGAGTGATATCGAAAATGTGAAAACCAATACTTACAAACCATTTGCCAAAAGAAAAAC
>CM017570.1:5437781-5460281 GCA_007844125.1 Sinonovacula constricta | reverse complement strand
AAGCACGTGGGGCATGCAGTTTAATGGACTTCTCTTTCTTTGTTTCAATGTTTATTGAAAGCATGAACCTTTTTATTAACTTTAACCTTATTTTACATGTGTTCCGTTAATTGCATATTTTCTTTATCGGGATAATAGTATATACGGTATTTTATAGACAAGAAAACGAAAAATACAACACAATTTAGCGGTTTTAATTTCGTAAATAAATTATTCCTGCCTGATGTGAAGAACGTTTAAAATGAAATGGACATTTCATAGAAACCTTGAAATTTAAATTGAGGTTGGCTAAATGGCATTACCCGATAAAATGTAAACTTTAAACAAACCTACCAATATTAAGTACATACACTGTGTTCTTGGCGTTTAGATATTGATAAATTAGGAAGTAAATGCCAGTCGTCAACACATTTTACAAAACAAACTTTCGGAATGGAAGACCAAACTGACAAAAGATTCCTCATTATAAAATAAAATACGTTGATCGTTTATCTTTCGTAGAAGGTATCTCACAGTCTTTGTAAAATCCTGAGACATTTTACAGAATTTCCTCTTTAATGCATTTTTTTGAACAATGAATATTGCTAAACAAGATTTGTCAGTTTTTATTAAAAATGCTAGCTGCTATCCGCTTTGCTAACAGATAGGTTCCGAATGAAGTCGATTATTCATCCAAACTGCACATAATCTCAAAACGACGAGACATTTGGCAGACTCTAACTGAATAGTTGAGGAATATCCTCCACACGATAAAAATGCCAATCATTAACTTAACCTGCAACACCATACATGACTGTAAAATATTATTTAAACCGCAAAATGATGCTAGGGATGTTGTTCAGTGTAATATCAACCCATATGCTAGGATCACATTAACGTCGGCGATGCTTCCGATGAGTTTTCGACCAGTTTGCGACGCCTCACAACCCCGAAAATTGGCTGAATCGGCGGGATATCGGCGGGCATTCGGCGGGCTGTCGGCGGTCTATCGTCATTTTTTGCGACGTCGTCTTTATTTTTGAGTGCTCGGCGGCGTGTCGGAAAATTTTAACTCTGACATAAAATTGTCCGATGATCGGTACCGATTTCAAGAAAAATCAGGCATCGGCCGACTAATCGGCGGGGCCCGGCGACGAGTCGGAGGGCACCATCAGGGCATCCTCCGACTGCCGGCCGGTTTTAAGGTCATCGAAGACGTCTTTCATCTCGACAAATTCGGGCGGTCACCTATCGATGTCTGGCCGGGTGTCTTCTGATAAACCCGGCGGCCCCGCCGGCTATCGGCCGAGGTTCAACGTAAAGGGGAGAGGTTTCCGACTAGTCTGAGACTAGCCGGAGATATGTCGTCGACCAGTCGCCGATGACGGCGATTACTCGGCCACGTCGCGGCGGCGTTCACGAGAACTCCCAATGTAGAGGGTAACTTCTGACAGGGGCAAGGGTTGTCTCTGTGCTGTCTCTGTTGTGCTCTCTGTTGCTGCTGTATCTCCCTTCTTGCTACCTTTTTACTTTCCCCTTGCTGCTGGGGCTTTTTCGTCTGGGAGGCATAATGTAAAATATAAAATTGTAAAAGTGCAACTAATTATTAAATGTTAAAGTGGTGATGTACGTGTTCTCTCTCGCGCGCGGGCAACAAACTGATGCTGAAATTGATAAAGCTAACACTACTGGCGTGGACGCTGAAAGCGCCCCCTAGCCGCCTACCAGGCGCCGGGTAGTCGGCGGGGCCTCGTCGATAAGTCAACGGCGTGCCGCCGGCAGCCCGGCCAATTGCTTTCATCACCGGTGACACGGCGCCTAGTGATGTGTCGTCGACTACACGGCGGCACTTTTCCGATTGTGGACCACCCGGGAGCGAAAAAGTTTTCAAAACATCGCCGATGCGTCGAAACGGGTTACTTTTATGTATTATTTTATGTATTTTAACGAGCCCGCCGATGTTCACAGCCCGGCCGACTACTTCCTCTCCCGTCCCGATTCCCCCTAGCCCGCCGATTACCCCCCCCCCCCCCCCCCCCCCATCGGCGGCTAATCGGCGGGCTGCGACGTTAATGTGATCCTAGCTATAGCTCTATGGTCTTAACAGCAATTTACAAGTTGCTACTTAATGCGAAAAGATAGATTTGTATCAATGTTTAAATCACGTATCGTAATACGACTTTTACATTTTACAATGACCTCACACTAACATGATTTCTTTTAACTAACATATTTTATATAACACCGACGAGTCAGTTAGGAGGGAAGCCACTTCTACCAACTTTAAAGTCTTTGGTTTGACCCAGCTGGGGTTGGAACCCGCAGTCTCCCGATCCGCAAGCCGGCAAATTAAGCTATTGCGGTCGGCCCCATGTATTGTCTGTAAACATGAAACGTACAGAGGAAAATACATGTCGCCATAACCCGAAAAAAATATCTTCATCACTTAATGTCCGACTCTAAACTTGCACAGCAATTTGTTCTCAATCCGCTACAAATGCATACAATGTGTTTCGACATTATAACGCAAAGTAATTTTACTATTGTGCCAGCTTTTTTAGTAATTATCATTATATTCCATATTGATATATTTATTTTTTCTTATTTGTCTTTGTATATCTTTAATGGACGCAACATAAATATCTTAAATAGGTCAGTGTTGCAGACACATCAAATGTAACGATTAAAATAATATTGTAAATTAAACGTATTATTGTTCTTTTGTAGTTGAATTAGTGCCACATAAAAGGATAATGAGAAAGGGTTCATGAGAAATAACACACATATTTGAATTATGTCATACAGGAGTAAATGTTAAATTAACAAAAATGCGGAGCAGAAACCAGACATTTCAGACGAAAATAAAACAACTGGAACGCTCAGTCAGCTCAAAGACAAAACAGAGTACCTAAAACTTGTTTGTGGAGCGCTTCCATTAAACTTCCTTTTTTAAACAATTTTATCAATTTAGTATAATATTATAGTGGTTGGTTAAGCCGCCAGCCATGCGGTTAAGGCCCACATTCACCAACCATTCTTAAGTAAAGCCCAAATCACAATTTTCATACCAACAAACTAAGCTTATTTATGATGTTTCAATGTGGTTTTAACAGCAGAAAGTAGCAAAATTGAAGTATCAATCAAAAATGCAGAAATAGACAAGATAACGTGGATTAAAATACATCACTTGAGTCATTCTAACTTAAAAATGGTTGGTGAATATGGGCCTGAAACAATCTGGGCATAAATGGATAAGCAAGAGGCACGACATATAGGTATCTTATATAACATGTAAATAGGACACTTATCATATAATTAATCGGATGAAATGTAAATTATTTCCTTCTGCGATTGCAAACAATAACAAATTAAGTTTCATCACACTTATTGATCTACCAGATAGGATTACCGTTTTATCTCAAGCAATTTATATGATAAGCCAGTTAATTAATTTCTTATATCTTGTCTCAAGTCAAACATTTTAGTTGCAAGCATAAACAAAATTATCTGCTCCCATCATTTTAATCTCGAGCGCTCGTAATGCAACACAACATTTTAATTGTTGATTGACTAACGTTATTTTCCATATATATCATATGTACACATAAAGAGCCTTAGAAGACATTTTAGTGATTGCAGAATGATTTTCAAAGCTTGATTTATTGCGATTAAAAGAGACTTTTACCGACCCCATATTAATGTTGATTTTTTAAAGCGATTTGCTATTGATAGATTATCAATAAGATGCAATGAAAAGGTAGATCAAGTGATTATTGCATTCCTTCGACAAAAACAACATTTGATGATATTATATCCAAGATAAGTTACTTTCACATATAAACAAACGCTATTGCCAATGAAATAGGTTTATATCAGCGAAGTCAAGAGTTTCTTTTTTTAGAAAAGTCCGCGGAAGCGTATTCGCATTTTTAGTAAAGATTGGCGTCTAAATTGGCGGTTCTTCGTAGATTTAGAAAGCACAGTAACCTAGCGCAGTGAATGACAGTGGTTTCTTTGCATTGAATTGGAATATATAATAAATTCCTATGAGCATTGTAACTTATACCAAACCCTGAAAACCATAAAAAGGCACAGGTATACACATGCAAGCTGAACATAATAGTAAGAGCAAATCCGTGATGAGTCATTTATCAAAAAGAGCATACCCTACAGTTACAGCCATGGAACCGTCGACAAAAAGGACCGATTTGGATGCTAAGCCAATTTTATAGAGCTCTAACCTCGCACTTCCTGATGGGTTTCTCAAAAACCAGCAATGAAAAGAAAACCGATCCATGTGGATAAACATTTGTTAAAGCCACTGGTATTTTCTTTTGACATGTTATGACAAAATTAGTGGCGTCATTGAAAAATAATGTCCAAAAAGAAGAGAGCAAAGGATTATTGCTATTTAAAACATACAAACAATTGTTGATTTTATGTGAAATTAATTTTTGCCTCAAAAAAAAAAAGAAAAAAGAAAAGAAAATGACCAGAAAAGTTTAAATGGTTGTGTTCATTTGAAGATGGAACGACAGTCCAAAGTCCATAAAAGGAAAAACACGCAACACTCTAAATAGGACGAATTAAATGACAACATAAATTATATGCAAGGTGGAGATTTTCACTTCAATTGTCACCCAATTAGATATTACCATACATATTGTTTGCCCTGCAGAGCTGGCAAATAAGCTTTAGGGTATAGCAGTTACGTTAGACCTTTTCGGCATTTCAGGCTTTCGCTGAGAAATGGATTGTCATATTATTACATTTAAAGGGGTACGTTGCTACAAAAAAAAAAAGAAAAAGAAAAACTGTCCATTGAAAGCCTGCTGAAAATTGGTTTCCTCTTTTTTTAGTTTACAATGGACTCTTCCAGTCTTATGCCGATCTTCTGCTTAACCTACATAAAACAACTTCACTATAGATATGTAGAAGGTGACAAAGAAGCAGCGACATGGGAAAGCCTTTGCATTGAAGAAAACATGTCATGGAGGATGGACGACAATCTAACCACGGAGAATCAGCAATGTCAAACGCACAGGAAATTATTGTTGACATTAAGGGCGCCATTATAATATCTCTTCAAAGGTCAATAAAGAATCAATCATTGCAAGTCGAAGTGCTGCGTAATTTTACGGTTAACATTCAAAGGCAATAAGGACAGCGACTTAGAGCACCGTTTGAAATGTGAAATATGATAATTAACTATTGTTGATATACCGTGGTTTCCCGGAGGAGCTCATTCGGTTTATAATTCTTTATTGGCTTAGAGTGTTTGATTTAAACAACAAAAACAACAACATCAACAACAGAGTATAACACTGGGAGAGGTTGCATGGGAAAAGTAGCATTTCTGCCTCGATTGTCCAAGGAATTATTGGATCCATTCTTTAAAAAAATGATAATAGAGATGGTAATATCATTGACAGTGCCGATGGGACCAGATGTATTGGAGATGTATTGGGGATGTATTGGGGATGTATTGGGGATGTATTGGGGTGTATTGGGGATGTATTGGGGATGTATTGGGGTGTATTGGGGATGTATTGGAGATGTATTGGATATGTATTGGGGTGTATTGGAGATGTCTTGGAGATATATCGGAGATGTATTGATATGTATTAAGGGTTGTATTGGGGATGTATTGGGGATGTATTGGGGATGTATTGGAGATGTATTGGGGATGTCAGGCACAATGACGGTACACCACACACAACATCATTCCATTCTTTCGGTCTTCATTAAAGATATTGTAAGACATGATCATTTTTCTGCAGAAGAAAAATACACAGTAACTATCACATTTGCATGATTGGATTCAAGTATACTTAATAATGGCGTATTTATAGGATTTATTGTACATTCGATCACCAACCCGAACTGAAATTAACCATATATGTTGACACCCTCAAGTCAGAAATAAGTAATTAGTAATGCAGAGTAATTTGATTTGATAATTTTTTTTTTGTTCTCAGTGGCACTTCAACTACAACTCTATTATATTTGATAATTCCTACATGACGTACGCCTGTAAAGTATGTTTCATGTTTTTATCATCGCTCTTTTATTTTTTGGGAAATACAGAACCATTGTATCTCGACAATTATTTCGACATGTTTATTTTGAAACTGGTCGTTACCATGCTGCAAGGAAGCTTAAGATATGTCTATGATATGGTTACTTCGTATAATTTCACAAATGTTTTTATTAATAGCTATAATATATGAGATATAAATCCACAAAAATGTTGTCAATTAAAAAATGTTACAATATACTACTCTAATCCCATTTTCCATTTTTGTGGGCAATGATTTATCTCCGACAATGAATAGTTACACTCAGACACATTTTTCTGGTGCAGAATTCATTAATATATAAAATGTCTTTACATTTCATTGAAACCTTACAAAATAGCCATACTATTAAAATTCTATCGTTTTTTTAATGCGAGGACTCCCGTACATGGAGCCGACACTCATTTGGTCTGGTTTGTCTGGGTTTTGTAATAAGTGAATAAAAATATACAACAGTTAACTTGTCCAAACAATATATTTATTCCATGTTCTACAGTGTAATACTGTTTATTGTGTCCAACACAAAACATGGTTATACTTATTATATGTGTCAAAGTCTACCTTACCGTTATAGATTGTGAAAACGATACTAGTGTGAATATTTTTATAGTGTCTAATATTTTTATAAGCCGTATGAGGTCGATAATAAGGTATGTCGTGCATTGTTAGGACTTAACATCATTACATGTATTTAATATGCAAAAGATATTTACAATACCTGCAAACATCGATGACGATGACATAGTGTGTCACCTTCGAAATCAACAGCAAAATTAAACATCAAATCCTTCGTTAATTGAACGACTTCTTTAAGAAATTGCAGTAAGTTTTTTTCCGCAAATAAATAGCCTTTTCATTGAAACAATTCATTGACAAGACAAAGTTGATGCAGAACTAATTTATCTGTAAGCTAAGATTAAAGAGCATATAATTCACAATAATAAATACTTAATATTACCTCATTTGTTATTTTAATAATAACAAACCAAACCGGTTTAAACACTTTAGTAGGCCCTTTTATTGACTGAACATTTCAGTACGTTACATAAGTATCACAGTCCAGAAATACTCAGTTAGAGTTACTATATTGTATGTTATTTAACTAAGTATCACAGTCCAGAAATACTCAGTTAGAGTTACTATATTGTATGTTATTTTACTAAGAATCACAGTCCAGAAATACTCAGTTAGAGTTACTATATTGTATGTTATTTTACTAAGAATCACAGTCCAGAAATTCTCAGTTAGAGTTACTATATTGTATGTTATTTTACTAAGAATCACAGTCCAGAAATTCTCAGTTAGAGTTATTATATTGTATGTTATTTTACTAAGAATCACAGTCCAGAAATACTCAGTTAGAGTTACTATATTGTATGTTATTTTACTAAGAATCACAGTCCAGAAATACTCAGTTAGTGTTACTATATTGTATGTTATTTTACTAAGGATCACAGTCCAGAAATACTCAGTTAGAGTTACTATATTGTTTGTTATTTTACTAAGAATCACAGTCCAGAAATACTCAATTAGAGTAACTATATTGTATGTTATTTTACTAAGAATCACAGTCCAGAAATACTCAGTTACAGTTACTATATTGTATGTTATTTTACTAAGAATCACAGTCCAGAAATGCTCAGTAAGAGTTACTATATTGTATGTTATTTTACCAAGAATCACAGTCCAGAAATGCTCAGTTAGATTTACTATATTGTATGTTATTTTACTAAGAATCACAGTCCGGAAATGCTCAGTTAGAGTTACTATATTGTATGTTATTTAACCAAGAATTACTGTCCGGAAATATTTAGTTAGAGTTACTATATTGTATGTTTTTTTACGATTTTATGACTAAGTTCTACTTGTTAAATTAAGCCGTTTCTTGAATCTGACATTAAGATCCAACATCTAAATACGAAAAGGTAAAAGTGTAAGTTCGCACAAAATGGTATAAAAATGATGTTTTGTGTTGATTTAGATATCACCGGATACAAATGGTTTGGACATGGTATTTCTGAGATAATTTTGGGATACATACAGTATCCTTGACCGATAACTATTTGGAATATGAGGTTTCAAATAAGACAATCCTTTATTAGATTCTGGTACGTGTCTGTACACATACCACCCAGACGCAGTTGCATGTTAACAGATTATCCCTATCTTGAGTCTATTTGATGGTGCAACCGTTTAAGTGTCAAAATCAGGTATGTTTAAGTTTTCCGAGGCACCAGTTTAAAAAATAGCTTGCACAAATACGAATAGTTTCGATACAACATAACAGCATTGAAATCGTGTTCGGCTGCTATTCGGATGATTTTTGTACATGTATGCGATGCTAGAGTGCACAGTCCTCGGAAAAGGCACATAGTTTGCGTGTAAAGGAGACGGATTTTGAACATTCACGAATTTTAACCCTTAAAGACAATGTCAATGACGATTAAATCGGTGAAAAAAACAACAACAATAGCTTCAATGAGCTTCAATGAGAAAACAGGTTTAATCTCCAAATTATTTAAAATCACGCACAAACCCATGCATCATGCTATTTAAGTTAATGTCAACCACCAGGCATTAAAATAGACAACAGGAATAACGGAGGTATAGCTTCCCATAATCCCACATTATGTCATTTACAAGGCAGGTTGTAGGACTGGATTGTCCGGTGCATAAATACTTATATGCTTGACCCTTGTAAGGTGACATTTTCATACAGGATGTTGAGATATCGGATAACTGAATACAAAATTGTTGGTAGAATAACCAATGTATTTCAAATGAGATTCAGAACTCCCGATACACGCGTTGTCTTATAACTAACTCTCGAATCCATGCGCGACTCGAGACTCAGAATATACGTCGAGGACCTGTTTTGTAATGGTTCCCTTAACTCTATCTTAATATACATCTGGAAAAATGTTAAGCACCCCTAATATTTTAGTGAATAAAACAAAAAAAGTCAGTACGCAGATACAGGCAAGAGTATCATGCACCCCGTGCTTTTGGCAAAAAGCAGTTTGCCCTTGCAACATCTATGGGTATTTATAACGCATATTGTGCGTAGTTCAGCATTCGTAACGTGATTATGGCGTCTGACCGGTGGAATGAGACGTAGGGTCGAGGCAGTCATCCATGCACGTGGAGGGATCACCCGGTATTGACCAACTAAGGTAAAAAATGATCCTAAGACATCAAATTGACTTTTTACCAAGACACTGTAACAAACAAGTTGATAATGACATCTGCTGCCCTATACTTAAACCTACGTATGTTTTTTGTGAAAATGATACGTCTTGAATATGTAACATTTTTGGTATTAAATACTTCTTTTTTTCTGGCCAGTTTCTCTTTGTTATGTTAGCAAACATGTTGAAATTTCATACTTTACAGTTTGTCTAGTTATTTTCATATGAAATATGTCATAGGAAAGTTTTATACTGAAGACGCTTTAAAAATATTATCGGGTGCTTAACTTTTTTCCAGGTGTATATTTAATGCAAATTTAATATGTTATCTCAATCGATTGTCATTTTTGTTTACCGATAATGTCAACTTATTGATAACTCTTTTAATGACGTTTCGGTCGTAATAAATACAACAACAGATGTTGACGTTGACGTTTTGGCTCGTCATGATGTGATAGAGCCGTTGACGTCAACGTCAACATCTATTGTTGTATTTATTATTTACAGTAATGGCTTATATGGATACTAAGAAAATGTAGAAGCTTATGCGATTTGTATTATTTGAGAAAGGCCATAAGGCCGAAACGTCATTAAAAGAGTGAAATCAACTGTGTTTAATGTTTATATCCCTTCGGATATTTTAAAGATGAACTTATTGATGGACATGAACTTGTAATGAAATTCTACGAACTCTTTGTCGCTCAACTTTTAAAGCAACAGGAACATTGCTTTACAAGAAGTCATTTATCTGTCTTCATAATTGATCTTTTCTTGTTTCATGTTTTATAACATTTTATTTTTTTCGTCGCTGGCGAATGTTTGATGAAGTAAATACTATTCTTATTAAGAATGTGTATTTACCAGACACTGGTCGAGCAAAGTGTTGTAGTCTTTGTTGAACTACATTTTAAATAGCTTCAGATGTTCATTTACATCATATAGTGGTTTAGTGCTTGTACTCTCATGGCGCGTCACGAACATTTAAAATATCAACTCTCAGTGAAACGTCATCGGACAGACCAGTCGTTATCTACTCCTTTTTAAAGTAAGAACATAGATTTCTTAAAATCACTTAACCACTTTGGTGCTTTGCAGCCCGTGTTCAAAACTGGGCTCTTCTGTACCCGGAACCAAGGCTCTAACTTTATCGCTTCATGGCCTCGCGCATTCTACCATATACTACAATGATTCTATCGTAAAGGCGATATAGTATCAGTTACCTACCTAATATCATCGGCAACATTGCATAGGAAAGCTTCTAAATAAACTCTTACTAATCTAGTTCTCGTATGATAGCAGAAACAATGTTAACACATATTTTAGATAAATACATTACATTAATAAATGTACATGTATCTATGGATTAGACATTAAATACCAATCTGGAATACAAATATCCTTCTTATGTCTTCCAGCTGCGGACGTGGGTAGTTCTAACTACAGATCTATCTGCCGGTGAGCATCCGGCGGTAAAATTTGAACGTTGATATTGTGGCCATTACCGCGCATCTTGAGACCGAGTCATATGATAGTTTAGAACCAATATTCGGACAGTACCTATAAACTTACAATGCCAAAGATAAAGAGAATACATGGTTGGTGCCGGGAATAAGAACGTTTATCTGGTGAGAAGCGAATATCTTGGCGAGCTTTAGCTTTAGAAGAAAAAATAAAGAAGGAACAATAGCCGCTTTACTCCTTTATTCAGACATGAACGTCCATTCAAAATATTTAAAAAAATCTCCATGTCATCATTTATCAATGTTAAAAAATTCCCTAAATTATTACATTAATCGGCGAAAAAGCATTAATTACACATTTCATTAAGAGCGTGTGAACATAACTAATGTAAACAGTGTATTCATATGCGCTGTTTGGTCACGTGACCTATTGACCGGATATCACTTAGTTTATCCGGCAAGGCTTTATCCTGCACATTGACGCATGAAAGCAGGATAAAACCATATAAGTAAAGTTAAGTTAACTATTTTGGTTGAGAAGGTGCATGTTTTCTTGGCAAAGTCACCAAGGCGTGGGTATCTAAAATACAGAACTAAATACTAGCACTGATATTTTTCCTTAATTTACGCCAAACTCTATAAATATCTCATTCTCAGTTTCCATGGAACGTGTTGATTATCGATGTTTATCAACCGCACATTTACTATTTTAACAATCTACCAACATAGCTTTGAAAGTAAATAAAACTTCGAAGAAGGGAAATTTATCAACTTTTTACATTTTTTGCAAATCGTTATACATTTATGAATTACATAAAAATTCACAAGAGCAACTCGTGTCTATTAAGACAATCTGCTTTACTTTCGTTTCTTTCTTTTTTTCTTTTTTTTAAATATTTTTTTTATTTTATTTAACTTTAGAGTTTCTTCTTGTTTAAGCATGTTCATTAATCACTTCAAAAACATTCACTCTCCGCTCATTGTTATTTTATTCTGGATTAGAAGTGACTAGTCACGGCAGTGTTTCATTGGTATTGTATCAGCGGTTATTGGCTCAGCGGTTATTGGCTCAGCGGTTATTGGCTCAGCGGTTAATGGCTCAGCGGTTATTGGCACAGCGGTTATTGTATCAGCGGTTATTGGCTCAGCAGTTATTGGCTCAGCGGTTATTGGCTCAGCGGTCATTGGCTCAGCGGTTATTGGTTCAGTGGTTATTGGCTCAGCGGTTATTGGCTCAGCGGTTATTGGCTCAGCGGTTATTGGCTCAGCAGTTATTGGCTCAGCGGTTATTGGCTCAGCGGTTATTGGCTCAGCGGTTATTGTCAGAGCACCGTTATTAATTTGTATAAAAATGTTGCTTAAAAAAAGGCCTTTATGCTGACATTTATGACTGTGTTATTATGTTAATCGCAATTGTATACACTACATAAACAATCTCTTGTCTCTCATAGCTATAAATACCTTGCATACATATTCTTTGCCTTTAATATGTTAGCTTTGTTTGGTGTATCTGAAATATTTTACGTTGTATGTACAGATGTGAAACTTAATTAAAACGTTAGCATTGCTTCAACCGCAAGTTGACCTAAAAACTATATTTCAGCGCTGAATAAGTGTTACTCTGACCGGACCTGGTAGCGCAATCGGTAGAGCGTCGGCTCCAGGTACGGGAGGCCCCGGGTTCGATCCCGGGCTGTGACATACCAAAGTCGTTAAAAATGGTAGTGGTATAGCTCCCTTGCTAACGCTCAAGCAAATATAAGGGTAGTTCCACGACTGGTTGGCCCGGTGTCAGGATAATGTGACTGGGTGTGGTATCATGCCAGGTGTTCACGGCATGCTATACACAGTGAAGGCAGCACTATATCTGCTTCAAGTGGACACAGTCTCCAGATAACTGAAATACTGTTGGTGGGACGATAAACCCAATAAACAAACAAGTGTTACTCTAGAGTGTCGGTAGTTCGGAGTAAATATGCTAATTTAGGAATTGCAGTCGCCAATAAAACACCCGATTGCGTTTATGAACACAACATCATAAAGATACAAATTTGACATGTTTTACGTTGTATTTACATATGTGAAACTTAATAAACACTGTCTGTGTGAGGATTGTTATGTTAGTGTTGTATCAAATGGTACTTAGGCCCGCGTTTATAAGTATTGCTTTGGAAATTCATGAATTGGCACCAATATAAAAGGTAGCAATCAATATTTGTCTAGACAAAACATACATTCTGGCCAAAATGTTCGTCTGTTTATATATTGATACATTTGCATTTCCTTAATGCATAGCTGTAAAAATGATAAACAATTATCAAAAGATGAAAAGTATTTTCATATCACAAAGTGTGGATAGATCTGGGTAAATGTTGTATGTAAGGAGTGTTAAGACCATATACTAATACAATGCTTTATAATGATATTGGGCTTGGTAGGGTCTGTTCTTTTCGTTAAATGACTCATTTATTTTTCAATGACGTCACTACTTTCGTCAGAACATATCATAGAAAACGTCAGCGCTTGGACAGTTTTTATTCAAATAGATTGGGAAAATTGATAGGTTTTCTTTTCATTGCTTCCAATAGAGAAACGACTCAGGAAGTGCAAGGTTAGAGCTCTGAAAAAACAGTTTAAGCACACCAGTTGGTCCCCGTTGTCAACTGGCCGTTCCAAAGCAGTAACTGTTGGGTTTACTCTTTTTGTTAAAAGACTCATCACAGACTTGTTCTTACTTTTACATTTGGCTTGCAAGTGAATACCTTTGTCCTGTGACATTTTAAGGTTTGATATATGTTGCAATGCTAATAGGACTTTGTCATATATTCTTCTCAATTACATTCAGATACTCCATATTTTTGCATTTTTAATGCAAGAACTGATCATCGGGATAAGGAAAGCCTCAGGAATAGCGGAATCTTTTCTTTCGTTTCCTTCCGTTATCATAGCTTAGACCACAAGTTAAAGAAGAAAGAAATATATACTGTTGAGTGTCGATTTTTCGAAGTAGTCTGCTCTGACTCATCGTCGCGTAAAAAAATCATGATTGCGTTTATGAACAATAACACAACATCATAAATATACAACCAAAATATAAACAATCACAATTTAACAACAAATGAGCAGGGATTCATGACAAATACAACTATCTTTATCAGAAATTCATAGAAGAAAAAAGAAATAATCATAGGCAGCAGAATTATTTACATAGGAAACCCATAAGCTGAAATATTATATTTAGGTCAAAAGGATCTGAATGCTTGCAACAAGCACTTGACATGAAAATGATCAGCTGTGAATCATAAATGGTAACCTATTAAGCAGATTTGTAGTAAATACTAATTAGCGTAATTCATTTCATGATAAAAAAAGTTTATGTAATACTTAAGAGTACTTTTTTATTGTGACAGCAGTTTTACAACGACCCGGAAATAATTAGATGTCTTCATACCAAAAAAAAACCCAACTTGGAATGGAAAAAAGAAGCTTTCATAAATACAATAATACAATCTTACCAATAATCCATACCAGCAGAAAACAATTCGTAATGACGTTCAATTATATGATAGCAATTCGCTGTAGGAAGCCAATTAGGGTGTGTAAATATTTGAATTACAGTCTTCCTAGAGTACTCTTATCTTCTACGAGATATTAGGTAATGACACTGTATTATTAGCGCAAGGCAATTCTATTTTTTTTCGTTTGGTCGGCTATACTGACAATGACATTTTGTGTGTTGACTCGTGGCAATCTCAGCTGTGATAGCCGAGTTATGAAAATAGAAAGTGCTTTGAACAAAACAAAACAAACGAATGAAGAATGTCTGTATTAATGAGATTAGTCCATTTTAACATTTAAACCATGTATTTTTGTATACTTAACATTTGTTATAGAAGACATACATTTAACAAGTACCGGACCTGGTAGCGCAATCGGTAGAGCGTCGGCTCTACGTACGGGAGGTCCCGGGTTCGATCCCGGGCCGCGACATACCAAAGTCGTTAAAAAATGGTAGTAGTATAGCTCCCATGCTAACGCTCAAGCAAATATAGAGTAGTTCCACGACTGGTTGGCCCGGTGTCAGGATAATGTGACTGGGTGTGGTATCATGCCAGGTGTTCACGGCATGCTATACACAGTGAAGGCAGCACTAAATCTGCTTCAAGTGGACACCGTCTCCAAATAACTGAAATACTGTTGGTGGGACGATAAACCCAATAAACAAACAAACATTTTGCATGTACTTTTAAAATTGTATGGTTTAATCTGTGTGGCAATGTATACACATTGGTTTAGATGTTGTTTTTCTTTTGTTTTAGACGTTGATTGCGATATACTTCCGGTGTTTCTTGCAACTGTACATGTATATGTATAAGGGAATTTTTAACAGTTAGAATAAAAATAAATAAAAGTGTCTTGGAGGGTCTGTTGTCTAAAATGAAGAAAGCGTAATGCGAAAACATGGCAGTTGGACGCATCGGAAGTATAACTTCTCAATATTTCCCGAGGGTATCACTGGTTTGTAGAATGAGAAAAATAATATCACCCGCCTTGGTGCTAAAAGAAATAAAAAAAATGTTTAGGAAACGACCAGGTACAAGGTTGTTCAATATGTATTTCTTTTACAGCAAAAGTTATTGGTCAAAATAATTTCGAAACGGTATAAGGCATACTGGAAAACATTTTAAGGCGGTGTAAAGGATCACGTTTGTGGTTATAACTTTTTTAAAATTGTTTTTCGCACTTTGGGTTATAGTCTACTTTAATGACATTTGGGCTTAGAGACAATTCTGAAATCGAATTTGAAGAAATATACTTTTGTAATTGTATATCTTATTTTGGGTAAGAGAAAATTTAAAATTGAGTTTATTCCTTGTTGCTTTCTTGTTTTACTGTATGTACAGTCATACAGATTGGTGTCTTCTTAAGTTTGTTTTGACTACCATTATTATTATTATTATTATTATTATTATTATTATTATTATTATTATTATTATTATTTTTTTTTTTTTTTTTTTTTTTTTTTTTTTTAACTTTATTTCATGTCACAAATTACACAACATATAAAGTACAGTCACAACATACAGACATATGTTACACATTTCTTATCATATTAACATTGTCCTTGTAAAACAGATTTTCAGCTTAGATTTTTCAATATGCTTTTGTCTAACATAAAATAGTAAAGTAAACTGAATGTATAAAGGATTGGAATTTTTAACTATATCAAGGACAGTATGGCTTATATATGTACCAAAACTTAAGTCTTTGTACAGTGTAATAATAATTTATGGAATAATCTATATTTCTAATATCAGAATCTTGTATTACTAGATCTTTCTGATGCCTGCACTGTCCTGATTAGCTATTTGTATTTATGGACATAACAAGCTAACTATAAACTAACACATATTTACAAGCAAACAACTAGAAAACAGCTGAAAAAATCACTGCTTTTTAACAAGAAAAGTTCTGTGGAATGCATTTAACTGTAAAGCTTGTTTTTAAAACACTTTATTAAGAAAGAAATGAGCTGTTTAAATAAATCTATTAATGAGCAGAGACTACATTTAAATGTTTAAATAAGTTTATTTTAGGTGAACTTAAAGTTCATTATATTTTCTAAAAAGATGTTACTAGTAAGATCAAGACCATCATTTGGTAATGTTGGTAAAATGGGTAGCTTTTCTTATTCTGTTAAAATATTGTTTATTAAGACAATTACAGGTTTCCAATATTGATCATGTGTTCTCTGGTTCAAACTTTCACTAGCAATATATTGATCAGTCTTGTATTGATTTATTATATATTTCTTAAATACTCCAACATTAGGGTGTTTGTTTTTATCTTTAGTTTTGAATACATAATATTTAGCTAGTATGAAAATCAAGTTGATAACTTTGTGGAGAGTTTTGTTTCCAAAAATAAGGTCTGCATCTGACATTGGAATGTTTAATGCAGGACAGTTGGTGTTAATAAGTATAATCAAATCTTGCCAAAAAGTTTTCACAATATTACATTTGCAGAAGAGATGAAAAATGGTTTCTTCTTCTAGGTGACATAACGAGCACAGATTATTATTCTTAATATTCATTTTTTTAAGAAGTGAATTTGTTCCTAATATTCGGTGGTTTATTCTACATTGGAACCACTGCAAAAAGGTACTTTGATGGCACTTAAAAGGCAGCTTAAATAGTTTTACAACATCAATATTATTACAGCCCAACTCATTTAACCATTTTGAAATAGAACTTGGTTGTATATTATTTTTAACCATGCTGTCATACATATTTCTGCACCCAGTTTTTGTTTTTAGTAATAGTGAAAGTGACAAAGGAAGTATTGGTTCTTCTAGTCTATTACCAGGATGGTGCATTTTGACCTTTTTTAAATAGGTTTTAACAGATGAAACTATACTTGCATAATCAAGGTAGTTAGTTATATGTCCAAATGTTTGAACAAACTCAGTGAAAGTATAAAATGTGCCGTTTTTATTTAAAAGATCATTAATAGAGTATACACCTTTCTCTGCAAATTTTCGTCTATATATGAATTTACCTCCGACCTTAATATTATTATTATAAAACAAGTGTGTACATTTTACATCATTACTGCTATTCGGTACGATAGATTTCATGAAATTATAATACGATGTATAAACATCCTTCCAAAAAGGATTGTCTATTGTATGTAATTTAATATTAATATATTCTGCCCCAAGGACATGAAGATTTTTTAGGTTTTTACTCTGACAACCTATTAACAAAGATTTTTTGTTTCTTAGAATCATTTTTCTGATCCATGATGATTTAAGAGCATTTATAAATATTTTAACATTGACCATTCTTAAACCTCCTTGTTGATAGTCATTGTAAATAACTTCCTCTTTAATTTTTCCAGGTTTGCCTTCCCAAAGGAATTTAGAGAACATTTTCTGAATATTTATAATTGTTTCATTGCGAGGGTTTGGCAATGCTAGGATTAAGTGGTTAATTTTAGGGAGGGCTAAGGTTTTGAGCACAGTTATTTTGCCTAAAGGTGTAAGTATTCGCTTTGACCATTTAGTTATAAGCTGTTTAATTTCTTCTAATTTCTTATCATAATTCAAATTAATAATTTTGCTAAGATCACTTGAAAAGGTAATACCAAGTAGAGTAAATTCTGTTTCCCAGGAAATATTTAGATGTGGCAATAATTTTCTTTTGCTATCTCGCTTGCTACCAATCCATATTGCTTTAGTTTTTTCAATATTAATATTAAGGCCAGAAAATTGTGCATAGAATTTTAAAACATTGCAAGCAGAAAGAAGAGAAGTTTCAGTACCATCAAGGATAAGAGAGGTATCATCTGCGTATTGAGATATTTTATATTCAAAATTTTCAATTCTTATTCCTGCAATATTGTGATTTTGTCTTATCAACATGCCAAGCACCTCTGCACATAGAATGAAGATATATGGGGATATAGGGTCCCCCTGACGACATCCTCTTTCCATAACGAACCATTCTGAGCAGTGCCCATTTACAAGACAGCACGATTCAATGTTTTTATAAAAAATGCTTATCCACCTTTTAAAAATTGGGCCAAAGTTGAAGAAGTCAAGAACTTTATTAATAAAAGACCATGCTACTGAATCAAATGCTTTTTCAAAGTCAATTAGTAATAGGAGACCAGGTAGGTTATACTTTTCAGTGTAAAACATAATGTCATATATTATTCTTGTATTTTCTCCAATATACCTATTGGCTACAAATCCTGTTTGATCTTCACTAATAATCAGATCAAGAATCTTTTTTAATCTATTAGCTATAGCAGATGATGCAATTTTATAGGAAACGTTTAAAAGAGATATAGGCCTCCAGTTGTTTAGTAGTGTTTTATCCCTATTAGCTTTTGGAATACATGTAATAATGCCTTGTTTTTGGGAGATTGACAATTCACCCTTTTGTAAGCCACAATTGAGGGATCTTACAAGAAATTGGCCAATGTCTGCCCAGAAAAATTTAAAGAACTCAACTGTGAATCCTGAAAGACCTGGGCTTTTGTTATGTTTCATACACTTTAGACTCTCAAGACATTCCTTTTCAGTAAGGTTTCCTTCTAATAGTATTTTTTCTTGCTCTTTTAAAATCCTTACCTCTGTGGTATTAATTATATCATTGAGATTGACATCACATGCCTCTTTATAGCTATATAAACTTTTGTAAAAGGATTTTACTGTTTCCATAATTTCTTCTTGGTTATCAACTATTTGACCATTTTTTGTAGCTAATTTTGACATGGACTTTGAAATAAAATTGTTATTTTCTAAATTACAAAAATATTTACTATTTTTTTCACCGTGTTCTATCCATTTTGCACGCGATCTAATTTTTGCCCCTTCCATTTTTTTTTCTCTTATTTTTTCTAATTCAGTGCGTTTTTCCTGCAGTAATGTGCAATTGGTTATAAGTTGCTTTTCTAAAAATGAAATATCTTTAATTAACAGAATCTCTTTTTCATTCTCATATTTTTTTATTTTTGAACTATAGGCAATTGTTTCCCCCCTAATTTCAAATAAAATAGTTTCAAAAAACAGCTGATCGTTAATATTGAATTTAATTTCTTCATTTGGAATTTCACTGATATTTCTATTATTGAGTAAGTTCTTTTCACAATATTGTTCTTTTAAATCAAGTATTTTTTTCTTTATCTTTTTAACATAGTTAATGTCTTTTAATAAAGAGTTGTTCATTTTCCAATAAGACTTTCCTTTTTTGAATTTACCAAACTCTAATTGTAATTTAATAAGTGAGTGGTCTGTCCGATAGCCCGGCAATATTTGACAGTTTGTAACCTCTACTATTAGTGAGTTAGATATTAAGAAAAAATCTAGTCTAGCCTTTTTATTTGCATTCTTTTTAAACCAGGTGAATTCCTTTTTTTCCATATTAATATCTCTCCAACAATCTACAAGGTCTAGTTCGAAAATTGTTTCTATAAGTGACTCCCTAGCCTTTGGGTTATTTATGTGTAGATAGTAAAAATAATCTAATTCCGGATTCAAGACTAAATTAAAATCACCTGCTATAATACAAGGGTCCTCTAATTCTTTAACCTGATTTTTTATTTCTTCAAAGAATTCAGGTTTATCCTGATTGGGACCATAAATATTAACCAATGAGAGATTTTTCTTACAAATTAAACCATTTATAATCAACATATTGCCATCACAGTCACAATATTTTGATTTAAACTGAAAGTCTAGCTTTTTATCAACAAAAATTGCAACTCCTCTTGAGCTGCTACTTCCATTATTATAGTAGACCTCAAAACCAAATTCAATATATATTTGTCTCATATCTTCATCAATAAAATGTGTGTCCTGTAAAAAATAGATTTGACCTTTTTTATTTTTCAGAAAATCAAAAACATCAGCTCTTTTGGTTTTATTTCCTAGGCCCTGGGCATTCATAGAGTACACAGTTAATTTATCTGTCATTAATAACTTTTAGGATATAAACAGGTGTGCAGAGGTGCTGACTACTTGAACATATGAGAAAAATAGGCTGGAGTATGTCTATATAGATCAATTCTTGATAAATAATCACCAAAATAGGAAAATTAACCAGAGAACATCCACATTTATCTATCACAAAAACAAGTAAATAAACTAGTGTAGGTATAAAAGTATCACCTATGTGATGTAACATAAACAAGTTTCGCAAGCAGCAAGTGCCTTAGTGGAAATTGAACATTTGAAGCAAGTTTAATTTATATATACATGTATTAATGGACCTATACACTTTTAGTATATTTAATAAGTTTTCATGTATGATGTAGATACTAATTTGTTTCCATTTATTTATATATTGTAAATACATTTGCACACCAGCAGTCCTAATTTTTCATGCCATGTAAAAAACAAACAAACTGAGTACCGGTACATTTCAAAGCAAAAAGTATGTAAAACAGCAAAACAATAGTTTTTGTTCAAGTTTAACAATAGTTTAACAATCTTTGCTCTATAAAGGTTTTGCAATTATTAATTGTTCATACATAGTCCACCCAGTTCCCAAGTTCCTTTGGGGAAAAAGTCAAAGGAACAAGGTTTGAGTTAGACTATATATGTACTGAATGTATGCTGGTAAACATTAAACTGTATAATTGTAATTCTTACCTTTCATTATTTAAAGATTTTTTTCTGTTTAATTGTTCAATAGTATATTATTAGTGAAAGGCACATCCTAAATTGGATAAAAAAACACATATAGAGTTTAAGTGTTTAGTACCACCTTGTTTTACACGCTCCTACAGAAAGCGAAATAAAGGAGCAAATGTAATAAGGACACAATTACTGATTCCATTATAGATAATGTACATTAGACTTTTATAAACATAGAATGTAAACATAAACATAGAACAAATGTAGTTGCTTAAATAAGCATTCAACAAAGAAGAGAAGAAATCTTAGTTGAAAATTGTTTTCTGTTATAAGCATCTTTTATTCAGCTATGGCAAGCCAGCATGCTTGCAAGTTAATGCTTATATGTACCTCTGTAAACTTTTTTATAGCAAAATTAATGGATGGATTATTTAAATTGTTTTCCTTTAAAGATGTAAAGTGACAACCCTAAGGTTTTAAAGGACCAAACAGTAAGAAAAGCAGACAAACAAAAAGAATACACAATATTAGTAGGCTAACCGTTCTGACTTAAATGACTAAAATCTTATTGTTAACTCTATGCACATTGTGTCAGTGTATGAGATTATGCTAAGCAAAATGCAGGATAAAGATGTTATGCACTTATATGTACAAAAAACAAAAATATTAGTAGGCCTGCAGTTTTGACTTACATGACTAAATTTTCATCGTTGCACATTTTGTCGTTCAATAGGGTAATGCATAGAACAATACATGTAAAGATGATATGCATTTATATGTACACATGTAGATCTGTGTAAAATGTTTTCTAATCAACACAGAAAGATAAAAGTTCATATTTGTGAATGTTTACCTTGCCCGTGTTAAAAAAATATACACCTTAGACCACATATAAATGACTGTGTATACTTACTTAGCAAATGCATCTCATATATGTAAGGTTACCGCTTGAAGCCCACATTTAGTTTGAATAACCAGGCACTCTAAGTCTATTGACATGCTCAATTCAAGGTTTTAAATTGCAAAGCCAAATGCCTAGTACCGTGTATTGGTTCTCTTATTTGCATTGTGAAATAAATAGTATAGCACTTAAACGTCACTTTTGAGTTACAAATTACCATTTACTTACGAAATTATACTTAAATATCATTCTCTAACATAAAATGTGAATGAGTTATCAAGCAGAGTACTATCTTTCGGAAGTAAACAATTGGACTGGTTCCACTCTTGTTACACTGTTAGCTGACTGTTGCTGGGTCGAATTCTGTGTATAGAATCTCTAGAGCGTGATTGGGCTCTCTGAAAGTTAAAAATATCCACCATTTTGATTGGCTTACTACCTGGGAAAAACCCACTCTATTAACACAGCCAGTGAACTATATACATGTGTATTTAGTTCAGTGAAACAGCACACGCGAAATAAATATGAACGGTTTGATGCTTAAAGGTAGTGTTTGCAATCACTTCACTGTTCAGGTATTCCGGTGAATAACAATTCAGATAAGCCGCTGGAGATCCCTATGGTGTTTAACTGGGACAACCTTACCGTTTTTTAGTGACGCGTAAATCTTGCCCTCATTTGACCATGCTGTATTTACATGCTCAGATGATGACACACTTTCGAGCAGTTTGGCATTTTTGAAGGTTAGATC
>CM017570.1:5415281-5432781 GCA_007844125.1 Sinonovacula constricta | reverse complement strand
TTCCAGAATAAAGCAAATGTATGATGAATCGTCGTCTGCTTAAACGTTCTGTAAGTACATTTCCAATTTAAAAACCTAATTATTGTAACAACGGTGATTTTGAGCGGATAAAAAACTTGTATACCATTAACCCAATCGTTTGTGTTACATAGTCGAATGGCATATATTGTGAAAACAAATATACATAAACACAATTCATAAAACAGTTCCTGCAGAATTTGCATTATTTAGGCTGGCTTTCTTTTAAAAGTGTAAATTTAATTTTAAAAAGTACTATATACCACAATTCAATGTATAAAGAAACACAAACTAATATGACCTTATGTACAGTATTTATTTATCTATTAAGATGGTAAAATGCTATATTTATTCACATTTTACAATGAGAACTAAGCAATTTGAAATTTTGACATTTTTAAACTTGGTAAATTAGGATTATTAGGATCGAAATTGTTAACAGCCAATCGTAAATGTTTTATGTTGAACAATGTTAATGCTTATGCATAAATGCGAAAGTTTGTTAAAATAGTTTGTTTTTGATGCTACTAAGTCTCCCTTAAATTAAAATCTGAAAAAAAAATTACTGGGTTGATAAAATCAATGTTGACATTGCTTTTCATATCACTTTAATATTGATAATTGTATAAAAGTTGAAAAAAAAACGCATTACATAATCTTATTCGTTTTATTGTCAATTCTTTTACTTTTTACACAACATGGTACGTTAAGTAAATACACTGTAAGGTTTCGTACATTAGGTAAATTAGAAAAGGTCCTATCAAAATTTCCACATATATTTAAATTGTATCTACCAATAGACAAAGGCAAACAAGGTAAATGTAAGAAAACAATATAAACAGAAAGAACGAGTGAGGTGAAAATAAGTTTTGAAAGATATGAGACTTGAGATTAACCGTAAAAGTTGGGTCATGATATAAACCTACCAGAGAACCTTGAGAATCAATATATCAAGTCGTATTTACTAATTAGTCTGTAAATTTCAATAAATTAATTTCTATACGCAATATAAACAATTGTTTAATGATTATGTGTAAAAAAGCAAGTAGCTTAAAATGAAATCTGACTCTGATTGAGGTCCATTGACTCAATGTTCTGACATTAGGGCAGTTACGTTTGCATTCTGTATATAAAGCCCTTTGATCAAATCTTATTTCAAATAGCAATAGTAGGTAACATTAATCAAGTGGATAAACTCTTTTTGGAAACATTGTATATAATTTTATCCGACATTCCTTGCCCTTAGCGTCAATCAATACTCTCTCTCCGCCATTTTGTGAAACAAACATTTTCTTCACAGATCATATACAATGACACGTGTATTATACTACATGACATTCTTCAAGACTATAATTGAACAAATTCTTCACGTGTGCTACGAGCTGTAATACTTCTTCTCATGGGACGTTCCCTGTTAAATACTTTCTTCAACTCATAACGAAAACAACGCCCTGACAACACATAAATGAAGAAATTGACCGCGTAGTTGATCAGAGAAAACGCTGTAGCAATTTGAAGGTATGGATTCAACGTAACGTAAAGTTCCCATGCGCCTTTGCCGAGCGTTCGTACACTTACGTCAATTATCAGGGACAGAAGGAATAACGGAAGTAACGTCACAATGTATGTGAAAGATACGGCAAGGAGCATACACGTTGTGTGGTGTTTCTTCCGTACTGATCTAGAATGTCTGGACACCATCTTGTCTGGCTGTTTGACGTTACTGCGTACGCGCACGATCTGATAAATCACTAACGAGTTGCATGTCAGCACAGTAATGACCGGAAGTACAAATACGAGCGCCCATTGGTGGACATAAACCGCCAATATGGCGTACACATCGGAATACTCATTGGCCGCTGCGCATACTTTAGTGTTCGGCAGATGTTCTATCAACACCAGTCGAAAAACCTGTGTAAGACATACCAGGACAAGGAGACTACATATTACAACGGCTGCCAAAGACTGTTTCCGAATGATCATCTTTCGGAATGGAAACCAAACCGCTGTGAGGCGCTCTACTGCCATCAAGACCACAAGGTACGTGCTCATGAGATAAGCGACGTGTTCCATATAGTTATACAGCTTACAGCTCCAGTTGGTAAAATTCGCAAAGACGCCACTGGTAAAATGGACCTCCGCATAATATTCATCCACAACATTCACAACTCTAGTGATCAGATTGATTGTGTCAAACACAGCCAAGGCGCACAAATAGTGTGAATACGATTTGTGCCGCAATGTCTTGGACTTCATGACGATAAATGACAGGATGTTTCCAATCACACCGATGATGGCGATGACAATCGTGGAGATGAATTTGACCCAGAAACCCCAGGCCACTGGCATGTATGTTGGAATGTCTGAAAAATAAGTACGAATAATAAGCGATAGGGATGTTCTATTTATTGACTTCAGGCTAATAGAGAATCGGACCCAGGCATTGCTACAGGTACACGTTGGGTTCAGTAAAGACTGACATTTATTTTATTACAACAAGACTACGTCTCTCATCGGAATATAAATAAACTATTTTACATGACCTCTCTGTCTTTTAAAGACGTGACGTCATAACAAAACCCTTGATGTATTGACTGACACGTCCACGCGACCCCTTTACCTGTACACATATAGCTCCTCGTTTCAGCTAGGTCATCACATACACGCGGGGTCCCGTGTATGGCATGTCCCCACTGACAACTGAGTGCATGTACATGTATATATGATTGTGAAACCTTTTCATAGACCGATTTGACATAGATGTATTCTCGCTCTCTCTCTCCCCCTCACCTCTCTCTCTCTCTATCTTTCTGTCTCTCTATCTCTTTCTTTTTACTTTTCGAAGTTATATCTCTCCATTACTATATAGTATTATACTTTTCACCTCTAAAATTTAAATAGAATTTTAAATTTTGACATTGTTATTGTTACCTAAAATGTAATCTTTTGCTTATCAGGAATCTCATTTTTGTAACTTTCTAATATATTCAATTTCTTCTCTCATTTCCCTACACATTGCTCTAACTGTTGCGTTGTATATCATTACTATAAACTGTATAATTGTCCTTGTTTAACCCGTCATGTTCATATGTTTAACCTCACCCCACCCCCACCCCACCCCCACCACCCTCCTGTTTAACTGTAATTGTAAATAAGTTATTTTCCTCACAATTCTTGCATATCGTCATGCCTATTTGTATGATACTTTTGTACAAAGTTTATTGTCCTTGTCTAACCTGTCATGCTATATATTTAACTTCCCCACATTGTATACTTGTATACTTGGGATGTAAATAAAGGATCTGAATCTGAATCTATTGTCATTGTTTGTTTTGCTTCATTTTAAAGTTTTATTTCTACCGAAGAAAAGCCTCAGGCAGTTCTAGGTAAGGGCACTCTAAAACAATTTAAGTATCGTAAAGATCATTTTTGCTAATTGGCAGTAGCAACCGTTCACCTTTGTGTAGTGTTTCTTCAAAGGTTAATATTTTTTTATTTATTTTGTGTCACTCAGTGGACCGTGTCTTAAAGTATATATGAATGGAAAACAAGAATAAACGATGGCGTGAATTTAGCTGAAAAAAATATAACGGAACAACAAATGTTTGAATATAACAAAAACCTGACGGTTTTGTAAACACACACACACACACACGCACGCACGCACGCACGCACGCACGCACGCACGCACACACACACACACACAAACACACACACACACATATATATATATATATTGACAGGGTGACTGGATATATATATATATATATATAATTTTCCAGTCACCCTGTGACTATATATATATATATATATATATATATATATATATATATATATATATATATATATATATATATATATATATATATATATATAATTTTCCAGTCACCCTGTCAAGAAACACAACTACGTGCTCAATGTTATGGCGCTATATTCAATGTTCAGAATTTCAATGTCATCAGCAATTAAAAATCCATGAGCAAACTGTTTGTAAAAACCACAAACACACGTACAAAATGTATCTTTATGTAATGTGCTAAAGCAAACTTTATGTTACACGGGCATGACATTACACACTTACCCTTGATTGCGGTGAGACTAGTGATTACGTCATTTAAAAATAAGACAACAATCAACAGTTTTCATCAACAGTTATCATGCCTAATTGCTTGATAAGTGACAGGCACTTTTGGCCTGATACTGTGTTTATTATGAATATGGGATGACACAGTTGGGAAAAAAACACATTATACTCCCAGGTAAGTCTTTAACTTATATCACATTTTCATTCTACATTTAAGTACCGCGATAATAGGGATGAGCAGGCTAAATGTATAATTTTAGACGAGGGTGTGATTTTTGTTGTTGTTAGTTTCCAACCATTATTTTTAATTATCGTATTTAATAAAATTACAACCTTATGTATAGTGCAAATAAACTAAAAGAAATAACATGTTTATTGTCTTTTTCTAAAATTTGAAATATAACTATTTCTTACAGCCGAATTTCGTGTATTGCATGGGAGTGTCAGATCAGGGATGGGATGGGATGTGATTAGCCGGCATTGTTGCCGATACTGCGCAGCGACATTTCTATCATTATAGCACAGGGGCACTTATGAGGTGCCCAGGGACTGAGCCCGGTGGTCAATTATACTGACACTGACGAGTCAGGCGTAATGTTGTCCCCTTAGCCCCGAGCGTTAGGAGAGAAGCCACTGCTGCCAACTTGAAAGTCTTTGGTTTGACCCGGCCGGGGTTCGAACCCACGACCTCACGATCCGCAAGCCGACGCTGTACCACCCGAGCTATTGCTGCCGGTTGTATCAGATCATGTAGTAGAGGAGCAGTAGCGGTAAATGTTTCCCTTTTTAATCCATTTGAAAGAAGCTACAAAAGTTGGGATAAAAAGAATACCAGGTTAGTGTTGATATTGATAAATGTTATCATGCTTGGCCCGAAAATCAGAAGGCATTCGGCAGAGACTGGTGCTTTCCTGATTTTCTTAGCCTCGCATGATGACATGTATCTATATCAACACTAACCTGTTATTCTCTTTATATCAGAACAATGAAGACTAATGCGAATAACAACAGGCTCTGTGATGCCCACTGTCACTGTCGCCGACTTAATTTTCCTTAGTTCTCCATTACACTTCCATTTTATAGGAAACTTTTCTTTTAAGAGCATCTTAAGCTGACCTAGGATAAATTGTTGTTGTTTTTTTGTTGTTGTTTTTTTTGTGCTAAATTTTAGGTAATTGCAAAAGCATACCTTGAACTTACGATATCAGACCCAACCCATTATGAATGATAAATTATTCGAATAATAAATTATTCGGTCACCGGTCTCTTTAATCGCCTGCTATGCTTTCTTCCTTATATGCGCTCCGCAGAAAGTCCCACGCAAACTTTTGTGTGAGGTTATCTTCTGTCCATCGATAAAAGCTGGACGCGTATCTAAACACAATCTAGCTGTTTGTTGGATTATTTGTAGGGTTAAACGTATCACCAAAAGCCGTCTGGAGACCGATATAGTGTTGCATTCATTTTCTGTATCGCGCTGTGAAAACCTGGTTTGTTGTTTGACACTACACGCTGTCACTGTTTTCTGATAGTGATACAGGGCCAACTAGTCGTGGAACAACTCTTATGTTTGCTTGGACCTTAGCCAGGAAGATATGCTAGTACCATTTTAATGACTTTAATATGTTCAGACCAGGGTTTCAACATCTCAGCTGTAGGCCTAAACATTTTACAAATTATAAATTGTGTACGTATGATTCACAACGCCATACAGAAAGCAAGTATTTATCTGTAAGTGTTTGCTAAGTGGGTTCCAGACGGTTAGGGAGCATTTAGTAATAAGATGAATTTAAGTGTGTACGTATTAAATGGCAATGAGACTGGTTCAAGGTTATACAGCAGACTGTCTAGACTAAGCAGAGAACACGTCTGCGGAAAAGAGAAAATGCACTTAATTATCGCAAATAGTTGTCACTTGAATAAAGTACTTCATTCAAACTAACAACATCTTAAATTGATAAGCATGTCGCGTATTTGAATATGTTGGCTAATATGCCCTTTAATTTTGAGAATTGTATACAATCCTGGCAAAAAGTTTTTTCCCTACTGTACTGATTAAAACGCATTATTTGTTTTAAAGTTATAGGAATTCTGTGTCGTTTAGACTTACCCATGTAGAACGTTTCATTTTCACCGAGTTCTGGGGCCATTGACACGTTTATAAACATCTCCATCCTGTTAAAGATGAGTTGTTGTTTTTAATTGTTTATGGGTTTGGTCCTTCCTGGCAGGGTTGTTAATGTATAATGATCATGTTGTTGTTATGGTGATATGTTTGGCGTCAATAATGTTGAAAAATATGCGATTTTTTAAAAAGATTGTTTATTTCCTTACAACTGACTGACGTCTTAATGTTCAGTATGTTGTTGTAAATTATAGTTATGTTGTTACAAACGTGACTAATATTTATTGCGTTGCTGTTGTTCCTTTTTGTGTTTTTGTGTGGTGGTGATTTAAATTTTTAAGTTCAATGTGACAATATGTTGTTGTGGCTAGAATGTATGTAGTTCTTGGTTATGTGTGTGTGTGTGTGTATGTGTGTGTGCATGTGTGTGTGTGTGTGTGTGTGTGTGTGTGTGTGTGTGTGTGCGTGTGTGTGTGTGTGTGTGTGTGTGTGTGTGTGTGTGTGTGTGTGTGTGCGTGTGTTTGTGTGTGTGTGTGTGTGGGGGGGGGGGGTGTTGTCAGAACTGTTTCTTTTTTTTTCGGATGTCGTCACAGCTGTACGTTTCGCTCTCTCTTTTGCTTAGTTGAAACAGTCAGTATGCAACAGTTTTCTGTATTCTTGTTCTGAGTCCCGGTTGGAGCTGAAAAAAATAAACACAGGATTTAATTTAAATTTTATCACAATTTGCATATTCCGTCAATGTGCGTACTTATAAAAGGTGAAGTTTTTGCTAGCGGGCAATAATTTGCATTCAGCATAGCTCCAATATGTGTTATTGTGCCATTATCGAATAAACACGATGTTGATGTTATATAGTTTCTCGTCAGGGAACATGTAAGGCAGTCAAAACAGATCATAGAGTAATTATTATTATTGCGACTAAATCCTATTAAGGCCGGTACACCTTTTATGATGAACGATAATTATTTTAAGGCGGTGGCAGTGTCATAGTGGTAGAGTCGCTGATTTGTAACTCCTATGACTGCTTAGCCTCTCACCGCGTGGGTTCGAGTCCCGTTCGGGGCAAATGACGTAATGTGGGAAGGTCTTCCAGCTGACTTGCGATGTGTCGGTGGTTCTACCCAGACATTTGTTTGGGGTCTTCCTCCACAAAAACAGCTGGACGTCGCTATAATGATCATAATTGGTCACTGCGATGTATTTAACTATTTCCTGCTTGCATACGCCATTTTACGCCTTTATAAACAATTCACAATTATACACCATTTTACGCCTTTACAAACCATTCACAATTATACGCCATTTTACGCCTTTACAAACCATTCACAATTATATGCCATTTTACGCCTAAACAAACCATTCACAATCATTAACAGAATCTGCATGACTAAGGGTTTATGTGTAGACTGGTACAGCCCTAAATCTATTATTGCAAGTTGAACATACATTAATTAAAATCCTTTTATCTCGTTTAAAGAAAACAACAAAGTCAAGTGAATTTCAATTATAGATGAACTATAAATAAAAGGGTTAAAAAAACAACAAAAAAAAACAACAAGAAAATAAACAATTATTTGAAATTCTGTCGAATAAACCACTAGGTCAGGTTACGATGGGTGTGAAATGATCAGGTCTAAAGATAAATAGCGGAGAGTCGCCGTATGAACCCGATTGTACTTGAAAAAGTTCAGCTGTGGAAGTTATTTAAAATGATTTCATCCTTCCTGCCAGAGGATATAGAAATAATTTCGACGACAGAGTGTTTATATATTATATATTGCTTAGATGACGTATTTTAACTGGCTTTTAATTGGTAGTTAGCAAAAAAATTGATGTTTTGTAAATCTATTACAAGCTTTTTAGTACTTTAAGTGAGAAAATATATTATAATTGTGGGCATCTATCTTTATTATACCTTTTCATATCGTATTGATATTGTTAATTTGTTTCATTTATATACTTTTGTTCTGTGCCTTTTTGGTGTTTGGTATATGTTGCAATGCTCATAGGACTTTATCATATATTCTTACTTATGATCACAACAATGTAACTTGTGCAGTGTGGCGGTCGTAAAAGATCTCCCCGTGCATGTAATCTATATTGTCATTTAGTTTATATTATACGATGGCACAAACAACTGACATGTTAGGCCTAGTTTCAAGTACGAATCTTTAGATCACACGATATGAATTATAACTAAACTGTGATTAACTAGACTGGGAATGGATGAGCTATGTGCTATTTGAAGCTCTTGTTTAGATGATAATATTTCTTTTGGTTTTAAAAATGTTTGTCAGTGGCAATCACATGTAATTAAATTTCTGTTTTATACACGTAGTGCTTACAACGAAGATGTTTACATTTCAACACCCTGTACTTTTTTTTTCACAGGAATATTAACTTCTTTGCTTATAGCGCTTTGATAGAGAAGAGTCAGTTTTGCCTTTGAACAAACAAGCCTTTCTCCTGCGTATCATTAAGTTTTTTATGTTTCATTTCCTTGGAAATGTGTTAAAACACATTTGTTACAAGAAATCTCACAGTTAACAGGTTACCAAATAGATTACCGTGCTTTGAAGTTAATTGAAATGTCTAAGTGTAGAATTTAATCCGCATTAGCCAGCATATCAGAGAACTTTTCACATTTATCAGCAACTCTCAAAATAGTTTAAACATCTTATGATTCACGGGCGTCTTCAAAAAAAGCAATTTAGAATATTTTAACTGTGTTCCCTTTCCTCTTTGAACAGAAATGCTGTTGTTCTTTAATCTAACTTGATGTGGAGACATTATTTATGTTTCATGCACAATCATTCATTATTGCTTAGTAAATGGCTCTGTATTGCCAAATTAAGTAGATACTTTTCATAACCTGCTTTACTGAGGACAAAACGAACCGAGCCCGTAGGGGCGGGGTAAAGTTGCCGACTTTAAAAAAAAATGCAATCCCTAAACACCTTGGCTCAAAGAGTGTGAGAAAGATGTCGTTTTGACTTTTCGCATGTCGGTTTATCTCCACGGATACATGTACTTGTTAAGTGACATTATTATACAATCAACAATAAGGTTAGTCAAAATGTCCGTCATTAAGCAGTTGCGTTGCATTTACAAAAGCAGCATCAACAACACCATTAAGAACCACTAAAAGCAAAGAGTAAAATACATCAACTATACATATATATATATATATATATATATATTTAACTTTCCCAGCGGTTGTTTTTGTTGTTTATTTTAAATCTGGCATGGCTTTCCGAATACTTGGACAATGACACAATCCCTTGAAACAGGGATACGATGCAGAAACCGGTATTCCAGAATGGTACAATGCATAATATATTAATATAAAACGTAAACGTGTAGTGTATGTAAGAAAATGTAAAGTGTTGAATGACAACAGTAACGAGAACGCGGGGCAGCTATTTAAAATCTTTCGACAACTGATACTACCGATGAACTTCTCTAAAAAACAACAACAAAGAACACAATGTCGGTTCAATATCGCAAGTACACCACGAGATCAAGAAACAATTTGTGGAAAAAAATGTTGACGATCACTTAGGATGGAAATTCGTTTCAGTAGCCCAATTAGGGAGTGTAAATATTTGAATAATGTTCTTTATTGAGTACCATTAACGTATATGGTAAACAAGATAATGCTGTTGTATTCAAGCAGTGTGGGTGTTTTCTGGTCATTTCTTCTAAATTACATTATATTTGTTGACTCGCATTAGAGTTGTAAGAATTTTTGTTCAACGTATTCATGAGCCGCATGCCTAATATCCTAACTTACAAATTGAATTATGCCATTCAGAAGAAGATTGTGACAACATTGCGCTAAACTTATTAGGATTTCCTTTTTAAATTTGAAGTTTGTTTCATTATGTTCCGCATCAGGAAGTCTGTTTTGTCCTCAATGTTCGTTAAATGCTTCAAACACAAAATGGTCCATGTCGACCGTGTCAAATCCCCATTTCTGTTTTGATACAAGGCAGCGGTACAAGGCAGCGGTTAAACATTATTATACTGTTTAGAATATGTACGTCAATAGATATTAGTCATAATTCTTTCAACAATAAGGAACATCCTTCAAAAACAAATGAAGAACACCTTCTTAAAGATAGTTTCCATAATTGTGATTATTTTTAATGCTATTTAAAGTTCATAGTACATCCTTTTTTCTGTTTGCTGTTAATTCATTGTATAAGGATTGTTACGTGTGTTTCTTTTGATGGACATTGGACTTTGCTTCATCAGTTCTATCTTCAAATGAACGGGATGCTACAATAGTTTACACTTCTTGTTATTTTTTTATTAAAAAAATGATCTCATTTACAATCAGCGAGTTTGTATAGTTCTTTTCATGAAAGTAATACTTCCGTCTTCTAATTACTACGTGGACATTATTTTTCAATGTCCTCACTACTTTCCGCTTGGACATTTTTTTTTATTCAAATAGATCGATTTTATTTTCATTGCTTGCATTTGAGAAATTTATCAGTATGTGCTATGTTAGAGCTTGGTAAAACCGGTCTAAGCACCCCAGTCGGTCCCTTTTGCCGACTGACCGTTCCAAGGCGGTAATTATTGGGTTTGCTTTTTTGTTAAATTACTCCTCACAGATTTGTTCTTACTTTTACATTTGTAAATGACATTTGTACGTTTTTTAAATTTTGGTATATGTTGCAATGCTCTTTCTCATATATTCTTATTGTTATGTTTTCTAAGCACAAACATCATGCAGGTACTATGTTTTTTCTGTACCTTATTGGTATGATTGCCTTGCTTAATATGTATTTGACTTATAAGTATTGGGCTACATATGTCGGCTATTGTATGTGTCTTTAAGTGCAAGAAAAATGTATGCATTTCTTATATTTTCCTATTTTTCCTTATTGTTTTGCTGTCTTTGATGCTATAAATAACTATAGGAGTTGGACATATATACATCTTTTCCGTTGAAGGAAAAAAAGCAATGGATTAAGCACAAGATAAAAAAACAAGATTATATGATGTTTAATTAACACTAATCACATTTCATTTTAATGTCGATGACTCGATACAGCTTTGATCATAGTAAATACAACACGAAGAGGTATAATCTTTGAATGGCGCACGAAACCTGGCATGTGTTTTTATAATTACACACACATGTTTTTTACACGCTATAAATGGAGTCACGTGTCGTTTATAAAAGCTTTCCAGGCAAACAAGTAATCTTTGCACTGCTAAATAAATTCCAGATCCGACCATTTGCAATAATGCATTGATTGAAGCATAAACCTTTTATTTATGAACAATAATGAAAAGACTGATTTGAAACAATAGTCAGACTAGTTTCATGATAACTGTTTGCTTATGTACAATAAATAACGTACAATTACCTTCTAACTGCCTTAACTTGATTCTTTATAAACATCGATTGATATGTTATGTATTAATACAGCTTGATAATTGCATAAAATAAACGATTGAAAAGGATCAACATGCCCACATTTATGTCTGTAATGGGTCTGTACTTGTTTAACAACATCCCTAAAGCAACTGAAGAACAGTTCATGTCATATAAACGTCCATTAGACTTTATTGCGCTAGAGACCTATCCTTGGTACAGACAACACACATGTGAGAAAAACAAATACTATTCTGTACAATTCGAAGTTATTTTAGTCATCGTTAATCACAGTCTAAAATGGATGATAAAGCATAAGCCTAGTCGTCCATATTGCCGACTAACCGTTCCAAGGCGTTAACTGTCGGGTTTGCTCTTTTTCGTTAAATGACTCATCACAAATTTGTTCTTACTTTTCGCTTGGCTTGCATGTGAAATACCTTTGTTCTGTGCCTTTTCGAGGTTTGGTATATGTTGCAATGCTCATAGGACTTTATCATATATTCTTTCTCATAAAATACAATCTGATTTTATTCCAGCTACCATTGGTACGCAAGACGATATTCTATATTTAGTTTAAAACGTTTAGGGATTTTCCGTTTTTTATCACTGTATCTTTTAAAGCCTCTATAACAGTTCTACAAATCCTGTAAAAGAACGTTGGATTGTAAACACTTCGCATGTTACATTTTAACAAAAAGATTACCTATGCTTTGTAGTTAAGTGAAATATCTTGAGAGAGGAATTTAATCAGCGTTCCACAAATTATTCTAGGCCATTCTATCTATAAATAACTTTAAATATTTTATTCAAATAATAATTTTATTTAAATATTTATTTATTTTAAATATTAAAAGAATAAGCTGTCACTGCAAAAGTCATATTTTAATGATAAAGAAATATGCTTTTTCTGTGTCATCTTTTTCAACAGTTTAAGATTATGTTTATGTATTAAAGGTCTTGTGTCTGTGTTATTTTTATATGCCAATTTAAAATAAAACACGTGAATCACACACACTTACCAGGTAAATGCACCTGTAGAACGGGTTTACGGCGGCGACGCCAAGCTATAATGACAGACCGTTTAATCCTTTCATAGAAGTATACAAGAAAAACATTAACGAAAAGCCTTAACTTTTGTTGTTTAAAATAATAAAATACGCTATCGGTATCTGACGCACGCAGTCGACGGAATTAAGATGAATAATTTGAAGGAATGTAATGTAAACATGGCATGAACATGCTGCATACTGTGTATTGTATTTGGTTTAAATGTCCAAAACTTTTTGAAACACTTTATATTGTAACCTAACTCTAATGGAAGCAATTTGAGGACTATTGATCGAACAACAATCTTAAAATCCTCTTACATGTGTGAATAAAACATGTTCAAATTTATCACAAATGGTACTTTATATTACATGTACGTAGTTTAACTGTTATGAAGTCTTTAAGACCTAATAACCACGTTGAACAACTCGACCACTTGCAAGAAATTATATATGTCCGAAAAGAATCAAGCAGTTCCACAAACCTGATATTTACATTAACAGAATTACTGTGAAAAACTTCTAACGCATTCAATAAATGGCTCCATGCTTCAGCCAACATCGGGACTAAACTAAACGATAAGAATTTACCTAATCATATGAAGTTAAGGAATAGTCTTAACTGTTCCTGACTTAAATTAAGCAATAACTCTACAATTAGAAAGACCTCCTCACATATGAGAACAGTTCTTAAATTTCATTGAAAGCATTTATTGTTAGAGATTTTAATGATGTCCGTGTTGTGTGTAAGAAACATGACATAGATTCTTATCGGAGTCCAATGTGTATGTAAAATACAGGGGCATGCATAAACATGTATAAGCAATGTGGATCTGAGTTTGAAAGCCATGTTTGGAGTGAAGCACATTAGCTCAGATTAAAAAGATCAGAGTTCAGTGGCAGGAAGCAAGACTTTGGATCACCGGATCTTTTGTTCGAAATTTGGTTGGGACGCCGTTATATTTCCTTAAGCGGGAAATCCACTCCGAACTTTTTTTTTCACTCTAGCCAGGTGTATAAATGGATACCTGCGAAGTTAACACTCGGCAGCTAATACTGCATTCACAAATAAAGTGACCAGACGGATTTTTTTATGTCGGATACGTATACATTGGCATAATTGTAGACGATAGAACCACACCTTTACCTATATAATTAGCATCTATATACCTCTAAATGAATGACTTACACAAATCAAACCAATTTTTACATTAAATGCAAACCTTTATTATCTTTATTTTAAACGGTGCGTTGAGAAATGTTGACCAAATGCTCAAATGACAACATCAAATTGTGCTAGAATAAAGTGTAAATAATATAATATAGCATTTAAAGTGCAACTTTCATTACACACACATTTCTATCGGACTAGATAATGATATCACTTAATTTTGCACATTGAGGTACATAGTATGTCTGTAACTATAACGGGATCATTGCGCCAAATGCATTCCTTATTTGAGAGTTTGCGAAAGAACAAATAATGACTGCTAAGAATTGTATCTACACTTTAGGGCAACATTTTGGTTAACTCTACGCATGTATGTTAACTGATGGTGTATATAAAAAGTAATTATAACTACATTCCCTGGCAGGGAACAATCCCCTGGCAGATAATTGTGAGCCAAATCTAAATATTTACAGATTTATACACGTGGGAACATATGGTAACTGTCCGCATTTTGATTGCGAGCGAGTAAGTTTTTCTATATTTTAAATGTTGAAGAATATCAGCAAATATAAGATAACCAAAATATGACTACAAGTCAGTCCTTCCTGATAAATGCGTATTGAAATGTATTATGCTAGGGAATAAATCATGGTTGCTTTAAAGTAAGCTGAAATTGTCCGCTTAGACGTTATATGATAATGTCAATAAAGAATTTACATTTGTCTATGTAACAAATTAGGCCTTATTATTTGAAATGCGTATTAATTATAAATCTTCAATTCTATTTATGCATACGTACTTGGGTTTGTGATCCGCAAACAAAGTCCTGTATAAGAACACATATCGTGTTAAGTGTTACTGAGTCGATGTATTGTTGTTTTATTGCACCAGTGTAGTATTTAAACCGGGAATATACAACCGTGACCACAATTCTGTCTTGTATAAAGCACACACCCTGCCTCGACCAACTAAATGCAATAATTATTTAATGTGAGTTTGGTTTTTGCCATGTTTTGTGTCATAACATATATTCTTGTCATTGTTTAAGACGGTTTGTATTGATCGTTTATTTATTGAAAACATGATCCACCTTTATATATAATTAGCAAATATCACGTATCGCTACCCGTTTGTTATCTTTTTAAAATTCAACAATTTAATTTTGGATTTTTTCTTCGGAAAAAAAGGTATTTAAGGAATAGAATTAACCTTTTTTGTTCATGAAATTATAGGATGGCTATTATCAAATGATAAAAACTTTGTTGTTTCTACCTGAAAACATATATAAAGTGTATAAAAAAGTGTATGTTTAAAAAATCAGCTGACACATAGTAAACTTTATTTCTGTTATAATGTTAAATGGTATAGTAGTGTTACATCTTGTATTTGTTAAAAACTCACCGTATTATTGGATAGTTTTCACAATAATCCACTGTAATAATCACACAATTAAACACAATGAAGTATGAGGTTTTAAATGTACATACACACTTAATTGTTACGTCAGTTCTGGAAACTAAATTCGAGCAGAATTCCTTAATGCACCCTTTAGTCAAGGTAAATAAAACTTGAAATGTTACAACGCGACAAAATCAAAGCTTTAAAATGTAATTGTAAGTCAAAGCCGAATTCCTTTCAAAACCCATATACCATAATAACCGCATACAATTCCAAACACTCAAAACGTGTCGTTCGTTCCTTTTATCCCTTCGCATTACTTTTGCACAACAATTGTCGGTCTTATTTAGAAACTTTTCTCACAAATTTTATTTCTACGGCCTTCGTGCCTTTTATTTCCAGATAAGCGAGATGTGTCTAGAATTGCTTCTAAGGCGTGTTGATCAGAGGTCTGTCCTAAGCTGTCCATGTATAATCCATATACGTCAGTATAGCTTTATGCTTTTGGCACCTCAATTATCTCCGACCGCTAGTAGAGCCTGTATTTATGGTGGCAAGACTTCTTCTTTTCCAACCCGCGGCTCTTTTTTTATCGGAACTCTCAGCCAGGTCGAAAACCGATAATTACTCCAATACAGGTATTAGAGGCTTAGGTTTGATTTGAGTTGAGTCGAGATTGGCAGTCGGATTTTAGTTTGTTAAGAAAGTTTTGTTTGAAAGTTTTGATTATTTTATTAGTAATAACAGCACAGATTTTGGATTTGGTAGTTTAAGTCATTCTCTTTAGTAAGATTAATGGGAAAAGCGAGTTATTTATACTATATGTTGTAATCCTATACTTCTTTCTTTTAGAATCACAAAAGAAGGCAACGTCTATGTGTTCGTGTCTTGAAAGGAAAAGAACCAATTACGCAATAATTCTGACGTTGATTAATTATTAGTAGACAAAGAAACAAGACAGTTGTCTAAGAAGAACCTCCAGCAAGGCAGATGTAAGACTTCCCACAATGTTTATCGTTTCTAGAACTGGAAGACTTAATCAGCGCTTTGCCTAGGGGCCAAGTTGTAGACCAGTTTACTCTTATAAAAATGTCATATTTTCAGAACAAAGTTGGACAGTGAGAGGTGAAGAAAAAAAAAGAATCGCTGGACCGATTCTTATGTACGACTTGAATGTAATGCTCATAGGACTTTGTCATATATTCTTATGCAATTTAAAAGAACAGAAAATGGTCAATAAACCTTTCGTTCCAAGGCGGCAACTGATGGTTTTTCTTTTTTGTGTATTATGTCTCGTCTCTGTGTTTTTGTCACATTTACCTTGTTTGCCTTTTGTCTACAGCTAGATTAAATTTAAATATCTGTGGAACCTTTTCTTATTTACCTTTTCAAAATCATAACATATTTGTACAAGTCTAACTTTATAATAATACAACATATAAGCACGAATGGTTATTTACGCATAAGAGCACCCGATGTATATAAAATATGTCTAGAGTTTGAAAAGTATAGCAGCAACACAATTCTTATTCGTCTGTTTGGCTGGTTTCCTTGGATTATCTACATGTTATTTTAATATATTAAGATAGTATACCTTTCAAATGGATAAATAATGTGACATTAATATAGCATACAGATTGGGGCGCGCGTTTACTTTAAACTTTGAAACATTATGAACATTTAATTTTAATTTATTGTAAATTACTTTAATAAGTCAGGAACTAAATCGTACCTTACCGTGTAAAATATTTCAATTTTAGACACTACTTCCAATTAACAAAGACTTCTTTGAAGTTAAATGAAAAGATCAATGAAAAATACCTTTGGCGAGTCGGAAATATGGATATTGAGAAAACAATCTTTATCTACTAATTGGTTTATACCAATTTTAGGACAAACAAAGTCCTATGGGGATTGCAATATTTCCGAAATTTGAAAAGGCACAGGACAAAGGTATTCGCATGCAAGCCCAATGTAAAAGAACAAATCTGTGATGAGTCATTTGACAAATAGAGTAAACCCGACAGTTACCGCCTTGGAACGATAAGTCGCACAAAGGGACCGACTGGGGTGCTTACACCGGTTTTACACAGCCCCTACCATTCAGTACATGAGGGGGGGAGGGGGAGGGGGGGAAGGGGGAGGGGGGAGGGGGAGGGGGTTTCTCAAATTTAAACAATGAAAAGAAAACCAACATATCTGAATTAAAAAAATCCAAGCGCTAACGTTTTTTTTATAAGTTATGACGTGAGTAGAGATGTAA
>CM017570.1:5380281-5412781 GCA_007844125.1 Sinonovacula constricta | reverse complement strand
CTCTCTCTCTCTCTATATATATATATATATATACATATATTTAAATGTGTGTGTGTATGTGTGTATCCATGATAAACAGATCTTCATCTATGTATATGTGACTTATCCATGATAAACAGATCTTCATCTATGTATATGTGACTTATCCATGATAAACAGATCTTCATCTATGTATATGTGACTTATCCATGATAAACAGATCTTCATCTATGTATATGTGACTTATCCATGATAAACAGATCTTCATCTATGTATATGTGACATATCCATGATAAACAGATCTTCATCTATGTATATGTGACTTATCCATGATAAACAGATCTTCATCTATGTATATGTGACTTATTCATTTTAGCCAGGACCTGTTATTTAGTACGTCGATAATATTGTTCATTTATGGGCAAAAACTTTTATTATACGGAACTGTTTTTACTACATTTACATTGCCATGAGAGTGTTGCTCAGCCAAGCAATCATATTGTCTTAGCTTTCATCATCAGAATAACCGAATTTCGAAATCTGCTAGTTTGAGAAATTGAAATATGCCTCTAATTTTCAAAGTATTTCACAAAACTGTAGAAATAGCATACCAATCCTCTTATCAGAACGCAGGACAACCAAACAATGCTACCTTGATTATCCCGTGGAGACTTTCATGATCGGAAACATATTTCTGACGTTCGTTCGAAACCCGGTATTTACAAACGTGAAATAAATAAAACCTTATCGAAATTGTGCGTAATGATTAGCGCTAAATTTGCTGACTACACTGTTCAGAAAAAGAAAACTGCTTTGTCACTAGTTGGCAGGTCGATATTTCTATTTTATTTTCATTTACGTCCGAGAGATTGATACCCGTGGCAAGCGACCGGAAGTCGTTTCTAACAAATGTAAACATGCGCAGCGGGAACAGGAAACATGTCTTAGAAGAAAATCTCTTGTGACAACAGAACTACGGAAGTGAGACTGTGACTTTGGTCACTGTCACCATATGGTGCAGTGTTTTCTCGATGAAGTCTCACAGCTACAGTTGTGTGGTAGAGGTCATATACATTTTAATTTACAATAAGTACGGTGCTTGTTTCAAAACCGTCAATAGAATGTTTTAGAAGTATTTTAGCAAATTCAATTCAACTGCGTAACAGTAAACAAACGATTTTTACTAACGTTTATTTGGTAATTGTTACAATACGATATTTAATATAAATTTCATTAATATAAATACTTTTTTTGTTTAAGCAAATAATGCGTAGTAAGGAAGTGACTTTGAACCATGGAATTTATTATAAGTTATAATTGTTTAAAGTCATACAAAGTTCACTAAGTGCACTAAGGTCATTTAATGTAAAACTAAATGTTGGATATAAAATTCAACAGACGGATTCCTTCTATTTACCTATGTCGAATGATTGTTTAAAACGATATGTTTATTATTTGCATACATAAAAAAGTGTTGTTTTTAATGAAACCTATACATACAGGACCATTCTCTTGCAATATTTTTTTTACAAAGCTACAAGATCCCAACTGTACTTACACTTCAAATGTATTTTAATGAACAATGCAAAGATAAAAAAAACAAAGCGTTACATTATTTTAATATACATTGTTAATAATAATAAGTTCAAAGTAAATGTATATTTTAGAACAATTAATTTATAAACTTCATCTCCGGATAAAAGAAAATGTTATCTTTGTAGTGGTAGCAAGAAATCTGTTTGAATTAAGGAATTTAAGGTCAAAGTGCCTTTAATCTTTAAAATAATTCCACCCATTCGACAGTTAAACATTATTCTTCCTAACGTTCAGTAGTTCACAGCAGGTGAGTGAGAAAAACAACACGTTTCTATCAGATAAGTTTCATTTTAACTTATATCATATTATATATTTTTGCAAAATAGTTCACAAAACACAAAATTGAGGAAAACTGGTGGAACACTTGAACATCTAAACATGGAAATAAAACCCCTAATGAGCTTATTCCATTCTACAGACCTTTCCGGGCGAGATAAATCTAATTCTAGATCGTGTTTGAAATGAAACCCATTAGAAAGTAATTAATTTTAGTGTTCGCCGCCGTGACATGATGCTTGAAGCAGAACCCCGATATCATCCTCAGACTCGGTATTCAAACACCGTTATTGCAAGGAAGTAAACTAATGTGAAAAAAATGCTGTATAATAGTTCTTTGTCGTATGCCTTTGCAAATGATATTGAAGAAGATTCCGACAATGAAACATAAAAAATGTCTTACAGAAATCATTTTATCCCACCATCTCTGTAAATATCGGTTGAGGCCTCGTGCTTTCTGATTTTCTTAGCCTCGCATGATAACATTTTTTATATGAACACTAACTTAGTATTCTCTATAAAACAAACTTCCTCATCCAAATAAATCCTCAAAGCACAGATAGATCCTGTAGATAACAAGAAGAAATAAATAAAAATGGTGAAAAGAATGTTAATAACAATCTTTATGTGAATAGAAAATCCTTGTTCCTTGCATAGCGTGTTTTCAAGTAGAAATTCAAATATACAATAAAAAAATAATACTAGGTCTTAATAGCATTGGAACATATATATATATATAAAGAAAAAAGATGCAAGAATAAGAATATATGACAAAGTCCTATGAGCATTGCAACATATACACAACTCCTAAAAGGCACAGAACAAAGGAATTTTACATGCAAGCTAAGCAGCGAAAAGCAAGAACAAATTTGTGATGAGTTATTTAACGAAAAGAGGAAACCCGACTGTTACCGTCTTGGAACGGTCAGTCGGCAATATGGACCGACTGGGGTTCTTAAACCGGTTTTACAGAGCTCTAACCTCGCACTTCCTGACGAGTTTCTTAAATGCAAGCCATGGAAAGAAAAACGATCTATTCGAATACAAAATGTCCAAGCGCTGATATTTTCTATAAGTTATGACGAAAGTAGTGACGTCTTTGAAAAAAAATGTATTCACGTGCCAGTCAAATGTCAAAGTTTAAAGTTACACAAACTTTGACAGTGGGAAAATTACACCTAAGCAAAACAGTATTTATAAACAAATAGGCAAACATCAGTTGAAATAAATCAACAGAGACATGCTTGCAACGTTACGACCATGGGAGAGATACAGCAGAAATAAAGTACGTGTTAAAAGTCAATACAAGACAATCTTAGCACAAACACATGCCTTGATTTACCTTTTCTTTGTTTCATCAAATAAAATACACAATATAGTCAAACAATACACCAAGACATAGTGTAAGGTAAAAAAACACTGGTAAAATACGGAAGAAAGAAATCCTGGTCGGAACAGAGAAAACAAATATGAGTTTCACAACGTGTTTATGGACACACATTAAACTGTCCTACTTCTAAAATATAACTCTAAGAAAAAAGAAGAAACCATTTACTGCCCATAACAACATAAGTGCACCCTTTTTATGTCTAAGTGTGGAATGTTGATAGGGATCCAGTCCTACTGTTGGACATCTGCAACAATTATGTTGCGCCGGGAAATGTATGGCGTTGGTTTGAAGAATTGCTGGCGTGTATGTTGACCTGATAGCGATAAAGAAGCTCTCGTGGCGTAAACATACCGTCTGATCACGTGAAGCGGATGGAAAGAAAAGGGTATGTATATAACATACAAACTTGGAGACTGTTGTTTTATGGGATTCAGAATTTCTCCGTTCTATAAGGTCACATAGTATTGCTGATCAATGCGTTGAAGATGAACGGTATTTCATTTCCACTCTGCAATTATGTAAAATAACATTGATTTGATTTATAAAGTTGTTTTTCCTTTTTTTTTTGTAAAATAACCATTTGACAATAGATGATATTCCATAATATAAAAATGGGTATTTGTGTATTGTCATTTAGCCCAGAGAGTGTGATAATTATACCATACAACATACACATGTTTGAACAAGGCTGAAAGGAACTTGAAGCATTAATAAGAATATATGACAAAGTCCTATGAGCATTGCAACATATACCAAACTCCGAAAAGGCACAGAACAAAGGTAATTCACATGCATGTCAAGTGAAAAGTAAGAACAAATTTGTGATGAGTCGTTTAACGAAAAGAGCAAACCCGACAGTTACCGCCTTGGAACGGTCAGTCGGCAATATGGACCGACTGGGGTGCTTAAACAAGTTTTGCAGAGCTCTAACCTCGCACATCCTGAAGGATTTCTTAAATGCAAGCAATAACAAGGAAACTGATCTATTTGAATACAAAAATGTCCAAGCACTGATGTTTTCTTTAATAAGTTATGACGAAAGTAGTGACGTCATTGAAAAGTAATTTCCACAAAGTTTAATGAAAAAAGCGGTATTATTTTGATTAGAAAAACTAAACAAAATGGTTGATTAGAAGTGAAATCAACTTTTTGAATCAGGAAAGAACATGACTAGAGAAGACAAGTCGCACTTATTCGAGTTTATAAAGTGAGTGGATTTTTGATAGTGGATTGAGAAATCAATTTACGTGCAAGGGTGGAGTTTCATAAAAGTCGTTAATGTGCATTAATGTGCATACATAACGGTAATTCTGGTTATCACAGACTCGGAGCCAGTAGTGAACAGTACAAACTCTTGTCGATGTAAGGTTAAAAGCTGGTTTACATTCCAAAACAAAAACTACAAAAGGACAATATATAAAAAAAGAAACAAACAAGTTTAACATAGCCTTTAATAATTAGACGGAAAACTTTTAAATCAGCACAATTTCATCGAAGAAATCAAGGTATTAGCGTCTTAATTTAAATGCGTGACTCCACCTGAAAAAGATTGTAACTTCACTGCAGTCATTTACCCATTTCTAGTGGACAACGAAAGAATGCAAAAATCAATTTTCTTTTTCTGGTTTGCTTCTCGAGACACACTTTCCGGATTTCGAGCTCTGTTATTTTACAAACGTGAGAAAAAATGGTATCACAAGTCAGCATAGCGACATTTGCGATCTATTTGCGTCAGGAAGATTGACATTCGTGGCTGGCAACCGGAAGTCAGCTCTGACAAAAGTAAACATGCGCAGTATGGAGAGGAAACCGGAGTAAGTACCAAATCGGTTGTGACAACAGAACAACGGAAGTGAGACATTGACTTCAGCCACTGCAGTCATGTGCTAGAATGTTTTTCTGTCTGCCAGCGGCAACTGTGTGGTTGTGTCAGTTATAAATAATATAACCTTGAACATTAGCTGTTATTGAACGTACGTTGTAGACATAAACGATTGGTACAATGTATTTAGTCGTTCTGTGAATTCAGGCAGCCTACGACTTATTTACTGTTATAGAATAATTGTTACAAATTCGATATTGTAGAAATATTATATTAGAAAAGTATTTTTGTACTTTAAATCAATACTGGGGGCGACACAGTTTGGTTTCATTCGTTAGAAAATTATCAAAAGGTCCTAAAAGAATCTGAACTACCTAAAGATCAAAGCAAAAAGGGAAATTGTAAAAGTGAGACATAACACACAAAAAGAAAAAAAGGCAGCAGTTACCGCCTTGGAACGGTCAGTCGGCAAAGCGACCGACTGGGGTGCTTAAAGTCATGTTAAAATGGTAAATTATGTATATGCTAAGGTGTGAATGGGTTATGTGTGTTTCACACAATTTATTGATTTTGAATACTTGTTAAGGTGTTCTCTGCAGGTTCACCGACCCCATTCGGTCTTTTGGGTTCAATACCCTTACACGTTTTTTCTACAGATCATCTCACTTTGTTCATATGTTTAAATATAGGCTGTTTATATTTCCCATTTGCCTTGCTACGTTCGAACGTGTTTCTATTTTTCATGTCAATTTATTATATGTATTACAGCCAATACCTTAAACGCCTCATCAACAAGCCCATAATCGATAATACCATAACTTATACCTTAACTAGTGCACGAGTGTTGATGATTTTAACATTATTTTCATATTTTCGTCTATGTTTCTATTTTACATGTTCCTATTGTTCATTCTCGCTTTGTATGTATATGGTCTCTAGATCTCTATAACTGATGGAAGAAAAAAACTGATTGATCGTTCGAGTGACGTTGAATTGACAACGAAATGCTATATGTCGATTGACTTTTTCTGTATTATTTTGTTTTTAGAAAAAAAAGATGTAAATATAAGACATATAGTACGTACTATTGGCTAGACTTCTGTATTCAAAACCTAAATGCAGGTGGAAGATATGTTGAGTTTTATTTCGAATGTGTTATGAAGGACTATGCCTAACATACTAGAGTATATGCAGTTTGTTAATATGTTAAAATCGCAAAGTATGAACGTGTCTGGTCCCTAAACTACACAAGGGGGGTGGGGGGGGGGGCTATTATGAGCTGACTGAAAAAGGCAATGGTGGCTATATGCCAGGGCGAACACAGACACTGGTGGCTATATGCAAGGCCGGACATAGACAATGGTGGATATATGTCGGGGTGGACATAGACAATGGTGGATATATGTCAGGGCGGACATATACAATGGTGGATATATGTCAGGGTGGACATTGACAATGGTGGATATATGTCAGGGCGGACATAGACAATGGTGGATATATGCCAGGGCGGACATAGACAATGGTGGATATAAGCCAGGGCGGACATAGACAATGGTGGCTATATGCCCGGCCGGACATAGACAATGGTGGATATATGCCAGAGCGGACATAAACAATGGTTAATATATGTCAGGGTGGACATAGACAATGGTGGATATATGTCAGGGCGGACATAGACAATGGTGGATATATGTCAGGGCGGACATAGACAATGGTGGATATATGCCAGGGCGGACATAGACAATGGTGGATATATGTCAGGGCGAACATAGACAATGGTGGATATATGCCAGGGCGGACATAGACAATGGTGGATATATGTCAGGGCGGACATAGACAATGGTGGATATATGTCAGGGCGGACATAGACAATGGTGGGTATATGTCAGGGCGGACATGGACAATGGTGGATATATGTCAGGGCGGACATAGACAATGGTGGATATATGCCAGGGTGGACATAGACAATGGTGGATATATGTCAGGGCGGACATAGACAATGGTGGATATATGTCAGGGTGGACATAGACAATGGTGGATATATGCCAGGGCGGACATAGACAATGGTGGATATATGTCAGGGCGGACATAGACAATGGTGGATATAAGCCAGGGCGGACATAGACAATGGTGGATATATGTCAGGGCGAACATAGACAATGGTGGATATATGCCAGGGCGGACATAGACAATGGTGGATATATGTCAGGGCGGACATAGACAATGGTGGATATATGTCAGGGCGGACATAGACAATGGTGGATATATGCCAGGGCGGACATAGACAATGGTGGATATATGTCAGGGCGAACATAGACAATGGTGGATATATGCCAGGGCGGACATAGACAATGGTGGATATATGTCAGGGCGGACATAGACAATGGTGGATATATGTCAGGGCGGACATAGACAATGGTGGATATATGCCAGGGCGGACATAGACAATGGTGGATATATGTCAGGGCGAACATAGACAATGGTGGATATATGTCAGGGTGGACATAGACAATGGTGGATATAAGCCAGGGCGGACATAGACAATGGTGGATATATGCCAGGGCGGACATAGACAATGGTGGATATAAGCCAGGGCGGACATAGACAATGGTGGATATATGCTATGATAGACACGTCTAATGAAGGATAAATGCACAGACACTTGCAATGACAAATGAGCGCACGGACGCACAATAAAAAGAAAAATGGTGCACGGAAAGAAGTAATGATTACTTTCACTCTACGGTAAAGTGAAGATTTTTTAAAGCAATGCATTTCATATAAATAATACAAGCAATTACTTTGGTGTGTAAGAAAAGATGAATAAATGTACGAACAGTTATAAAGGTAGTTCCCTGGCTTCTGATTTTTCTAATATAGCCATAGTAATGATTAAGATTCTAACAATAATATACACGAGGGAAATAATAAATAATAACGACCCTCAAAAGACCGACCAAGGCAAGGTTCCTGTGATTGAAGATATTTCTTATCACAGATTGACCGGCAAACAAAAGAAAAACAAATTCTCCCGCTGGGGGAAATGAAGAAATAATATTCTACCCTCGAAGGAGAAGTACAATAGACTTAATTGAAGTCAATCTGAAGAATAAGAGGGAAAAACGTAGTTCGTGGCCTGGCCTGCGGCGGAAAACACCATCTGCAACCAGTATTGTAGCTCAGAAAAAAGCGCTGCCAAGTTGTAAACAATGGGGGCCTGTTTGTTGGAATGGTTATAATTCACAAAAGTTCAAGAGGGAGATCCTTGCAATTACCCAATAATAACTGATATACTGTATCTGTGTGTTTTTGTTTGTGATGATTTATTGTGTTTGTGTGTCTTTATTTGTGATGATATATTATATTTGTGTGTCGACTTTATTTGTGATGATATATTATATTTGTGTGTTGTCTTTATTTGTGATGATATATTGTATCTGTGTGTCGTCTTTATTTGTGATGATATATTGTATTTGTGTGTCGCCTTTATTTGTGATGATATATTATATTTGTGTGTCGCCTTTATGTGTGATGATATATTGTATTTGTGTGTCTCTTTATTTGTGATGATATATTATATTTGTGAGTCGCCTCTATTTGTGATGATATATTGTATTTGTGTGACTTTATTTGTGATGATATGTTGTAGTTGTGTGTCGCCTTTTATTTGTGATGATATATTGTATTTGTGTGTCTTTATTTGTGATGATATATTGTATTTGTGTGACTTTATTTGTGATGATATGTTGTTGTTGTGTGTCGCCTTTATTTGTGATGATATATTATATTTGTGTGTCGCCTTTATGTGTGATGATATATTGTATTTGTGTGTCTCTTTATTTGTGATGATATATTATATTTGTGTATTGTCTTTATTTGTGATGATATATTATATTTGTGTGTCGCCTTTATTTGTGATGAAATATTGTATTTGTGTGTTGCCTTTATTTGTGATGATATATTGTATCTGTGTGTCGCCTTTATTTGTGAATATATATTATATTTGTGTTTCGCCTTTATTTGTGATGATATATTATATTTGTGTGTCGCCTTTATTTGTGATGAAATATTGTATTTGTGTGTCGCCTTTATTTGTGATGAAATATTGTATTTGTGTGGTGCCTTAATTTGTGATGATATATTATATTTGTGTGTTGTCTTTATTTGTGATGATATATTATATTTGTGTCGCCTTTATTTGTGATGATATATTATATTTGTGTGTCGCCTTTATTTGTGATGAAATATTGTATTTGTGTGTTGCCTTTATTTGTGATGATATATTATATTTGTGTGTCGCCTTTATTTGTGATGATACATTGTATTTGTGTGTCGCCTTTGTTTGTGATGATATATTATATTTGTATGTCGCCTTTATTTGTGATGAAATATTGTATTTGTGTGTTGCCTTTATTTGTGATGATATATTGTATTTGTGTGTCGCCTTTATTTGTGATGATACATTGTATTTGTGTGTTGCCTTTATTTGTGTTGATATATTGTATTTGTGTGTCGCCTTTATTTGTGATGATATATTATATTTGTGTGTCGCCTTTATTTGTGATGAAATATTGTATTTGTGTGTTGCCTTTATTTGTGATGATATATTGTATTTGTGTGTCTTTATTTGTGATGATATACTGTATTTGTATGGTGCCTTTATTTGTGATGATATATTGTATTTTTGTGTCGCCTTTATTTGTGATGATATATTGTATTTGTGTGTCTTTATTTGTTGAAATATATTGTATTTGTGTGTCGCCTTTATTTGTGATGATATATTGTATTTGTGTGTCTTTATTTGTTGAAATATATTGTATTTGTGGGTTGCCTTTATTTGTGATGATATATTGTATTTGTGTGTTGCCTTTATTTGTGATGATATATTGTATTTGTGTGTCGCCTTTATTTGTGATGATATATTTTATTTGTGTGTCTTTATTTGTTGAAATATATTGTATTTGTTTGTTGCCTTTATTTGTGATGATTCATTGTATTTGTGTGTTGCCTTTATTTGTGATGATATATTGTATTTGTGTGTTGCCTTTATTTGTGATGATATATAGTATTTGTGTGTTGCCTTTATTTGTGATGATATGTTGTATTTGTGTGTCGCCTTTATTTGTGATGATATATTTTCGAATCGGAACTCCTTGGCTTTTCCGCCAAATGTCGTTAACATCATAATATATTGCACTCATATATAGCATTCATAGCAACTTAGGTCTGAAAGTAGCTTTTCTATAAATAAAACAACCTCTTATGAACTAGGACTACACGGGATGCTGAAACAGAACAACAGCTATTATATATATATATATATATATACTGTGTATGGATGTAGAACTCGTTTTTAATGTATGGAATTATATTTTGACCAATGACAGTGCAGTATTTTTTAAATATTCAAAGGCATTATATTTATTTATCAACACGGTTGATTGTGATAAATTGGTTTTCGATCAGAATTAAATGCTTCAGTTTAACCGCAAGTGCGCATGCGTGAAGAAGCGGGATTTGAGGTGTGGCCAACATAATTTAGATGTATATCAAGAACTTACATTAAGGAAACACAGGAAGGTCAAATACATCTTGAATTGGCATGTGCAATGGTTGTCACGTGACGGCATCAAATGCTTTTAATACAAGAACATGATGTTCCACTTGTCTTATCGGTTTGTTGCAAAAAGTCCTCGATTAATAATATATGTCAGTCACAACCGTCTAACGATATTTAGCTTTTATCTTTAGACTAAATGTTGTCATAGCATGCAATTTACTGGTATATGTTTTACCCATGTTAGCATTTTATTGGCTTGATTTAAATACACGTTTTGATCGGACCTGGATGGCGCAATTGGTAGAGCTTTGGCTCCAGGTACAGGAGGCCCCGCCCCATATCAATAATGGTAGTGGTATTTCTCCTTTGCTAACGCTCAAGCAAATATAAGGGTAGTTCAACGACTGGTTGGCCCGTTGTCAGGATAATGTGACTGGGTGTGGTATCATGCCAGGTGTTCACGGCATGCTATACACAGTGAAGGCAGCACTATATCTGCTTCAAGTGGACAACGTCTCCTTATAACTGACAATAAACCTACTACACATAGACATAAATACATGGTTTACACTTATTTCGGGCATTTAACACTTTTCTCTCTTTCTACAGACTTAACGCGGATATGTCTAGACGAAAATAGATTTAGTTTAGTAAAACAACTTTCGACATGTAGTTATGTCAATATATTCACGATTCCACTCATCTGGAATATGTTATTTAAATGTTTCAAGATCGTATGGAAACCATCGCAAGAATGCTATGACCAGTATATCGTCTGTACTAAATACGACAACGGGACAATCTCCATGCTAACAACAACTATATAAGAGAATATATCGCTTGTCCAAAAAAAATGCTATTAATTAAAGATGTGTAAATCGCTGAGTATTATGAGTAAAAAAGGAAAAAGAGGACATTTAAACAATATTTAATTTATTAGTAATAAGTAATTGGCGGGTAATGTGTTGCTATGGTTACAATTCAGGAAGCTCGAAATAAGATAACATTGCATTTTTTCTCATTTTTTTATCAGTCAGTCCTGACTCTTAATGATGCAACTCGCTTTTTCTATAATATATTCCCGATACAGTTATCACACAATAATGGTGTCTAACTTTAATTTGATACAGTTTAGCTGCAAACGCATGTCTGTGTAACACCAACGGCTCACGCAAGTAAACTGGAAGCCAGGTATGACTGCTATGTCACTATTTCATACACTTATTCAACTACAACGCGTAGATTCGATTCAGATTTAATCGTTTGAACTTTGCCTGCATATTATCATTGATTTTACGTCCATTACAAGCACAACCACGTCACACCACTAAAGGCTAAAGGATATGTGTGTCTACATGTCTTAAAAGAGTTAAAAACATTTATACATTTCTGTACTTTAATCTACATGTTTCAGTCTTTTTTTTCTACCACGTATTCTCATGTATGTACAAGAAATAATAGGTAGAATTGTCTATACCTGTAAGAGACATTTTCATCTTCGAGTCCAAAATAAAAGGAAGTGTAGCTAAGTACTGCATACTTTTCCCAGGTATTAAATCGAATGTTTTTCCTTAATTGGATCGGAATACGAAAGAGTGACAATGTTCTGCGAGTATGGCAACATATATTAACAGTTTATAAAACATAGTATTATATATAACAGGGAGTAAACACAATGCTTGTTGAGCCGTGATAGTATTATATATAACAGGGAGGAAACATACCGCTTGTTAAGTCGTAATAGTATTATATATAACAGGGAGTAAACACAACGCTTGTTGAGCCGAGATAGTATTATATATAACAGGGAGAAAACATACCGCTTGTTGAGTCGTGATAGTATTATATATAACAGGGAGTAAACACACCACTTGTTGAGTCGTGATAGTATTATATATAACAGGGAGGAAACACACCGCTTGTTGAATCGAGATAGTATTATATATAACAGGGAGTAAACACACCTCTTGTTGAGCCGAGATAGTATTATATATAACAGGGAGTAAACACACCTCTTGTTGAGCAGAGATAGTATTACATATAACAGGGAGTAAACAAGCCGCTTGTTGAGCCGAGATAGTATTATATATAACAGGGAGTAAACACACCACTTGTTGAGTCGAGATAGTATTATACATAACAGGGAATAAACACACCTCTTGTTGAGTCGAGATAGTATTATATATAACAGGGACTAAACACACCGCTTGTTGAGCCGAGATAATATTATATATAACAGGAAGTAAACACACCGCTTGTTGAGCCGAGACAGTATTATATATTACAGGGAGTAAACACACCGCTTGTTGAGCCGAGATAGTATTATATATAACAGGGAGTAAACACACCGCTTGTTGAGCCGAGATAGTATTATATATAACAGGGAGAAAACATACCGCTTGTTAAGTCGTAATAGTATTATATATAACAGGGAGTAAACACACCGCTTGTTGAGCCGAGATAGTATTATATATAACAGGGAGTAAACACACCGCTTGTTGAGTCGAGATAGTATTATATATAACAGGGAGTAAACACGCCACTTGTTGAGCAGAGATAGTATTATATATAACAGGGAGTAAACACACCGCTTGTTGAGTCGAGATAGTATTATATATAACAGGGAGTAAACACACCACTTGTTAAGCAGAGATAGTATTATATATAACAGGGAGTAAACATACCGCTTGTTGAGTCGAGATAGTATTATATATAACAGGGAGTAAACACACCGCTTGTTGAGCCGAGATAGTATTATATATAACAGGGAGTAAACACACCGCTTGTTGAGCAGAGATAGTATTACATATAACAGGGAGTAAACAAGCCGCTTGTTGAGCCGAGATAGTATTATTTATAACAGGAGTAAACACACCACTTGTTGAGCAGAGATAGTATTACATATAACAGGGAGTAAACAAGCCGCTTGTTGAGCCGAGATAGTATTATATATAACAGGGAGTAAACACATCACTTGTTGAGTCGAGATAGTATTATACATAACAGGGAGTAAACACACCTCTTGTTGAGTCGAGATAGTATTATATATAACAGGGAGTAAACACACCTCTTGTTGAGTCGAGATATTATTATATATAACAGGGACTAAACACACCGCTTGTTCAGCCGAGATAGTATTATATATAACAGGAAGTAAACATACCGCTTGTTGAGCCGTGATAGTATTATATATAACAGGGAGTAAACACACCGCTTGTTGAGCCGTGATAGTATTATATATAACAGGGAGTAAACACACCGCTTGTTAAGCCGTAATAGTATTACATATAACAGGGAGTAAACACACCGCTTGTTAAGCCGTAATAGTATTACATATAACAGGGAGTAAACACACAGCTTGTTGAGCCGAGATAGTAATACATATAACAGGGAGTAAACATACCGCTTGTTGAGCCGCGATAGTATTATATATAACAGGGAGTAAACACACCACTTGTTGAGCCGAGATAGTATTATATATAACAGGGAGTAAACACACCACTTGTTGAGCCGAGATAGTATTATATATAACAGGGAGTAAACACACCGCTTGTTAAGTCGTAATAGTATTATATATAACAGGGAGTAAACAAACCGCTTGTTGAGTCGAGATAGTATTATATATAACAGGGAGTAAACACACCGCTTGTTGAGCCGAGATAGTATTATATATAACAGAGGGAGTAAACACAACACCACTTGTTGAGTCGTGATAGTATTATATATAACAGGGAGTAAGTAAACACACCGCTTGTTGAGCCGAGATAGTATTATATATAACAGGGAGTAAACACACCGCTTGTTGAGTCGAGATGGCATTATATGTAACAGGGAGTAAACACACCGCTTGTTGAGTCGAGATAGTATTATATATAACAAGGAGTAAACACACCGCATTTTGAGCCGAGATAGTATTACATATAACAGGAAGTAAACACACCGATTGTTAAGTCGTAATAGTATTATATATAACAGGGAGTAAACACACCGCATGTTGAGCCGTGATAGTATTATATATAACAGGGAGTAAACACACCGCATGTTGAGCCGTGATAGTATTATATATAACAGGGAGTAAACACACCGCATGTTAAGTCGTAATAGTATTATATATAACAGGGAGTAAACACACCGCTTGTTAAGTCGTAATAGTATTATATATAACAGGGAGTAAACACACCGCTTGTTGAGCTGAGATAGTATTATATACAACAGGGAGTAAACACACCGCTTGTTGAGCCGAGATAGTATTATATATAACAGGGAGTAAACACACCACTTGTTGAGCCGAGATAGTATTATATATAACAGGGAGTAAACACACCGCTTGTTGAGACGTGATAGTATTATATATAACATGGAGTAAACACACCGCTTGTTGAGCCGAGATAGTATTATATATAACAGGGAGTAAACATACCGCTTGTTGAGCCGAGATAGTATTATATATAACAGGGAGTAAACATACCGCTTGTTGAGTCGAGATAGTATTATATATAACAGGGAGTAAACACACCGCTTGTTGAGCCTAGATAGTATTATATATAACAGGGAGTAAACACACCGCTTGTTAAGCCGAGATAGTATTATATATATCAGGGTGTAAACACACCGCTTGTTGAGCCGAGATAATATTATATATATCAAGGAGTAAACACACCACTTGTTGAGCCGAGATAGTATTATATATAACAGGGAGTAAACATACCGCTTGTTGAGCCGAGATAGTATTATATATATCAGGGAGTAAACATACCGCTTGTTGAGCCGAGATAGTATTATATATAACAGGGAGTAAACACACCGCTTGTTGAGCCTAGATAGTATTATATATTACAGGGAGTAAACACACCGCTTGTTAAGCCGAGATAGTATTATATATATCAGGGAGTAAACACACCACTTGTTGAGCCGAGATAGTATTATATATAACAGGGAGTAAACATACCGCTTGTTGAGCCGAGATAGTATTATATATATCAGGGCGTAAACATACCGCTTGTTGAGCCGAGATAGTATTATATATAACAGGGAGTAAACATACCGCTTGTTGAGCCGAGATAGTATTATATATAACAGGGAGTAAACACACCGCTTGTTGAGCCGAGATAGTATTATATATAACAGGGAATAAACATACCGCTTGTTGAGCCGTGATAGTATTACATATAACAGGGAGTAAACATACCGCTTGTTGAGCCGAGATAGTATTATATATAACAGGGAGTAAACATACCGCTTGTTGAGCCGTGATAGTATTATATCTAACAGGGAGTAAACATAGCGCTTGTTGAGCCGAGATAGTATTATATATAACAGGGAGTAAACATACCGCTTGTTGAGTCGAGATAGTATTATATATAACAGGGAGTAAACACACAGCTTGTTGAGCCGTAATAGTATTATATATAACAGGGAGTAAACACACCGCTTGTTAAGCCGTGATAGTATTTTATATAACAGGGAGTAAACACACAGCTTGTTGAGTCGAGATAGTATTATATATAAAAGGGAGTAAACACACAGCTTGTTGAGCCGTAATAGTATTATATATAACAGGGATTAAACACACCGCTTGTTAAGCCGTGATAGTATTTTATATAACAGGGAGTAAACACACCGCTTGTTGAGTCGAGATAGTATTATATATAACAGGGAGTAAACACACAGCTTGTTGAGTCGAGATAGTATTATATATAACAGGGAGTAAACACTCCGCTTGTTGAGCCGAGATAGTATTAAATATAACAGGGAGTAAACACACCGCCCGTTGAACCGAGATAGTATTGTATATAATAGGGAGTAAACACAACGCTTGTTGAGTCGTGATAGTGTTATATATAACAGGGAGTAAACACACCGCTTGTTGAGTCGAGATAGTATTATATATAACAGGGAGTAAACACACCGTTTGTTGAGTCGTGATAGTATTATATATAACAGGGAGGAAACACACCGCTTGTTGAGTCGAGATAGTATTATATATAACAGGGAGTAAACACACCGTTTGTTGAGTCGTGATAGTATTATATATAACAGGGAGGAAACAAACCGCTTGTTGAGCCGAGATAGTATTATATATAACAGGGAGTAAACACATCGCCCGTTGAACCGAGATAGTATTACATATAACAGGGAGTAAACATACCGCTTGTTGAGACATGATAGTATTATATATAACAGGGAGTAAACACTCCGCTTGTTGAGTCGAGATAGTATTATATATAACAGGGAGTAAACACACCACTTGTTGAGTCGTGATAGTATTATATATAACAGGGAGTAAACACACCGCTTGTTGAGTCGAGATGGCATTATATGTAACAGGGAGTAAACACACCGCTTGTTGAGTCGAGATAGTATTATATATAACAAGGAGTAAACACAAAGCATTTTGAGCCGAGATAGTATTATATATAACAGGGAGTAAACACACCGCATGTTGAGCCGTGATAGTATTATATATAACAGGGAGTAAACACACCGCTTGTTAAGTCGTAATAGTATTATATATAACAGGGAGTAAACACACCGCTTGTTGAGCTGAGATAGTATTATATACAACAGGGAGTAAACACACCGCTTGTTGAGCCGAGATAGTATTATATATAACAGGGAGTAAACACACCACTTGTTGAGCCGAGATAGTATTATATATAACAGGGAGTAAACACACCGCTTGTTGAGACGTGATAGTATTGTATATAACATGGAGTAAACACACCGCTTGTTGAGCCGAGATAGTATTATATATAACAGGGAGTAAACATACCGCTTGTTGAGCCGAGATAGTATTATATATAACAGGGAGTAAACATACCGCTTGTTGAGTCGAGATAGTATTATATATAACAGGGAGTAAACACACCGCTTGTTGAGCCTAGATAGTATTATATATAACAGGGAGTAAACACACCGCTTGTTAAGCCGAGATAGTATTATATATATCAGGGTGTAAACACACCGCTTGTTGAGCCGAGATAATATTATATATATCAAGGAGTAAACACACCACTTGTTGAGCCGAGATAGTATTATATATAACAGGGAGTAAACATACCGCTTGTTGAGCCGAGATAGTATTATATATAACAGGGAGTAAACATACCGCTTGTTGAGCCGAGATAGTATTATATATATCAGGGAGTAAACATACCGCTTGTTGAGCCGAGACAGTATTATATATAACAGGGAGTAAACATACCGCTTGTTGAGCCGAGATAGTATTATATATAACAGGGAGTAAACACACCGCTTGTTGAGCCTAGATAGTATTATACATAACAGGGAGTAAACACACCGCTTGTTAAGCCGAGATAGTATTATATATATCAGGGAGTAAACACACCACTTGTTGAGCCGAGATAGTATTATATATAACAGGGAGTAAACATACCGCTTGTTGAGCCGAGATAGTATTATATATATCAGGGAGTAAACATACCGCTTGTTGAGCCGAGATAGTATTATATATAACAGGGAGTAAACATACCGCTTGTTGAGCCGAGATAGTATTATATATAACAGGGAGTAAACACACCGCTTGTTGAGCCGAGATAGTATTATATATAACAGGGAGTAAACATACCATTGTTGAGCCGAGATAGTATTATATATAACAGGGAGTAAACATACCGCTTGTTGAGCCGTGATAGTATTATATCTAACAGGGAGTAAACATAGCGCTTGTTGAGCCGAGATAATATTATATATAACAGGGAGTAAACATACCGCTTGTTGAGTCGAGATAGTATTATATATATCAGGGAGTAAACATACCGCTTGTTGAGCCGAGATAGTATTATATATAAGCAGGGAGTGAAACTATAGCGCTTGTTGAGCCGAGATAGATTATATATAACAGGGAGTAAACATAACCGCTTGTTGAGTCGAGATAAGTATTATATATAACAGGCGAGTAAAACACACAGCTTGGTGAGCCGTAATAGTATTATATATAACAGGGAGTAAACACACCGCGTGTTAAGCCAGGTATAGTATTTATATAACAGGGAGTAAACACAACGCTTGTTATCAGCCGTGACATAGTAATTTTATATAACAGGGAGTCAACAACACACAGCTTGTTGACCGTAATAGTATTATATACTAACGGGATTAAACCAAAACACACCGCTTGTTGAGTCGAGACTAGTATATATAACAGGGGAGTAAACACACAGCTTGTTGAGTCGAGATAGTATATAATATAACAGGGAGTAAACACACCATTGTTGAGTCGAGATAGTATTATATATAACAGGGAGTAAAACACACAGCTTGTTGAGCCGTAATAGTATTATATAACAGGGATTAAACACACCGCTTGTTGAGTCGAGATAGTATTATATATAACAGGGAGTAACACACAGCTTGTTGAGTCGAGATAGTATTATATATAACAGGGAGTTAAACACAACCGCTTTTGAGTCGAAAATAGTATTAGATATAACAGGGATTAAAACACACCGCTGTTGAGTCGAGATAGTATTATATATAACAGGGAGTAACACACAACCTTGTTGAGTCGAGATAGTATTATATATAACAGGGAGTAAACACACCACTTGTTGAGTCGAGATAGTATTATATATAACAGGGAGTAAACACACAGCTTGTTGAGTCGAGATAGTATTATATATAACAGGGAGTAAACACACCGCTTGTTGAGCCGTAATAGTATTATATATAACAGGGAGTAAACATACCGCATGTTGAGCCGTGATAGTATTATATATAACAGGGAGTAAACATACCGCTTGTTGAGTCGAGGTAGTATTATATATAACAGGGAGTAAACACACAGCTTGTTGAGTCGAGATAGTATTATATATAACAGGGAGTAAACACACCGCTTGTTGAGCCGTAATAGTATTATATATAACAGGGAGTAAACATACCGCATGTTGAGCCGTGATAGTATTATATATAACAGGGAGTAAACACACCGCTTGTTGAGCCGTGATAGTATTACATATAACAGGGAGTAAACATACCGCTTGTTAAGTCGTAATAGTATTAAATATACAGGGAGTAAACACACCGCTTGTTGAGTCGTAATAGTATTAAATATACAGGGAGTAAACACACCGCTTGTTGAGTCGAGATAGTATTATATATAACAGGGAGTAAACACACAGCTTGTTGAGTCGAGATAGTATTATATATAACAGGGAGTAAACACACCGCTTGTTGAGCCGAGATAGTATTATATATAACAGGGAGAAAACACACCGCTTGTTGAGCCGAGATAGTATTATATATAACAGGGAGTAAAGACACCGCTTGTTGAGGCGTGATAGTATTATATATAACAGGGAGTAAATACACCGCTTGTTAAGTCGTAATAGTATTATATATTACAGGGAGTAAACACACCGCTTGTTGAGCCGAGAAAGTATTATATATAACAGGGAGTAAACACACCGCTTGTTGAGCCGAGATAGTATTATATATAACAGGGAGTAAACACACCGCTTGTTGAGCCGAGATAGTATTATATATAACAGGGAGTAAACACACCGCTTGTTGAGCCGAGATAGTATTATATATAACAGGGAGAAAACACACCGCTTGTTGAGCCGTAATAGTATTATATATAACAGGGAGTAAACACACCGCTTGTTGAGCCGAGATAGTATTATATATAACAGGGAGTAAACACACCGCTTGTTGAGCCAAGATAGTATTATATGTAACAGGGAGTAAACACGCCTTTTGTTGAGCCGAGATAGTATTATATATAACAGGGAGTAAACACACCGCTTGTTGAGCCGAATAGTATTATATATAACAGGGAGTAAACACACCGCTTGTTGAGCCGAGAAGTATTATATATAACAGGGCGTAAACACCGCTTGTTGAGCCGAGATAGTATTATTATAACAGGGAGTAAACACACCGCTTGTTGAGCCGAGATAGTATTATATATAACAGGGAGTAAACACCACTTGTTGAGTCCGACATAGTATTATATATAACAGGGAGTAAACACACCACATGTTGAGTCGAGATAGTAATACATATCACAGGGAGTAAACGTACCGCTTGTTGAGCCGAGATAGTATTTCATATAACTGGGAGTAAACACACCGCTTGTTGAGTCGAAATAGTATTATATATAACAGGGAGTAAACACACCGCTTGTTGAGTCGAGATAGTGTTATATATAACAGGGAGTAAACACACTGCTTGTTGAGTCGAGATAATATTATATATAACAGGGAGTAAACACACCGCATGTTGAGCCGAGATAGTATTATATATAACAGGGAGTAAACACATCGCTTGATAGCCGAGATAGTATTATATATAACAAGGAGTAAACACACCGCTTGTTGAGCCGAGATAGTATTATATATAACAGGGATTAAACACACCGCATATTGAGTCGAGATAGTAGTATATATAACAGGGCGTAAACACACCACCGCATGTTGAGCCGAGATAGTATTATATATAACAGGGAGTAAACACATCGCTTGTTGAGCCGAGATAGTATTATATATAACAGGGATTAAACACACCGCATGTTGAGTCGAGATAGTATTATATATAACAGGGAGTAAACACACCGCATGTTGAGTCGAGATAGTATTATACATAACAGGGAGTAAATGCACGCTTGTTGAGCCGAGATAGTATTTTATATAACAGGGAGTAAACACACCGCCTGTTGAGCCGAGATAGTATTATATATAACAGGGAGTAAACACACCGCCTGTTGAGCCGTGTTAGTATTTATATATAACAGGGAGTAAACACACCGCTTGTTGAGCCGAGATAGTATTATATATAACAGGGAGTAAACACACCCCCTTGTTGAGCCGAGATAGTATTATATATAACAGGGAGTAAACACGCCTTTTGTTGAGCCGAGATAGTATTATATATAACAGGGAGTAAACACACCGCCTGTTGAGCCGAGATAGTATTATATATAACAGGGAGTAAACACACCGCCTGTTGAGCCGTGTTAGTATTTATATATAACAGGGAGTAAACACACCGCTTGTTGAGCCGAGATAGTATTATATATAACAGGGAGTAAACACACCCCCTTGTTGAGCCGAGATAGTATTATATATAACAGGGAGTAAACACGCCTTTTGTTGAGCCGAGATAGTATTATATATACAGGGAGTAAACACAAAACCGCCTGTTGAGGCCGAGATAGTATTATATATAACATGAGTAAACACACCGCCTATATAGCCGAGATAGTATTATATATAACAGGGAGTAAACACACCGCTTGTTGAGCCGAGATAGTATTATATATAATAGGGAGTAAACACAACCCTTGTTGAGCCGAGATAGTATTATATATAACAGGGAGTAAACACATCCCTTGCTGAGCCGAGATAGTATTATATATAACAGGGCGTAAACACGCCGCTTGTTGAGCCGAAATAGTATTATATATAACAGGGAGTAAACACACCGCCTGTTGAGCCGAGATAGTATTATATATAACAGGGAGTAAACACACCGCCTGTTGAGCCGAGATAGTATTATATAAAACAGGGAGTAAACACACCGCTTGTTGAGTCGTGATAGTATTATATATAACAGGGAGTAAACACACACCCTTGTTGAGCCGAGATAGTATTATATATAACAGGGAGTAAACACACCGCTTGTTGAGCCGTGATAGTATTATATATAACAGGGAGTAAACACACCGCTTGTTGAGCCGAGATAGTGTTATATATAACAGGGAGTAAACACACCGCTTGTTGAGCCGAGATAGTATTATATATAACAGGGAGTAAATACACCGCTTGTTGAGCCGAGATAGTATTATATATTACAGGGAGTAAACACACCGCTTGTTAAGCCGAGATAGTATTATATATAACAGGGAGTAAACACACCGCTTGTTGAGCCGAGATAGTATTATATATAACAGGGAATAAACACACCCCTTGTTGAGTCGAGATAGTATTATATATAACAGGGAGTAAACACACCACTTGTTTAGTCGAGATAGTATTATATATAACAGGGAGTAAACACACCACTTGTTGAGTCGAGATAGTATTATATATAACAGGGAGTAAACACACCTCTTGTTGAGTCGAGATAGTATTATATATAACAGGGAGTAAACACACGGCTTGTTGAGCTTAGATAGCATATATATATAACAGGGAGAAAACACACCACTTGTTGAGCCGAGATAGTATTATATATAACAGGGAGAAAACATACCGCTTGTTGAGCTTAGATAGCATATATATATAACAGGGAGAAAACACACCGCCTGTTGAGCCGAGATAGTATATATATAACAGGGAGTAAACACACCGCCTGTTGAGCCGAGATAGTATTATATATAACAGGGAGTAAACACACCGCTTGTTGAGCTTAGATAGCATATATATATAACAGGGAGTAAACACACCATTTGTTGAGCCGAGATAGTATTATATATAACAGGGAGTAAACACACCGCTTGTTGAGCCGAGATAGTATTACATATAACAGTGAGTAAACACATCGCTTGTTGAGCCGAGATTATATTATATATAACAGGGAGTAAACATACCGCTTGTTGAGCCGCGATAGTATTATATATAACAGGGAGTAAACACACCGCTTGTTGAGCCGAGATAGTATTATATATAACAGGGAGTAAACATACCGCTTGTTGAGCCGAGATAGTATTATATATAACAGGGAGTAAACACACACACTTGTTGAGCCGAGTATTATATATAACGGGAGTAACACACCGCTTGTTGAGCCGAGATAGTATTACATATAACAGTGAGTAAACATCGCTTGTTGAGCCGAGATTATATTATATAACAGGGAGTAAACATACCGCTTGTTGAGCCGCGATAGTATTATATATAACAGGGAGTAAACACACCGCTTGTTGAGCCGAGATAGTATTATATATAACAGGGAGTAAACATACCGCTTGTTGAGCCGAGATAGTATTATATATAACAGGGAGTAAACACACCGCTTGTTGAGCCGAGATAGTATTACATATAACAGTGAGTAAACACATCGCTTGTTGAGCCGAGATTATATTATATATAACAGGGAGTAAACATACCGCTTGTTGAGCCGCGATAGTATTATATATAACAGGGAGTAAACACACCGCTTGTTGAGCCGCGATAGTATTATATATAACAGGGAGTAAACACACCGCTTGTTGAGCCGAAATAGTATTATATATAACAGGGAGTAAACATACCGCTTGTTGAGCCGCGATAGTATTATATATAACAGGGAGTAAACACACCGCTTGTTAATTCGAGATAGTATTATATATAACAGGGAGTAAACATACCGCTTGTTGAGCCGCGATAGTATTATATATAACAGGGAGTAAACACACCGCTTGTTGAGCCGCGATAGTATTATATATAACAGGGAGTAAACACACCGCTTGTTGAGCCGAGATAGTATTATATATAACAGGGAGTAAACACACCGCTTGTTGAGCCGAGATAGTATTACATATAACAGTGAGTAAACACATCGCTTGTTGAGCCGAGATTATTATATATATAACAGGGAGTAAACATACCGCTTGTTGAGCCGCGATAGTATTATATATAACAGGGAGTAAACACCGCTTGTTGAGCCGAGATAGTATTATATATAACAGGGAGTAAACACCGCTTGTTGAGCCGCGATAGTATATATATAACAGGGAGTAAACACACCGCTTGTTGAGCCGAGATAGTATTATATATAACAGGGAGTAAACATACCGCTTGTTGAGCCGCGATAGTATTATATATACAGGGAGTAAATACCCCTTGTTGAGCGAGATAGTATTATATATAACAGGGAGTAAACACACCGCTTGTTGAGCCGAGATAGTATTATATATAACAGGGAGTAAACACACCGCTTGTTGAGCCGAGATAGTATTATATATAACAGGGAGTAAACACACCGATTGTTAAGTCGAGATAGTATTATATATAACAGGGAGTAAATACACCGCTTGTTGAGCCGAGATAGTATTATATATAACAGGGAGTAAACATACCGCTTGTTAAGCCAAGATAGTATTATATATAACAGGGAGTAAACACACCGCTTGTTAAGTCGAGATAGTATTATGTATAACAGGGAGTAAACACACCGTTTGTTGAGTCGAGATAATATTAAATATAGCAGGGAGTAAACACACCGCTTGTTGAGCCGAGATAGTATTATATATAACAGGGAGTAAACACACCGATTGTTAAGTCGAGATAGTATTATATATAACAGGGAGTAAATACACCGCTTGTTGAGCCGAGATAGTATTATATATAACAGGGAGTAAACATACCGCTTGTTAAGCCAAGATAGTATTATATATAACAGGGAGTAAACACACCGCTTGTTAAGTCGAGATAGTATTATGTATAACAGGGAGTAAACACACCGTTTGTTGAGTCGAGATAATATTAAATATAGCAGGGAGTAAACTCACCACTTGTTGAGCCGAGATAGTATTACATATAACAGGGAGTAAACACACCACTTGTTGAGTCGAGATAATATTACATATAACAGGGAGTAAACCATCAAATGTTGAGTCGAGATAGTATTATATATAACAGGGAGTAAACACACCGCTTGTTGAGCCGAGATAGTATTATATATAACAGGGAGTAAACACAATGCTTGTTAAGTCGTAATAGTATTATATATAACAGGGAGTAAACATACCGCTTGTTGAGCCGAGATAGTATTATATATAACAGGGAGTAAACACAATGCTTGTTAAGTCGTAATAGTATTATATATAACAGGGAGTAAACATACCGCTTGTTGAGCCGAGATAGTATTATATATAACAAGGAGTAAACACACCGCTTGTTAAGTCGTGATAGTATTATATATAACAAGGAGTAAACACACCGCTTGTTAAGTCGTGATAGTATTATATATAACAGGGAGTAAACACACCGTTTGGTGAGCCGAGATAGTATTATATATAACAGGGAGTAAACACACAGCTTGTTGAGTCGAGATAGTATTATATGTAACAGGGAGTAAACATACCGCTTGTTAAGTCGTAATAGTATTATATATAACAGGGAGTAAACACACCGCCTGTTGAGTCGAGATAGTATTATATATAACAGGGAGTAAACACACCACTTGTTGAGCCGAGACAGTATTATATATAACAGGGAGTAAACATACCGCTTGTTAAGTCGTAATAGTATTATATATAACAGGGAGTAAACACACCGCCTCTTGAGTCGAGATAGTATTATATATAACAAGGAGTAAACATACGGCTTGTTGAGCCGAGATAGTATTATATATAACATGGAGTAAACACACCGCTTGTTGAGCCGAGATAGTATTATATATAACAGGGAGTAAACACAATGCTTGTTAAGTCGTAATAGTATTATATATAACAGAGAGTATACATACCGCTTGTTGAGCCGAGATAGTATTATATATAACAGGGAGTAAACACATCGCCTGTTGAGCCGAGATAGTATTATATATAACAGGGAGTAAACACACCGCTTGTTGAGCCGAGATAGTATTATATATAACAGGGAGTAAACACACCGCCTGTTGAGCCGAGATAGTATTATATATAACAGGGAATAAACACACCGCTTGTAGAGTCGTGATAGTATTATATATAACAGGGAGTAAACACACAACTTGTTGCGCTGAGATATTATTATATATAACAGGGAGGAAACACACCACTTGTTGAGTCGAGATAGTGTTTTATATATAACAGGGAGTAAACACACCACTTGTTGAATCGAGATAGTATTATATATAACAGGGAGTAAACACACCGCTTGTTGAATCGAGATAGTATTATATATAACAGGGAGTAAACACACCGCTTGTTGAATCGACATAGTATTATATATAACAGGGAGTAAACACACAAGCTTGTTGAGTCGAGATAGTATTATATATAACATGGAGTAAACACACCGCTTGTTGAGCCGTGATAGTATTATATATAACAGGGAGTAAACACACCGCCTGTTGAGCCGTGTTAGTATTTATATATAACAGGGAGGAAACACACCGCTTGTTGAGTCGAGATAGTATTATATATAATAGGGAGTAAACACACCGCTTGTTGAGTCGAGATAGTATTACATATAACAGGGAGTAAACACACCGCTTGTTGAGTCGAGATAGTATTATATATAACAGGGAGTAAACACATCGCCTGTTGAGCCGAGATAGTATTATATATATAACAGGAAGTAAACACACCGCTTGTTGAGCCGAGATAGTGTTATATATAACAGCGAGTAAACACACCGCTTGTTGAGTCGAGATAGTATTATATATAACAGGAAGTAAACATACCGCTTGTTGAGTCAAGCTAGTACTATATATAACAGGGAGTAAACACACCACTTGTTGAGTCGAGATAGTATTATATATAACAGGGAGTAAACACACCGCTTGTTGAGTCGAGATAGTATTATATATAACAGGGAGTAAACACACCACTTGTTGAGTCGTGATAGTATTATATATAACAGGGAGTAAACACACCACTTGTTGAGCCGAGATAGTATTATATATAGCAGGGAGTAAACATACCGCTTGTTGAGTCGTGATAGTATTATATATATCAAGGAGTAAACACACCACTTGTTGAGCCGAGATAGTATTATATATAACAGAGAGTAAACACACAGCTTGTTGAGTCGTGATAGTATTATATATAGCAGGGAGTAAACACACCGCTTGTTGAGCCGAGATAGTATTATATATAACAGGGAGTAAACACGCCGCTTGTTGAGTCGAGATAGTATTATATATAACAGGGAGTAAACATACCGCTTGTTAAGTCGAGATGGTATTATATATAACAGTGAGTAAACGCACCGCTTGTTAAGTCGAGATATAGAGAATACCAGGTTAGTGTTGATATAGATAAATGTTATCATGCGAGGCTAAGGAAACCAGAAAATCTTAATTTCGGCCGAGCTTGATAACATTTATCTATATCAACACTAACCTGGGTTTTCTTTTATCCCACTATCAACAGTTTTTTTTAATCGGTTAAAAAGAGAAACTTTACCGCTATTGATCCTCCCCTACAAGATCTGATATTCTAATGCAATACAAGAAATTCATGCGCATGCTTAGAGTAATTCGACTGTAAGAAATAGTTTTATTTTACAATTAAAAATAAGACAATAAACACATTGTTTCTTTCATTTTTTTGCACTAGATATAAGTTTGTAATTTTATTGATTACGATAATTAAAAATAATGGTTGGAAAATAACAACAACAAAAATCACCACCCTCGTATAAAGTTATACATGTTGTGTGTAATGTCAAGGCCGTAACATAAAAGTTGCTACGCATATGGGATTAAGAACCGCGAATTACATTCGAGGTTTGTGTCTGTTTGTAGTTGTAACAAACCGTTTTCTCATGGAATTTAATAGTTGATGACATTAAAATTCTTAACATTGAATATGCCAATGAAAATTGCGAAGATGAAGTTGTGTTTTTTGACAGGGTGGACTTGCGAAATTTGGAGGAAATGTTTGGGATTGGAGGTGGTGTTCTGGTGTCTGTGATTTATTTGCACATTTGTCCAGATCTATGCAGTCAGCTGTATTTGTTTTAACTAGAGATTGAGCTCTATCTGAACCATTTGAATGTGTATCATGTATCGACATTCGATCATCAGGTTCTGTCCTCATAATAGGCAGCTGATTGCTGCTTTCTCAGGCAGCCACAGATTCAAGATCAATTTCCATCTCAAAACTGTTGGGATTAAAGCCAATTTTTGCCTGGAAATTCTCGTAGCTCATCTCTACAGCACTGCTTAGGTTTTCACACGATTCTTCATCACATTCTCTTTTTTAAATTCACACCAAATAACATCAAAACCACAGGGACTCATAATCTGACATTTTGATTTTTATTTTTGGCCAGACTACAAATTCGTACTTTTATTTATTCTATTTACTATTCCTAAACAGTTTTAATCATGTGGCCTGTATTACATGTTGTTTAAGATTTTTTGCAAGTTTGTGAATTGAAAATTTTGATTATTAAAGCTTTTTAAATATATTTTTGTTTACGAATTTGCTATATCATTGTTAAATAGAACTTCGGAAATGAGTTATAACTGTCCGGTTAGCTCTGTCGGTTAAGACCCTGCTACTTAATTTTCAATCCTGCAGGACATCGATCGAAACCGCGCTCAACCCACCTGATTTTTTAATGGCCTCGTTTGCTGTATTTAGCCAATCTTATAATTATGGACATTTTTGGGGTGACCACAAGCATAATACGCCGATAAATGAATTTCGTTCTCGTAAACATTCCTGATCGTTTCGTCAAAAAGTAGTACCGGCTTAGAGCAGGTGCGCGAATATCGGTTGATAAAGCTCATCTTTATCACAGGTTATATCAACTGATGTTTACAGAGATGGTGGGATAACGTATTATATATAAACAGGGAGTAAAAAACCCCGCTTGTTGAACATTGTAATATTTAAAATAATAAAAAAAATACATTCATTTACTCGCTATTGAACTTGCAGCATTCAGATTCAAACAGCTTCTACTCAGGATAGATTCCAACGGGGTTGCGGGGGTGGGCTGAGGTGCGAGTGCGGGTGAGGGATGGATCCCCCCCACAATTAGATAAAAGAGTAAAGATGTGAACACGTATACATATAAGCTTAAAAATATAAGCTTGTAAGTAATTTGGTCAGTTGACTGCTGTAAATTGAACTTAGGGGTCCCTTATTATGTATACATATCTGTATTTACTGCGATTAAACTTGAATGTATCTTGATTCATACAGGGCGGACTCCCCCCCCCCCCCCCCCCACACACACACCTAATTGTGTGTTTGAGCAGCCCCTGCTTTTCCAAATACCGATTAGTTACAAATGACAGTACATGTTGATTCTGATTGCATGATATCAAATGGCAATGCTAATATTTCAAGCTGATGTTGTTTGTTGTTTTCTGGTAGGTTATAACAAATACGGATTAGGTTGAAATGTCTGTACATGTTTCTATCGATTGCATAATCTCAACTGCAATGCTTATATTTCAAATAAATGCGGATTAGTTTGAGATATCAACATATATCTTTAGAAGATTATACTTGTCTTCTTGTTGAAGTTTTTCTACAGAAGCTGAATAATAGTGATGTAACAGTCTGGCTTTTGACATTTGAAAATTGACATATCTTGGTGTAAACATTTTCAAAGCACCTGACAGAACTATGAGCATACGGCAATTGGTGCATTTGTTCGATTTGCATATGAGCATAATACACCAGGCATGGTAGCGCAAAATCTCGAGCAACATATCTAGAACAAACACGTCTTTGCGGCGCCCGTGGCTGAGCGGGTAAAATAAACGACATGTATGTCTGAAGCCTCTTAGAACTCGTGGAGTTCCGGACGGAACGAGAACTGTCATGTGGAATGGTGTAATCTGAGGTACACATATAGTTCTATCGAATCTTTTGTCGGGGCTATTCCTCCAACACTAAAAATCTGGACGTTACCAATATAACCATACATTGTAGTTATGTGATTGGTGCGATGAAAAAAAAAAAAAAAGAAACCTAAACAAAAGTAAAGTTGTACAAATGGTATTGTATGCCTACTTATGTCATGGTAAGCCTGAATAGGTAGCGTAGTGACTGATCATCCACGTGTCAAGATCAGTGATAGGTCCAGTGTGGTATTGTATGCCTACTTATGTAATGGTAAGCCTGAATGGGTAGCTTCTCGACTGATCAGCCAAGTGTCAAGATCAGTGATGGGTCCAGTGTGGTATTGTATGCCTACTTATGTCATGGTAAGCCTGAATGGGTAGCTTTGCAACTGATCAGCCGCGTGTCAAGATCAGTGATGGGTCCAGTGTGGTATTGTATGCCTACTTATGTCATGGTAAGCCTGAATGGGTAGCTTTGCAACTGATCAGCCGCGTGTCAAGATCTGTGATGGGTCCAGTGTGGTATTGTATGCCTACTTATGTCATGGTAAGCCTGAATGGGTAGCTTCTCGACTGATCAGCCACGTGTCAAGATCTGTGATGGGTCCAGTGTGTTATTGTATGCCTACTTTTGTCCTGGTAAGCCTGAATGGGTAGCTTCTCGACTGATCAGCCACGTGTCAAGATCAGTGATGGGTCCAGTGTGGTATTGTATGCCTACTTATGTCATGGTAAGCCTAAATGGGTAGCTTTTTGACTGATCAGCCACGTGTCAAGATCAGTGATATGGCCGATCAGCCACGTGTCAAGATCAGTGATGGTTCCAGTGGGCTGGGAGATGGCGGCTGCATCCCCGCATTACCAACCAGGTAAACGATTAGAGTTGTGAAAACATACATGTAAGCTTAAAAGTACAAAGAAAATTTTGTCTGTTGACTGCTAAGATCGAAGTTTCAAACGTATCCACCCACCACCACCAAACATTTTCTGGATCCGACCCGTGTCAAGATAACAGGATTCGATGCATCAGTATTATCAAAGAATGTGACTTCAATATTTCTTTAAGCAAGCAACTTGTTCCGGCCAGACTTGTGGATTTATTTTCATAAGTTTGCTCAGACTTTCATGAAATTTTACTCCAATAATACTTCCTGCAGTGACATAATGTAACAATTCTTATTTTTATTAACAATTAATCTGCTCTGGTTTACGGGGCGTCCTATGAGTGTAATATTACAAAATATCACATACGGAATCATTGAGCAGTTGAGAAACTGACCTTGAGCAAATCTATACCGAAGTCTGCAAATGGAACAAAAAAAAACAACAGTATCGTAGGTGTGACGTTAATTGCATTTAAAATAACAACATTATGTTTTAACCACGTCTGGAAATTTCACAGCTGTCTGGACAAGTATTCGAAATCTACCACCCACACGCGAGTAATCCCCCGCTCAAAGGTTCATTAAGTATGGATCATGCTGCTTGTTCAATTGAACAAATGTGATTACGCGTTAACAACCTCTCCATGAACGGAAATCAATGTCAACACGGCTTTATAACTTGAACGACACAAAAAATAAGTTAATTCTAACGTTGCATGTGTCAATTGGCAGATACAAAAGCAGTAACCCATTATGACACTTTATAACCTGCTATATTATTTGGCCATGCATATTGTTGACTCGACAAAAGAGGAGGTGGATAGGTGTTGCCATATTATACCAACATTGTTACAATTTGTTGTGTTTGTGTTACAGATAATTTATTTGCGTTTCATTAGTTAGACATGAACGACTAACAAAAAAGCAAATAATGTTGGACACCAGTGGGTTGAGTCCCAGTCAGCCTTAAAATTTCTATGTCAAGATCTTTATAAGATTTTTCGACACAATTACTTTTTTAAAGTTGTTTTACTACAAAGTCATTCACACTAGACACCACAACATTCATGGTCACGACAGTTCTCGTATGACCATATGATCTGGAATAAAGTGTTCATGTTGTTATCGTCAGGGATTAAAATAGGTGCAAAGATCATCGTCGGCAACCACAGTACTTTCTCTTCCGTTACACTCCATACATACCGTGGGAAATTTGACTAGCAAAATCTCGTTTTCATTGATATGCATGAGGCAGGGGAGACAATCTTCTTCCAGTGAAATCGCATGTTACAATAAAATACTCTTCAATCTCAATGACGTCATACTGGGATTTTCTTACTGAAAATAGAAACCACGCACATGTTTACTCATGGAGGTCGCCATTTTGAATGGTAAACCGAACCTTAGACATAAAACGTAATTTCATTGGCTAGTTATCCGTGGTGGTTTCCTTAAGGCCACCAATGAAACTGCCTCATTAATTATTTATGACTACGAGATTTTACTAGCCAATTGTCCCGCGGGTACATAACGCAGCA